>JAPZDX010000008.1:7647008-7658104 GCA_029783625.1 Naso annulatus | reverse complement strand
ACCAAAAATTAAACTACTTATTATGCAAAATGTCCCATTTCAGAATACTATACATTATTCACTAATGTATACATCACTTCAATGTTGTAGCGGGTACAGGTGGACCTAATTTGAACTACTTTATACACTGTATCTGCTTGGTAGCTCATGAGTTCCTCCTGGGTATCAAAGTTTTATCTTAATCTATGGCATCATATCAACATTTATTTCTTTTTAAATCTGAATTTACAAAGTCACTACTAAACGAAGTTACCAGATAAATGAGGTAGAGAAAAAGTACAATATTTAGCTCTGGAATGTAGTGGAGTAGAAGTAAAAAGCAGCAGAGAGTGGAGGTACTCAAGGAAAGTACAAGTACCTCCCTGGAAATTTGCTTGTTCATTTGCTCTAAGAAAGGAGAGAACACAAACTGCAGTTTTTCTGTCAACAAAGGAGGACTGCACTCTTCATGTAATATAGACGCGTTTTTATTAGAAAGAAGTCACATTCATTTTGTGCTGTGAAAACTGCACATTTACAGGAGGTCAAACAGAACATGAAAAACAAAGTCGAGACAGGTAAACACAATCGGGTGTTCAATACAAGTAACTCGAGGTATGAGTCGGGCTGAGGGGGGGGACAGAGGAGTTTGAAGGGTCAGGGGAATTGGCTGGTAGTACATACTGTTGAGTTACCGACAAGGTTATCAAAAACACAGTTACAGAAGACATGAGGTTTGATTACCCGTCGCTACACAGCGAAGAGTAATAACAAATATCCTGAAGCACAGTTTAGAGATATTCATAGGCTATCATTCATCCTATATAATGTTGGCTTTATAGAAGTACAATTATCTACCTGTCACAGAGAGCTCCAAATATGGAGTCTTGTGCTAACAAATCTCTAGTGAATAAATTCCTTGAATTACTAATACAGATTTGTCATACAATATTCTATAAAGCATCTATATGTTCTGTAAATATGAGGAAGATGGTATAAAAGTTTTGAAACATTGGTAAGAAAAATTCTGCCTAAATCATAATATCAGTCCTGCTTGAGCATCAAGCACCCATCATATTGCACTATATCACACTGATGGCTGAAAACACAAATGTGTTGAAGTGTCGAGGACCCGACGCCGAACTGGAAGTCGCCTCGGCGCCGGGAGCCTCTGCTCGGTCTGAGAGTCCTGCAAGGCTGAGAAACAAAAGGGCAATGATAGGAGGTCCTTTGACTCCTTTGAATCCACATGTACGACATGGAAGAGCCTGCATCTTGTGCCAGCTGAGAGAGGGGTGGCGACAACCCAACCTCCTCCTTACATTTCCAACCAGCGTGGTTTTTTTTTTTCTTTCTTCTTTTTTACCCCAGAGTGCACTGCTCTTCCAATGTGAGAGTCTGTGTTCAACCTGGTGCTGGTGTTTTGGCATCAAAGCAGAATGCTGGAGAAAACCAGGACACCCCGTAGCTAACTAGCACCTCCATCACCACTCAGTGTGTTTGTCCCGATGCAGTCCATCAAGGCTCACATCACTTTACTGATGCATTAAATCAGTTTTTGGTGCCTAATGTTGTAGCTGAAAAAGCAATTAACTTGTGCCTCATGAAGGGGATGTAGAAATAAAAAGGTAAAATACAGGCTATAAACTAAATAAGGGCAATAACAATGATAATCATAGCACTGACAATAATCAGTAATCAATTGGAATAATAACAACCATTGTGAAGAAACACTATCAGCATGATTAAGCCTCTAAGCTCTTTAGTAAAGAAGTTCTCCATACGAAGAATCTCATGGAAGAGTCTCATTGTAAATTTTCTGAAGCAGTTCCAGATGTGAAGCAAACACAAAGGCAGAAAAAAAACACAGCTCAAAAATAAAAAAGCATGTGCCGAGTGCAGAGTGTTGGACTGCAAGCGTGAAACTGGTCCCTTATGTTCTCTTGCCTTGTCCTATTTTGGAAGTTAGCTTGGCCGGAAGAGGAGCAGCCAAGAGTTCCGGTTGTCCCTCCCAAGAAGCAGGGAGGACGAACCTTGTTAAATTATTTTATTTTTCTCCAAAGTTAAGTGAAGGAAAAAAGAAGCACAGACATGTCGACCACATCTTCTGAACCCGGGCTTGAAGGGTTCAGGAAACTCCCAGTGAAGCGTTAATGGATCCACAGCCAGTCCTGGTCCATGGAAACCACTGATCGCTCCACCAACCCTTTGACCTTCAGAGCACTCTGACGAGAGAGATGCTTTAAGTCCACACAGAGAAGCTACATTAAACATCCCATCACCATCACCTCCACCTCTCTTTCTCTCCCCTTCCTTCCTGCTCTGGCTGAGGGTTTGAAGACATTGATTCTGGGACCAACTTTCTTTACTTTCTTGGTTTCCTCTATTCTATCCATACAGGATACCACTCCCAAAAACCAAAAAAGTGACCAAGGTGAAATCAGGCAGCTTGGCTAGCCTCCCTCCTCCCCTCAGACTTCAGTCTGCAGGTCGATGATGTCCTGTCCCACCAGAGGGATGGTGGTTGCGGTCTTCTCCCACTCCACAGAGTGCAGCTCCAGAGGTGAGGCAGCTAGGGGCTCCAGGTCTTTACGAACCCACGCAGGGGGTGACTGAGGGATCCCTCGGACTCCCTCCCATGGCCTCTCCATTGTACCCTGCTGTTTGTCCTGTTGAGATAAAGACAAGAGCCACTTTAAAACTGGTGTCACCCATCAGCAGTTAGCAATTTATGATCTAATCAAATGAAATGGGCTTCATTACATCGGAGGTGATTTTCTATATAATAATGGAAGTCATATTGTCATTTGAGGCAAGTGTAATATCTGAAGGTGTGTCTAATCTATCAGCAGTAAATTTTGAGATTGTGAGGTTGTATATAAACACTCACACTGTGGTTCGTTTTGTCACTTCCTCCAGAAGACACACTCCATCTCACAGACTGTAAGAAGGAAGGAAGAAAATACATCCTTATTCCAATGACCTCCACGTAGCGACAACCACAGTTCAAGACACAAGTCACTGGTTGTTTTCTGGGGTCATTTTTACATCAAAGAATCTCCTTTAACATTAGATTTGCCTCTGTTGTTTTATTCTTTACAGCTTTTTCCTGCATTTCCTGAAAGTTAATGTCAATGAAAAAGGACGATGAGTGTAATGTCGTTATGTCTTACCTTGCTGTCGGAGGCGGGAGACTCTCTGTCTTTCTCGGCATGATGTAGCTTCCTGTTCAGGTCCTGGAACATGTTCTGGTGGCGTTTCTTTGTGTGCATGATTTTCTAGAGAAGACAAAGAAATAACATTTAGCTCTCCAAATAAATGCTTTGCTACAATACATTTTACAGATATTGCATGTTATTGATAGTTTTTTTTTTAAAAAAAGAAAGCATTCTAATTTACCTCAAAGTCCAACTCAGCATACCGGGACTTTTGTCTCTGCAGAGAAAACAACAAAGAAGAAGAAAGTTGGTTTAGTTCCAGATAATTTTAGATGCACACGAACGCAGGAAACTATTCTGCAAGAGGTCCCATTATTTCATTTCCTCTTACCTCCAAAGAGCTCATGGACAGCGTGGAGATGGTCTCACTCTTGGACATCATGGAGTTCATGGACTCGAAAGTGTTCTCCAGGCTGCTGTGGGTGATGTGAGACTCACTGGACATGTTGTGGATGTTCTGGATTGGCGAGTCCCTCTCTGAATACGACACGCTGACCTGGTCAGGGGGGATGGTCTTGATTCCAAAGGCAGCCTGGGGCTCGGCAAAGGGTCCGCTCAAGTGCATCAGTCTGGCCTGGGGCAGCTGCTCCACGCTGATGTTGTATTTCGTGGGGTCGTCTTTGGGCTTGGACCTCAGGGTGGAGGTGGTGTTGGGCATGAGGACGTAACCGCTGCCGTCAGACAAGCTGCCCTCGGCCTGAGCACGAGCGAGATCAGCGTCCAGCTGCTTGAAGAGCTCCCCCTCACAGACGTACACGGGTTTGCCACAGGTTGGGTCCATTCCTCCTGCCAGACGGCTCTTCTCTCTCTTCAGGGTGAGGGTGTGGCTGGAGTATTCAGGTACTGCCTGCATGTGGCTCTTGCTGGGGTTGCATGGCAAGGTGTGGAAATTGGAGCCCATGGGAAGAGGCAGCTGAGGAGGGGGCATCTTCTCCTCAGAGGAGCTTTTCATTCCTTTCAAGAACAATGAAGCAAGAGTGTTATAAAATAACAAAGAGCCAATGCCTTGCCTGAAAATTTGGCTTAACAAATATGCTGTCTCTTCATGCGTAATCTAATGTTTTAAATGCGGGACTCGCGGAAATTGAAATGCAAATGGAAAACTGGTTAAGATCGAGAGGAAAAAAGTTGATGTAAAAGGGGCTCACCAAGTCTGCTTGAATCTCCATCCTTTTCGTTATCAGATGGCTGATAAAAGAATAAAAAGCGTTCTATCAGTGCTTAATGTATGCACATATTCATTTCGGGATAAAATGCAAGAGGCACTCAAGACATTAAAAAGGCAATAAGCCAAGAAATTTACCGTATGCTGGGTGTGGCCATTGTGAAGAGAACTGCCTGAGTCTCCGTTGCCGTCGTCCTTGCGGTCGACCACTCTGCACTTTACAGCCTCTTGAACCTAATGGATGGAGGGGAACGATTAGGAAATGCATTTGAACCACAGCTCATGTAACCTGATAAACAACCCTCACCACTTAAAAACAAGTTGCCTCTGATTCAAATTCATGTGACTTTATCTGATCTGAATGTCTTTTCTTTACCTCTCTGCGCAGGATGCAGTGAACCATGACAATGATGAAGCCCTCCAGAGAGTCGAACACGGCAAAGAGGATCTGGAAGAGGGCGGAGCGGCGGTCGGTGATGGCCAGGACAGCGGACATCCAGGTGAGGGCCAAGAGGGGCAGAACCACGCAGGAGCTCCACAGTGACGCCCTGCAGGGAGAGCGAAGAACAGATTAGACACAACGCAGGCTGCAGTGCACTTCTGCTGCTCCACAAGCGGAGCTCTTTTCACTCCTGCTGTTTGATTGTGAGGCTAGATATCAAAGCACATCATCAATATACCTGTAATGGCACTGATGAGGGCGATAAGCGAAAAACTCGAGTGCACAGAGAAGATCAATAAGACCTACCCAGCTCTCTCCTTCAGCTTCACATCGGTGATGCCGTCCTTGGATACCAGCTTGTTGAAGACCAGAATACCAATGACCATATTCACCTGTTTGCAAGAGAAAAAGTTTGGATGAGACAATGTTGGAATAGCTGATGCATTTACAAACAGACTATGTATTGTTATGGAGTGAGATGTCAGATTACGTACCAAAACAACAGCTGCTGCAGGGCCAACAAAGGAGTAGAGAAGTCCGCCCTCGAGAGACAGCCAGCAGCTAGAAAAGGGAAGGAGGAAGAATATTAATGCTTGGGCTAAGATAAAGAGCTTTTCAGATTAAATGCAGAGAAAGAGATGGCCCAAAAACAACAGGCTGAGACTAGACTCACTAGTTGACAGTGCCGTATCCCTTAGCTTTGGTGAAACCCACAGAGACAGCCACCACCAGTGCTGGAAGGCCTGCAAGATAAAAAACATACAAACAGGGGGAGAAAGTTAGAGCCTGGAAAGATGCTTTTGAGAGAACTGATGCAACAGAGGAGGAAAAACAGAAAGCTGAACAGAAAGACGGGCGCTCTCACCCCAACCCAAGCACAAGAAACGCTTGCGGATAATGCGGTTGCGCAGACGACCAGTGACAGCCATGTAGGACTGCCAAGCTTCAGTCAGCACCCAGCAGAAAGAGGAGAGGAAAAAGAAGTGCAGGAGGGCAGCTACGAGAGTGCACACCACCTATGGGAGCCCAGGAGGAAGGACAGATAGAAAGGAGAGATGAGAAATCTGTGTCAGTGGCACTGCTGCCTTAAAAGTCCCCAAAGCAGTGCATTTCAGAGAGGTTTAAAAGAGAGGTTGGGATTGGCTAGAGGAGTACTTTACCTTGTTGCGAGCCTGAGTTTGTCCAACGAGAATAAGGGCATTGGAGCATATGATGGAGAGGCAGAAGTTGATGAGGATAACGGAGCGCTCGGAGCGGATGTACCTGGAGTTTTTGAGAAGGAAAGAATGAGTTTAGGGATGAGTAAGTAGAGGAGAGAGAAACCAGAGCACAAAATGCTCCAGGCCGACATGGCTGGACTTTGTTAGAGGGTCACTTACTTCCACACAGAGACGTAGATGATGATGAGGAGCAGCAGAGTGAGAGAGGAGACCCCACAGCCAACGATGAGAGTCACAGACGGGAGCAGTGCCTTGTCCATGATCTACAGAGAGGAGACAAGACCAAACATGCCTCTTAGAGCTGATTGCACACACACACACACATTTTCATGCAGATGAGGAACCAGGACTGTAATCTACACACATATGCACACACTAGTGAAGCCTCTGGGTGTGCGCTATCTGGAATAGCAGACAGCTCCCTGCAGGCAAACAGTTGAATGGCACAATCAGGCCACGGCTGAGGCAAGGTGACCCCAAGGTGAACATGTCAGAAAGATGGAGCGCAAACCAAACAAATGGTCAGGGTCACTGCGTTTCTCCATCAAGCTTTTGAGTCAGCAAATGAGGCGAGGAGGATAGTGCACATATATCTCTCTCAACTTAGGAGGGGTGGGGGTGGGGGTGGGGGGGCTGCTCAGTCCCCAGGGGCAGTTCGGGGGTATTGCTGTATTCAGTCATTAGTTTAAGCTGCTCCAGCAAACCTTCTAATCACTGATAGACATCCTGAGCTCCTCTTGTCTCCCCTTTAGCTGCCCGTGTTTTAGCATTTTCGCACTATGTTGCAGCAGCTCCTCACAGGAGTGAACAGGTGGACCATTATCACCTGTGCATTAATCTGCCGCCACCTGCCCTTCTGATCTCTGACAGCCGCTTAGCGCTGGCCACCGCCGGCAGCGGTGACCGTCCCATGTTTCAAAGAGCCCTGGCACCGAACCTCTGGTGGAGGAAACGGAGGAGGGTCTGTCTTCCCTGCTGCTCATTTACCTGGAGGGGCCGACGGGTCACTAGAGCGCACACAAATCTTCACAAAAAAACCTCTAACACACCTACAACCCCCCCAACAGCTAATTGTGTGGTTTCGCTGCATCCACAATCTCTCTGTCTCACACCTCCTCTAGTGCCTTTAATAAGGTTGTGAGCTAATCTAACACCTCTGATCAGGTTGTCATCACCACAAAGCGTGTGAGCTGCATTAAAAAAAACATTTCTGCAGATGAAGGAGCCCTCATTGACTAATGGTGCGATTGTATTTTTGATAACGAGCTGAGGAAGGAAAAAGGCGAGAAAGAGCTAAGTGGCTCCAAAAGGTGAGCGAGAAAACATCCTGAAATATAAATCTGCAGGTATCAAATTAGTTCAGACAGAGGGGAAAGAAATAGACACCACTTTGGCCTTCACTGGATTTATGATGGCCATAAATTCTTACAATGCGGGCGTATGTGAAGCCGGGCTTCTAATGTGTTTGCCGCTGTTGATAGTGTCTCAGATTTTAAAGTACAATGCTGAGCCTTGAAGGATTGTTCTCCTCCATCTTAATATGTGCTCCACATAGGCTTCTCTGATATCAAAGCACAGCTGGTAAAGTCCGGCCTACGGCAGCCAAAGACTAATTTAGTGTGGCAAATTTGTTTCAAAATCTATCCAGCTACATCAGAAGCGCCCCAAAACAGATGGCAGATAGCAAAGCAGGGAGCTGTCTTTTCTCTTTAGCCTTCACCAAATCAGGGGAAAGAAAAAATAACGGGGACGATACAGTGTGTTCTGTTCCCTCTCCTCCCAATCTCTGAATCTGGGTTGACGTTTGCACCATGGGCCTCTGAGTGAAATCCAGACAGCCAGCTTGACCCAAATATGGAGCGTGCCTTCCGCCTGTCCTTGACCGAATCTCATGTTCTCATTTTGATTAAATCTGAAGCAGATGAAGGAAGAAAAACGAGCAGAAAAGCTGCAAACCAATCCACTTTTTCTGCTCTTCTTTCTTAAATTGATTACCACTGTGGTCAAGGGCATCTGCTGCACTAACTATGAGGGTTGCTCCCGCTGGGCCGTCATGTTTCCAGCACACATGATGCTACAGGACTCCTGAAATCAGACCACATCGAATGGGAGCTAACACACTGCAGTATCTGGCTGTTTTTCACATCTCCTCACTCCTCTCTCTCTCTCCCTGCCTCTCGCTGGTGTTCCTCACACGGAAGACGTTATTGAAAATGTCCACGGCGCACATCAAAGGATGGATGGAGACACGGGCGGGAGGGTGGTGGTGGGAGAGGAGGAACCGTCAATGCATGACCAGACGTCTGTCTCTCATTGGTCTGCCCCTCTGGCATTTTCAGACTCGCTGCTGTGGCCGAAGAGGAAGGAGGATGAGGGAGAGAGAGGGGGGTGGATGTAATCGAGAATTCAGAGATATTGGCAGACGGAATGATTGCCGCAGCTGCCTTTTTTACTGTCGCGGGAGCTTGAAAGGAGGTGGCATGTGTGCAGCCTATAACAGATACGGGAGGCTCTGTGCAGGCTGGCAACAGCAGGACAAATCAAATGTAGGATGTAAACAACAGGTTGGGGGGAAAGAGGACGAGAGCGAAGCTGAAAAACACTGCAGTCCAGATTCCTGAGCTGATAAAAGTTGACAATTAAAGAAAATGCAGGTTTAAAATTTACATTTCCTGAAACTTATAGACATCTGTTGCTTGCTCTTTGTGTGCAGCGGCAGTCAGATGCACAGCAGAGACGGACAGGCCATTTCCTCTGTCCTGGGGGGTTGTTCGGAGGAAAGAGGAGGGAGGAGGGGGCTGTGTGTATGTGTGTGTTTGTGTATGTGTATGTGTGTGTGTATTTTTCTTCAGCATCTCAGTTATCAAAAATCACACAGGCCGAGTTTGCGCTGCAGAAGCCGTTACCACGGCAACTGGAGAGAGCTGCTTTACAGGGCAGCAACACAGTCCACGGTGGAAAATAACACATTGTCTTTGCGCAGGAAAAACAGCCATGAAAGCGACAAATTTGTTTGTTTTAATCATGAATGCAGTCTGTGCGCACAAGTTCCTCTGCACTAAGTCCGTTTACTCAAACTGACATGCAATTTTTCCAAAAATCATGTATTAATCGGTAAAAGAAATGCAAACCCAGATTACACAATCATCCAAAAGTCATTTAAAGTGACCGAATTAACAACGTGGAATTAATGTTTCTTAACAGAAATGCAAGCAGTCGATGTTACATAAGCTTTTCCTCACATCTTTCGATTAGGTTTGTTTAGTCAATTATGCAGCTGATATGCAGGCAAATGAGCATCTAATTAAGAAGCTCGTGCAAAATCGACACGCTAATATGCAATTCACAATGTTTTCATTTTAAAAACCTGAATGCATTTCCTGCAAATCAACATGTTGCTCGATATTATCCAAAAACACCCAGGCTGCGATTCTCCGTCCAGCGGCACCTGCACGGAGACAAAGAGGTGCAGGCAGGCAGCGCTACAGCGAAACCGCTCGAAAAACAACAAGCACCGCGCGTTCCCACCGCACCGCATTCACACACAAGCTGCACGAGACATTTAACACGACCCGTGCAGCAAAACAAGGAGACATTGTGCAAAAAAAAAAAGGAGACTTACCGAGTCGAAGTTGACGCGCGCTAAAATGGCGAAGGTGGAGAGGCTGTCACACACGCATTTGGTTCTGAATGAATGAACGGGGACGGCTCTGCAGCTCCGAGCAGACCAAGACCCAAGCAGAGAGGAACTGCAAGGAAGGAGAGAGAAGGCAGCGACGGGTTAGGCGAGGAGAGATCTGACAAATCTCTCATGTGAATGCCTCTAAACAACATTTTTTCTCATATATGTAATGAAAAAAACACACATTTAGAAAATTCCTGCCCACCAAAACTGCATTTTAAGAAGCCCAATGCAGAAAAAAAGCACATTGTTTTGCATTTTATGTAACATTCAAATACTGACATTAGTTCTGAGATCCAGCGTGAGAAAAAAAAATATTAGGCTATTTTATATAACCTCAGGTGCTCAGTTTCGACCCAGGAAAGCCTTGTTGATGGCTTTTTGCATTTATGTGATCAACAGCCATCTGTGCCATGATTAATGATGATAGGCCTTCATAAATCTCATTATTAGCATAATCTGTATCATTTCTTGTTATGGCCAATCTGTCATCAGCAGACATGAGATCATTGGAAACACTTTCCCATTGCACAGGGGACAAAGGACAACATGTTCCCGCTTTTGAATAAGATGAATGAGAAAGTGAAAAATCAGAGTTCTGATTATTTCTCGTTTGTACAGAAGGACTTTAAAAGGAAGCAGTGATTTTTTTAACTAAGTGTATGATCAATATCTGTTATGTTTATTCTCACTTATACTGCGCCAAGCCTGAAGAGACAAAAAAATGGGTAAAGTGCATTAATAACAGAGCGTAAAATCAATAAGAGCGCTTCACTGAAGCCATCTTTTAAATGAGATGCACTTATTGTCTGATGACTAATCACTGAATCCACAGTATTCTGCTCAGATCTTGTTCTGAGACATTTGCTAAACAAATCTAAGATGTTTGTGTGTGGGCAGCATTAGCAGCAAAGCCCAGAGAGCACAGAGGAGGTTCAGGCGCTGAGCTGTGCCCTCAGGCTTTGACTGCTTGGTGTCCACAGAGGGGCATCACGGCCAGCAGGTCCAGCTTGGTACACAGTGTCAAAATCATCACTGCAGCTGACTGGAATGGCACTACAGCAGAGTTGGCTGCACAGTTTAATGTGTGCTAAGTCTGAGTTGTCATATCATGCAGGTGGGTTAAGTGTTGTGTAATGCCAAATAAGCCTAAAAAGCATGAGTGGGCCTGTAATCTGTTTTTGTGACACAAAAAGCTGCAGTGTTTTCATCTGTTTATCTGGGAAAAGTTCATTGGCGGAGGAGCTAATGGAGCGCTTCCTGCGATCAGACATATGCAGCTCTGCAAACATGCATTGACCCCAAAAACTCTGCCATTAGCCAGAGCGTCCTACTCTGCAATTTCCACTGTTTATATCCTACCATTAATCACATCCGCTGTCAAAAATGA
>JAPZDX010000008.1:7628652-7642424 GCA_029783625.1 Naso annulatus | reverse complement strand
CAATGTGAATAGCATGCTGCAGTTCTCACGGTCACAGTACCTGAGGCGTCAGCAGGGCAGCCAATGGCAGCCATGTCTCCAGCAGGGGTTTTCTTCCACACAACATCTCCAGTGTTCTCCTCGGGGCAGATCTCATGGGGCTCTATAAAGTTATAGAGAGAAGCAGATCAGTAAGTATTTTCTGTACTTATTTGAATTGCATTGTAATGTGGCCACCCTTATACATCGTAACTGAGTCACTAACCAGGGCATCTCTTTTCGTTGCAGCGCCTCTGCTCTCCCTGTTCACCAGGGCAAGGTTCTCCACCAAAGAAAGGCCCTTCACACACTCTCTGTCTCTGCTGGATGCCTCCACCGCAAGTCTTGCTGCAGCTGCCCCAATTGCTCCATGTGTGCCAGCGTCCATCAACTAAAGACAGAGGATATTTCACAGCATGAGCTCTGATCTGATTTGCTTATTTATGTTTTATTTAAACAAGGGACTTAAGTTTCTCTTTTACCGGGGCAATCTTTCAGGAAACAGTTGTTTGTCTCTTTCCAGCCGCCGTGGCACTCAGAGCCCCCGTAGGACGGCCCGTTGCACTCCCTTGTTCTGTGCATGGTACCGTTGGAGCAAGTGGCAGAACATGCGCTCCAGGCAGACCACTCATTCCAGGATCCATCCACTAGAGGGAGGCAGAGGAGCAGATATCATAAGAGAGTTACAAGGAGTGCAAGGACAAGATGACCTGCTTCAACTTCAAAGTAAATCAGAAAGAGTGAGCAAGGTTAATTGTCCTTTAAGCATGACTGTATGCAAAATGTTAATTGTGTGGACAAAGAGGCAGATCTAATTTGTCATAGTGAGAAGCAATTATACTCAAAAACCTCTTTAACATGTATAATAAAGGGCAGAGACACATAAATAAGAAACACTCTGAAAAATCCAGGTTAAATTTTAGTTTATAAAGATTGAAGTACATAGTCTTCAAAAAAAAAGTGAGGCTAGTCAAAATAAAATATTCTATACAGTTAACAGGCTGTTAAGATGACTCAATTTTCTCAGCCTTTCAGTTTCAAATGAAATGTGTCATCATCTCTCAGTAATGACTTTGCCTAACAGCCCGTCCTCTGTCTCAGGCATAAACACAAGTTCAGCTGTGGCTCATAGAGACATCTGCTGATGGCAGCATGCAACTGCTGTTGGACAGCTAAAGAAATCACTCTTTAAATAAAGCCACATCTGGTAGTGATAATTTACAAACTTTGCATGAAAAAAGTGGCAAAAACTAACTGTGCATTTGCAGCTGTGATTTTAAAATTAGTTGGAACTTTTGAACACACGTGTAGGTGGTGGAGTAGGGAAAAACTGCTTTGAATATATTGAGTGACCATGAGTACAGTGTGACTCATCGGCAGTTACTGACTAATGCCCACAGAGGCTTTTATACTGTGGATGCGTCAGATGTAATGCCAACCTGCCACTGCAGTTGCTGTTTGTGATGGCACTGATGCTAATAAGTGGTGTAATTAGCTTTTCTATGTGAATCAGTTTGGTTGTTAAAAGTCTAACTGGTGCATAGACGCAAGTCTGAGTGTTTGGAATTCTGGTCATGTAATGTGGTGTTATGTGCTTAATTTTTATGATCAAGTCTTAGTCAGAGATAAAAAATTTGCTTAAAACTTGGAACTCCTGTCTCACCTGGGCAGACAGCGATGTTGCAGAACTTGGTTTGTCTTGTAGGGCCGCGGCAAGGCTCTCCTCCATTCTTGGGCTGCTTGCATGTGCGGGTACGGTCACGATAACCACGGCCGCATGTGGATGAGCACAGGCTCCAGGGGGTCCACTCATCCCAAGCACCATCCACTACACATGGTTAACACAGAGGAACACTCTCATGAAGTTAAAGCTCATTTTAAAAATTTGCAGCTGGTACTTTGAATTCACTTGAGGTTTCACACACACACTGTTGGCACATTTTGTAAAGTCTCCACTAGGTGTCGCAGTTTCCACACAATCCCTAAATCACAGCACTGGATTAGTGCTATTAGAAATGTACTTGATATCAAATTGCAGCCTCTTTTCCTCACTCCAAATCCCTGTCTCCAACTCATCTGCTTCTCTATGTCTAATTCTCCTTTGTGACTAGAGCTATACAAAAGGAAATCATTAAGAGATAATGGCTTTTATCTCTTTTGTGCTTTTCAAAAAGACCAAGTATCCTATCATTTTCTAGATCACACTCTCTTTTTTGTAATTCTCCCACCTGTCACGTTAAGGTTAGAGACACTCACCGGGGCAGACCACTGTGTTGTTGCAGGGTCGGTTCTCACGCAGGGGGCCGGTGCACTGGGTGGTGAAGGTGGTGGTGGCGCAGACGCGGGTACGGCTCTGCCAGACTTCTCCACAGGTGACGGAACATGAACTCCAGGAGGACCACTCATCTGCCTTAACATCTACTGCAACACATGAAACACATGAATTAAAGGCTCGGTACACCAGGCACTCAACACCTGGAGAAGATAAGACAGCTCTTTGTTGCACTCTTGGCTAACATCAGCTTTAAGTTCACATCTGCGATATTTACAATTTGTGTGAATAAATAACTAGCTACAACACAGTATGTAAAGTCCCTTAATCATCCCCATCTCACCTGTTTGGGTTGCAACAACTCCATGGTTCAAATCATCAGCATTGTCTCTCTTCAGACCGATGATTGCACGCAGACCCTGGCTCCTGTTGCGCTCTTTGCCTGAGAGAATTAGAAAATTGCAGAGATTATTGCATTGAATCTGAGTCACCTGCAGCTGTAGCTGAGTGCTCCATACTTAATGACTAAATAACAGGTGATGGGCTTACCAATGCAGGGCTGAGGGTTGCAGGCTCGCCCTTCTTCAACTGTTCCCTCACACACGCCATCCTCAGGCTGGCAGCTTCGGCTGCGCACCTGGACTCCACCACCGCACTCCTGGCTGCATACTGACCAGCGGCCCCACCCAGCCCAGCCCTCTGCAAAAAGAAATAAGAAGAGGAGAGATACTGAACAAAGTTGGACATTGATTGCGTTGGAGGAATTGCAGCAAAGTAAATTGGATAGAAGTGTACAAACAAAGGTACAAAAGCATGAGTCAACATAGGCTCCCACTGTAAAACTTCATACATAAGAACAGGAAATGAGTAATGTTTGTTTGATGTACAGAGAAAAACCAAGGACAAGTTTTTGTGAGCATAACTGAGCGCTGAAGCACATGGATGTTCCATTCTGAATGATGATTGTGTGCTTTTAGCCACTTGGTGTGAACCATAGCAGACCGGTGTGTGAGGCCGACAGCCACGTTGCTATGGTGACCACAAAAGCTGCACTTCGATTTCCGTTGCCAGCTGACTGTGAGGTCTTTGTGCTCTTTTCTAAACACCCCCCCCACACACACAGAATAAACAAACACGGTCTCTATCTCTCTCTCCAAAACTCAAAGTCCTTGTTAAGCGTTGAACCTTACATGCCTGCTTAAGACAAAATGGAGAGCTGGTGATGTGTGTGGTTCTGACAGTCCTGCCAATAAGGCCAGAAGACACACTGGCAAATTGTCTAACACCTTTGATTTACTTCTCATTACTTTTCGGCGGCAGAGTGCACATCTCCTGCCTGCTCTGCAGACATGGATCATTACCCTCAGCGGCTCCTCAGACACAAACACTGACTGCCTGCAGCGCTGCGGGGTCCTGGCAAACATGACCCTCCCTATCAAAAGTCTTGCCTAATGGATATCATTACAAAAGCGCACAACAAACATGGGGGGAACACACTGTTTTGAAGAAGGGTGTTAGATAAACCTCCCGAGATCGCTTTGATTTTCTTTCACATTTACTCTGGAAGTCAAACACGTAACAAAACTTACTGATAATCTCAGCATCACGTCCATTGTCTCGGGGTACGGGAAGGCATTTCTCAACGTAGACACCACCTCTGTAGCAGCTTCCTGGCTTCCTCTTTGGGGCCTCCCAGCACTGGCAGGGTGTGTTCATGATGCCACAGGGATAATCATGGGTGCTACTGGACAGGCACTTCTCCAGCCACTGGCACAGCATCTGGCAGGCGGGCATACTCGGGTTCCTCTTCCCCACCACCAGGAACTCAGCCTTGAATTCGCTGACATCACTCTGCCCCTCAGCGATCTCCAGGGCGGTCCTTGGGGCCACCTTGCGGATCTGCAGAAACTGCTTGCTGGCCTCTAGGTAGGTGACAGTGGTGGATGCGTCGCACAGCCTGACAACCTCGTCGAAGCTCTCCATGCCCAGGTAGGTGCGAGAGGTCTCGATGAAGGAGTCGAACTGGAAGGTTCTTATCTGGCGGGGCACGCAGGTGTCGGTTGGCTTGGTGATCTTCATGTAGACAGTGTAGCGGCGAGGATCAGGGTTCTGCAGGGTCCAGGAGCATGGCGTCTCAGGCAGGGTGGTCGTAGAGGAGAACACGCCGAAGAAGCGACTTTGTTCCAAGGTGGCACAGGTGGCAGAGGCTGGGCCGGAGGGAGTGCAGGAGGTCAAACCAAAGAAGAGCAGTACGAGGGCCACACAGGGGCCGGTAAGAGCTGACCACACCATTGGGTCGGCTTAGGTAGACGATGGTCTTGTTCTTGTTTCTGTGATTGCTGGTTTTACCAGGTTGTTTCTTTGACTTCTTTGTTGCAAGTTACTGCACTTGTTTCAGATCTCTTGACTTTTCAATTGCCCTTCTGAAGAATTATTGATGTGCAGATTTCAGTGCATCAGACACTTTGTCATGTCTGTATCAGAAGGAGCTGTGCCAAAAACAGGAAATGGAGAAAAAATCAGTATGATTCAACATCTCAATAATCAGTGCAAAACATCAGATTTCAATATGCAGAATAAAAGCTTTCTTCATGCAATGCATTTATTTCACATTATTCATGAGATGCATTTTAATGGGGCTGATATTTATGCATCAGGGACTTGCCTCTGATCAGTATCATAGTATTTTGGGGAAGATTCACTGATCTAAAATGCCCAGTTCTTCGGGACATAATTGCTCTCGCGCTGCAATTACAGTCCTTCACAGCAGGCTGGTATCTCCAAGCTCTTGCTCTTTCCTCCCACACGCTAAACTGAGCCGCGAATCATGTGCGTCAGTCTGACGTCCATGGAAGCATTGCCACTGGCAACCGCAGACGCTTATTAGTTCTGTTTTTTGTGCAATTCACTCCTCCTATTGAGCGTTAAACAAGAAAAATGGTTACTCTGTGTCCATGGAGAAGTGTGATTACATACCCTGCTGTTGCAAGAACTGCTTTAAGAGTCTTTCTCCCATTGCATGCCAGAGCATAAAGTGAAATGAAATATGCATCCAGAGTGACAAATGTCAGTCACTCTTGCATATTAATGCAAATGCATGCATGCTAATGAAGATACTAAAGCCTACTTAAATTATGCATTTCGAGGCTAATCTCCAGAGGTCTTACATGCATTCAAATGAAGCATCCATAGTCATTTT
Organism: Naso annulatus; assembly: GCA_029783625.1. Lineage (NCBI taxonomy): Eukaryota > Metazoa > Chordata > Actinopteri > Acanthuriformes > Acanthuridae > Naso > Naso annulatus. The sequence goes on along the minus strand of JAPZDX010000008.1, from coordinate 7,636,935 downwards.
GTTTAGGCTGCTCCCATTTTACACACTTTCTGCAGATCTAATTTGCCGAGACTCTGACACTAACACAGTAACCCTGCCTGAAGGAAGAGCACAGAGTCAATATCAAGGTCTCTGTACAAACTGGACTGGCTGAAATAATGAGATGCTGCTTGCAGCACAGATGACAGGAGGAAACGCTGTTGCTCAGCAACATCTTTCACACACATTCAGGGTTATTCTCCTTGCTTTCCAATGTTTTTCCACTTATCCTTTGTCACCGATTATTGTATATAGAACAGATGAAGAATGTCATCCACTAATTAGAATGAACAGGTATATCACTACAGGAAAGGAAGCCTAAGCTGAAGGCTTATCAATAAATGTGTGTATTTTCTCTATGTAAGAGAGGGATTAGTCATAAAGAAGGGGCAGTGCAGACCTACAGCGACACAGACTTCGGTGAGCACCTGCACTTTTGAGGTGGAGAACTCATAATTACGCCCCTTACATCTCTTTTCACATCTGCTCTCACCCTCCCTCTCCTCTCTGTGAGCAACACAGCAAAGACCTCAGCTTTGTGTAGGTGGGTGTCTCTCTCCCGCCTCCCAACAACCGGAAGCTCCATGAATGGGCATCTGATGAGGCACACAGTGAAAAGAAAGAGTTCCAGCTGTCGTAAGAGAAGTCTTTCTCCTACATGGTCGCTCATTTTTTACCCCCCTAAACTTTTTGCTCCTTTCTCTCCCCTGTCCATTTGCTGTCGTCAAACCTTTCTGCAAAGTAGTGGACTTGTTTGTCGTTAGGGCGACAGGATTTGTAGTTTGCAGTTTGGGGTGGAAAACATTAAAGAAGAGCAAAATAACCATCAGCTTATGCTCTGTGTTAATGCAAGCATACAATCTGTTTAGCCGCCTGTCTCAACACAGATAAAGAAGCTTTTCACATCAGGTGTATAACCAAGAGTAGCAAGACTACATTGTGAAGCAACAAGGAATGTGCAGGCATTTGATGAGATGAGACATTGTCACTGCAGATAAACGTCTGCAGATGGTCAAGTACTTTGCATGACTAGCTGAATCAGAAAGACGTAAAAGATAAAAGAGACAGCCTGAGAGAGTCTTGTAATAATTTATCCAATGCATACATCCTGCAGAGAGCTTTAAGGTTTTTTCAAGCCAAACCTTGACTATGTGACAATTAAGTTACTCTGAATGTCTCTGTTGCATTAAGTATTTGTCTAAGGTGTGTCTGTGTGTGTCAGTGCAATAGCCTAAGACAGAAAGAACATCCCAATCACCAGAATTACGAATCCCTGACCTTGTTCTTTTCTTTGCAAGCTGCTCTCTTTTGCTTGAGCAAACTTGAGAAAGGCAATTTTTGCAGCTGTTACCAGGTCCCGAAAATTGCTCACGTATTTTCTTTCGCCATGCCCGGTGCAGATACTTGCACGTGTGCAACCAACGACAGTAAAGCACTTTGTAGCTTTGCTGCAAATCCATGTGACAGCAAAAACAACAAGCAGCAAAAAGGAACAAATCACTGCAGACTGCTGACGGCAACTCCCTGTAGGTTTTGACAATGTGTGTGTGTTTGTTCAGATTCAGACAAGGATTTCATTACAAAGCCATTACTCACTGGTTATTAGTATCTCTATGAATTCTATAATGCAAGAGTCTTTTTTTTTAAAGAAATGTCAAACAAGCAGAGCAAATCAAATCCAGTTTGTTGACTGATTGCTTTGCAATAGTTCAAAACCTCATAAAGAAGCTGTTTCATTTCAAGACCTTCAACTTGTCAAATCCTTGCAGTTGTCTCATTTAATGCAAAAGCATCCTGAACTGATGGCAGAATCCTGATTTGAAGCCTCCCATCATGCAGGTCACATGTAGTCTAAGCGATGCAAGTGCACCAGAAAGTTTGATTGAGCAACCTGTTGCCACGATCTAACTTTGCTGCAGATCGTTCTTATCGCTTCACTCAGCGGCACCACAAAGTCCTTTAGTTCAACACTAACAGCACTCTGCATGTGCAGCAATATGGGATTTAGAACTTTACAGCAAACCTGTGGGGAAATAGAAACATTATGGGAACAATCAGTGTTTGTAAGAGAGGATAAAAAACATGCAGGGAGCAATACAACAGATACACGAGACTTTGAGTTTCAGCACCACGGACAGCGACAGCAAGTTCAAACAGTCAAATCTGCAGAAACAAGTCGAGAAGCTGCAGGACAAAGTTCAAATTCACCATCACCCTGACACTGTAACTTCACAGTCCGTCCATGAACTCAAACAGACAGAAAACACAGATTTACAGCAACAGCTTTCTTTCTATTACCTTGAAAGCGTGTCGTTGGAGTCGTGTCAGTGGCTCTCTATCCGGTCGCCCAGGTCTTCTGGACTCGGGTAGCAGCTGCTGAGTGGGAACACAAAGTCTGACTCGACTCGAAGTCTTCAGATCTGCGCTCTGGCCAAAAACTTTCGCAGGGTTTGAAGCCGCTGAAAGGATGCGCCAGGTCCAAGCTCGACCCCAGACGGGTCGATCCCAAGTTTCAGTGCAGTCCACTTTTACAAGCAAAGAAAAAATTTAGTGACTCTAACCAAACTCCAAAGAGTTTACTACCAACTAAGTTTAGATGCTATAGCCTATCCAGAGAAACTGGCGTATAGCGGAGTGGCAAATCGGTTGTATCGGAGCTCCAGCAGACAGTCCGCAGAACCAAACGCTGTGGTCTCGCTTGTCTTTTCTCTCTAAGCTCCAGGATAAATAGTTGGTACTTCTACTCCCGGCTTCGGAGTCTTCTTGCTTGTGGTCTTTGCACTGCAAGTGGGTCCAGTCTCAGTGTAGCTTGTGGCCTGCTCGCGGAGGTATATATCCAACCCCGCCCCCCCTTGCTCGAAGTTGGAGTGAGTGCGTGGACGGAGTGCCGAAATGAATGAGACAGCAATCGGGACGGGGAGGGCGAGTGTGCGGGGGAGAAGTGTCTGTGTGCGTGCGCGTGTGTATGTGTGAGAGTGACTGTGTCAGAGGAGGGAGGGGGGGAGGAATCTGAGGAGAGGGGAGGGATCTGTGCGCTGAGACGGAGACAAACGATTATGAACACCAAACTACGCAGATATCAACGCAGAGGCAAAGGTACCGGAAAGAGGATCAACGGAATCAATGTGCATGCACGGGGATAAAAGGGAGAGATGAATGAGCGTTAGCACCGCTGAGATTTCATTGCACAAAAACGTTTTGTTATAGCAACGTGATGATGCATTAGAATACTTATAAAAGATTATTAAATAACTCTTTTGTTACTTAATTAATAAACAATGGTGTTGCTTTCATGTCCAGTGCGTTTCATCTAATACAACATTTAAAGAGAAGATCTACAGAATCAAGTTTAATCGCTGGTTGATGGAGGGAATTAAGGGATTATATGGTTGTAGGGGTTAATTAAAAGACAATCCAATTTATTTAAAGGCCATGTGGGGTGTTTTGTATACTCAGCCGTGCAGAAAGCGTGCTGTTCCGGCGGCTGTCACATCACACATCCAATTAAAAGTGAAGGTGAGGTGCAGACTGTGCAGTAATGCAGGAGAGGAAACGCAGGAGCGCGCTCCATCCCTCTCTCTGTCTGTCTCTCCGTCCCCCTCCTCCTTTCACTCCAAAACACACGCACACACACACACATACACAGCCACACACATGCACACAGGAATAGGCGTCACCCCTCCATCCCTCCCTGCTTCCTCCCTTCTCTGTCTCTCCCTCTCTGCCTCCCTCTCTCTCCCCTGGGATGTGGGTGGATCTGGGTAGTTCTAGAAGTGTGAAAGGGATAACCTAATGTGGGTGTCTGTTGGTGTAATGCTGGCTCAATTTCTCCTCTAGCCAAGCAATAAGAGAGAGAAAGAGAGAAAGGGAAAGAGAGCAAATAACTGCCCAAACATCACGCGTAAAGGAAGTGTGAAACAGACAGAAGACATTGCCTCTCAGTTTCCTACAATAATCAGAGCCTTGTGGGAGTGAGGAGTCACGCTGTGCTGTGTTGTGGTGGCTTGGGAATTTTCAGATCTCATTGAGGAAATTACTGTGTGCTTTTTAGAGCAAGTTATTTCCTCCCCATCTGATTAGTTTTGTTGGCTTGTGCTACCACAGATTCAGAACATATATTTGTCCAAGGCAGCGACTAACTTGACCCCATAGCTGAGAGGTTAAGGCGACCTACAGGACTGGACTTTCTTTGTACATGTAATCTGGAAAATATTCTCTATTTTGTGTTTATGGAGCAGACTTGAACACACAGTATCATTGCTAATACGTCCTGAACTCTGTAGCCGTGTCAACATTCAGTAATTGCATGACACTTCTTCCGACATTTAAGGCTGTACAAGTCATTTGGGGACATTCCAGCGGCAACTGAAGGCCTCTTAAAAACTTTATGGATTACTTTTAGAAGTAGATAGAGATTGTGTGTTTTTTTAAACAGTTTTTTTTTCGAGTTAATCTATTAGAAAATTATTGTTTTTATTATTTTCTTGTGGGGGTGTAGCTGTTTGTTCCTTTCTTAATAAGACAACTGAAAAACTGGACAGGAAATCGGGGAGTAAATTGAATATCAATGCATTATGGACTGAAAAATTTAGTTTTAAGAAGGGAAAAAATCATTTGAAGCTCTTTACTTTTACTTAATATCACACATTCTGCTTAAGAAGATGTATCTTGTAGAGTTTTTAAAACCTCCTTTGTCTATTCCCCTCCTTGTCATTCTCACTGCGTGGATGTGTGAGTGTACAGACCAACCACGAACTCCCTTCGGTCACTTACACGTAATAAAATCTCAACAGTTATGAGAACAGCTGCAGCACAATTGCTGTTTGGATTGGAGTCAACAAACATAGTCCTCTGACGCTGGCATCATGAGAACAAAGAGCAGTGTCAGTGTTACTTTACGCGTGCAGTCTCCCTCAGAGTAAAATGTGTCACCACAAAACAACTTCCTGTGCACCGCAGCACGGAAAGTTATGCCACTCTTACGTAGAGCTGTTTGTCACAGCATGATTTGATCCCACATGTTTGTACTTTCTCCCACTGAAGATTATGTCCTCTAAATCTTATTACCTGTGTAGAGATACAAACTACATGTGCTATAAGTTATCAAAAAATGCACTCTGTTCCAGAAAGTACAGTGCTTTTAAGTTCATTCCAACCCTGTCATTAACCTTCTTTAATCTGATATTAGTCATAAATGTACAAATTACCCTCTTTGTGAGTGAAGTGGATGTTTCATGCAGCTTGTCAAGTGGCCATGACATGTTACTGAGTCAATTAGAGTTAAAAAAAAACTTTTAGACTTCAGATGTGCTCACCTTTAATTTCGCAACCATTTATCAGGAATCACAAATTACATTATGCTAACATGAAAAAACAAAAAACAAAAACAGAAATTATGTGGAATATCTCCTAACAGATTGAACAAAACCCCCCAAAAATGGTGGTTTATGCCACTGGAATTACGCATGTATCAAGTTTTTCTTGCCCAAACTAGCAAGTGTCTTCCATCTAAGGGGAAGTCATCATAGCTCTTATTTCCATCCTCAACCGTTCTGCTGTTTGAGCAGAGAACTTCTCAGTGGATGTACCACATTTATGTCCAGCTGTGTAATCAAATGAGCTACTAGAAGCCCAGCATGTGAGCTGCTGAAGTTTGACCAGATGTTCGAGAGCCTTCCTCCCTCCTTCTGCATTTGTACAGTGATGGCAGGCACAAGGAACCAGGAGTGATAATGAGTTGTGACAGTAAGCTGATGTTTGTTCATGTTAACAGGACAAACAGACAAGCTGTGAAAATGAGAGAACAGACAGAGAGTGATATGTTCACTGTCTCCTGCTCAACTTCCCTTAAGCAAATCTGTTTAACCTCCATCGGCTGAAGAAGAACCAGTTGCCGTGGACGTATGCATGCAAGCAGCTGATGTCGGAGTAATTAAAAACACACACTATGGGCTAATAAACAATAATCTGATTCCAAACAACTGACAGCCAAGTTGCTGCACCTGCTCATTTGAACCTGGAAAACCTCCTGCTTTGTCAGAACTCATATCAAGAGCGAGGCGTGGGCAGTGGCAGGCACAGTTATATAAACAAATGCCCATATTAGAGAGCGTGAGAGGAAAAAAAGTTTTGAGGAATCACCGAGAAATCACCACTGCCCCACATCGCCTCCACACTGCCTCTGCCTTCTCCACACGAGTCAGGACAGCCCTCTAACTCCACAGGTATCCTGGAGGCGGGATGGAGCGCTCATGGGCCCAGAAAAAGGAAATGATGTCACGTTCAAAGAGAGGCACACGCTCTCATACAGCTGAATCACAGGATGTATTTATCTCACTGAGGTGGGAGAGAATTTCATGGGATGTTTAATTTTGGGGAAAGAGCTGCAACGGACCACATTTGCTGCCGTTAAACCATATTACATATCATTTGTTTTTCCAGAATTTTAGCTTTTTTGTGAAATTTTTACATTTTGTGCCTGTTGTTTGGTCTACGACTGCTTCAAAACGCATTTGCATTAAACCACAATCAGAGATATAACTAGTAGCTCCTGCTTTGTCTTCATGGACCATATTCATGCAGCTATGAGGGCATGTGGACTCTAGAGGGTGCTGTTTTCAGATGTTCTGCTCCTTGTGATGAGGCTGCAGCAGGTTGTGCCTGTGTATTGTCAATGCTTAAATTATTACAGAAAGGAAGATGTCTTTTTTTTTTAATCAGATAGAGAAAAATAGGTTTCAAATAATTAACAATTCTACAAGTATAAACGTCATAATTTTACAGAAACATAAAACACTTATGCAGCTCACATGCCTGTGCATAGACTATAAAGAATGGGGGAGATATTGCATTACTGAGATGTGCTAATTAACTTTACCAGCAGAATGTATGCAGTTTGCAGGGTAGATGATGCTCGGATGTTGCTCAGCCTGATGACTGCACATGTTAAAGAGCATTTGAGGCTGTCACCGCTGCACTTTGGGTGGATACAGCGAGGCTTGAGGAGGCTAAAGCCTCAGTGTTCAAGCCTCTTGTGATGTAACTGAAAGGCAGAACAGTAGCACTTGTGTTTTCCCATTTCATATCTGAGATGATAAATATTTGTGCTAATTTGTTGTCTACTTCATGAATATGTGTCCTTCAGGTGCTTACATAACTGGTAGACAGCTGTGCCAATGTGCTGATGTTCAGTTTGATGTACTTTACGAAAAATAGATTGCTAAAACTTAAACATGATGAAATGCCTGTTTAAAAAGACTGTTCCACGCTGCACACCTGTTGCATGATAAATAATGATGGAGGCAAAAATGAATAGGAAGAGAGTTTCACAAGAGACAATGAGAGTCTTTTTCTTTTTTTCTTTTTTTTTTGTTGGCAGCTTCAGTTCTTTGCCACTGCAGATCTCTTCCTTTTATTGGTAAAGAGAAGAAGTAGGGCAGACATATTAAAGGGGAAAAGGGGCCAGGCAGATGCTGGTTCAATTACCATGACCTGTGTCTGCGAATCACTATTGACAAACAAGGCAGCGCTCCATTCTGTTAGAAAGCTCTCAGTCCTGCTGTCAGCACAATACAGATAAAATGCAGGGGATCATCCTTTCTCTAATGCATCTGGGTCTGAAAAGGTGAAGAATGTGGTGCGAAATTAGTCATTTTTCAGTGTCTTTGCGTTTTTATTTTACTGTACTCATATGATATATCTGTCACCTTTGTGTTACTCTTATATTAACATATTGGTCACAATGTTGAAGATTTTGTTCACATAAGTATATCTGATTTACGTTTGCATACAAAAGCCTTTTCACTCCAGTTCATTATGTAACTTAGATATCCCTGATTTAGTGTGTGTGTGTGTGTTCATTAACAAGTTTCTTACAAGAGCTCTCTAGTTTGCAGGGAGCTTTTCTCTCAGCAGAGAAGGCCTTTCCCTAAAGGTTGGAGGTAAGCCTGACTTAGACAAGGACAGTGCTTCATTGTATTAGCAAAATGCTTTTGTTTTTGTCGTCAGCTCATTAAAAGGTGGTTTTATCTCTAGACTCTGCTCAGACTCTGTGCGCATTCTCTGTGTATAAGCTCTGACCCCTTTGGCCAAAAGAAGATCAACGCTTGTATAAACTGAATATAATTTAATTTAGTTTATTAATTCCTCACAAAGAATAAGTGTTGTGCAAGATCTTGTTTGTTTTTGGACCGGAATAATACCAAGGGGAGGAGTTTCGCAAGCACATCTGATACCACAGAGGTTCCCATGGGCGTTAATGAACTT
>JAPZDX010000008.1:7612976-7627447 GCA_029783625.1 Naso annulatus | reverse complement strand
GTGAAAGACGCCCTCTATGCTGGGAATTATTTGTCGCCTGTAAAAGCTACCATGGCTTTTACCCTGTTGTTCCACATTGTTGTTTGTCAGATAACAATTACATGATTGCTGGTGCTGTCTGACAGATTACTCTCAATTTTTAACAGTTTTCCCCGGCCCTCACCTTAATGTGTTAAGTGGTGTACCAGTGCTCTGAAAATGGAGCAGACCCACAGATAGAGAGGAGATGAGGAAAGGGGAAACATTAGAACACACATTTTTCTGAGAGGTTGATTTGACATGAAGGAGGTGTGGCGTTAATAAACACTGTAAAGGTCTCAAGATTCATACATTCTCAGACTCACTCATGCAGTTCAAACTCAGCAGGACCAACACTAAGATGGGGTCTCACTTTAGTAATCGATGCCTCAAAGGACTCATCAGCTGCTCATAAACTCTGCCACTCTCTCTGCCTCCCATTTGTCTCTGTGTCGACTGAACATTCTGGGTGGCAGGGCAATTGTTTTGGCAATCGATACAGACACAGAGTCGAAAAAGGCCTGAAATGCTGCTCTTTGAGTTGAGGCAGGAAATTGATTTTTTCTGATGCAACATCCAGCTTAGCTCTTTTGAACCCCCTGACTTTTTCGAATGAACTCACTTGGCCTGTCATGGGGTTTTGCTGAAGTGTGCAGGTGAGGCGTAATTTATATCAAAAAGGTTGATTTTGCAAAGAAAAATCAAGTTGTAACGTTGTGTGCAGGCTGCTTCATATGAGTTGGTTTGAGTTAGTTCATACCAGGAAGATAGGTATTTCCAAAAACACACTGTCACAGTCTGTTTTAATACAGTGGAGGCTTCCCTGCTGTTCATCTCCTTCAGAAATAACAACAACAACAACAGCAAGCGAACAGCACGCACTGAGCTGTTCTTAGTCATCTTCATGTCCATTAAAGAGTGAAAATTCATTAGGAATTGCTAGGGCAGGTGGTGTGAATTTAATAAACACCAGTGAGACAGAGGGAGATGTAGGCATGTAACAGAGTGACTCAGAGGAGTTTCACCGCACTGATTGCCAAGGGAAGGCCTCTCCACAGCAAGTTTCTGAGGAGGCATACTGCTGCAGGAAAGACATACATGGTGTTACCTGATGAGTAGTCGGGTAAATCCCAGACAGTGAGAGAGCAGTAAAAGTCTGGACAAAGCTTAGTCAGACTGGCCTTGATGCGGTCACTTCTTGTGAGTTTTTAAAAAGAGTTTTGGGAACGGGCCAGCCTGGCAATCAGTCAAATCTGCCAAACTCCTGGTTAGTTCACTCTGGCAGATAGGTCCAGCTTCCCTTTCATTCAGACAGATTTCCACCTGACCCCCGTCCATGTCTAGGGAATCAAAACCGTTTATCAAACATGATAACTGACAGAGGAGCGTTTCTGAATCAAAATGAAAAGGTCATGGTCATGTTTTGCTGTTCTGACCGACAGATTACCAGTGCATCTCAGTATGCTCAGAAAACTGAAAATTAAATAGTCGAACTAGTCAGTGCTGACTGAAAGGACTATAACCAGTATTACTACATGCCATTGTCAACATCGGCCACAAAGTTTACATAAACCCAACCCATTTTTCCCCAAATAGTTTCATCTATGAGATGTAGTGTTTACATTTTGTCCATATTCAATAAACTCTACAGAAATTACCTGAAAATGTGCATTTCTTAGTTTTCTTGAAACACATAATGAACTTCTGACAAGGCCCCAAGAAAAAAAAACAAACTCCAAAACAGTCAACAGAATTACAAAAAACCACAACATTTATATAACTTTAGACTAACACTATGTTTAAAATATTGATTTAATGTTTAAAAGATTATTTGCTTAGTTTAATAGCCTACCATTCTCATACCTTTCCAATAAAAATAAGGCAATGAACAGCAGATGGCTAACAGGGGTAAACAGCTAACCTGATTCTGTCAAAGAATGAGAAAACTCGCCTCTGAAGTATAAAGTTCCGCCATTGATTGCTGTCTACAGCAACACATTTAACCAAATATGAGAGTGATGTATATTTCACTCTCAAATATGGGCAGATGTTAAACTTTTACTTTAAATAGCATTCATTTGCGTAAGAAAACAAAGGTTGTGTAAAACACTGACCCCTAAGTTTCACTGTTTGACCCAAAAGCTGCAGAGTGCGGAATATTCAACGGGAAGTTACATAGGCTGGAGTCTCCAGCAGCCCACATTTGTACCAACATATTCTTAAGAATGTGACCCAGCTATTGACACATGGCATTTTACAGTGTGTTCTGAGAAGATCGAAAATATACAGTGTGAAATGCTAAATTTATGATATGAAAATATCTTGGCATTCATATGTGATATGATTTTGATTAACAAGTCTCTCCCCCACAATCTCACCTCTATATGGGTGACTACCTGTGCATCAAGGAATTATGTAACTGGCATCATCCCTGCTGCTTGGCTGTCATCTCTGCAAGTAAAGAAAGTGACACGACAGCTTCTCAGTGTATTTTAATTGTATATATTTATACATGTATTACGTAATAAGAGCTTTATATTAAGCATAAATCTATATCCTTCATGTGGTGTTAGTTTCTTCCAATTCTCTGGATATTTTTAGATCATTATTATAACATCAAAGATCCAAATGAGCATCAGTATGAAATATTACCCTGCAATATGTAACATTTACTTCAAGAGGGTTTTTTTAGATTTTGGTGTGTAAAATGTGTGGCCAGTTATGGTCAGTGAATGTGACAGGAAATTGTCTCTTGTTTTGGGTTAAACTACATCATCATCACATTCTGGTCAAAAGACAAGTGGTGCTTCTCATTCCCTCTCCACTCTGCATTCAGTCGAAACATTTAGAGTGCACTAATTGTAACAACGGCCACATTTTGCAGAATATAAAGTAGATTACTGGCTAAAAAGTATACTCGAGTAAAGAGTAGCCCAGAAGTACATTTTATTTATTTATTTATTTTTTTAAAGGAACATGAAAAGTACTCCATCTTTTAAAACTAGACTACTCTTTACCCATGTTTGCCACATGTAACTTGTTTCTGCCCTCCTCTCATGCAGGAAGTAGTGCAACACATATCGGTTTGCTTTTATTTGCTCCAATAATTCCATATTTTACTCAAAAATATTGAACTCATAAAAGTTAACATGTTCAAATGCTAATTTTAAGCATATTAGCATGCTAATTTTATGAGCCCGAGCGCCGAAACTTACAAAGCTACAGCTAATTTTATTCTAGAGATAATGTGCTTAAAGCTGCAGCTGTTAACTTTGTGGTAAACATCAATAACTTTTTTGTGTTCTATTTGGAAAAAATCTCATAATAGCTGCAGACAGCAATTAGTGAGTGATGTGGTTTGAGAGTATCTTGAGATCTGTGTTTTCCAGTGCCTCTGTATTCCGGATTGGTAAAAAAAAGGGCAGCTAGCATGTGAACACTTTTACTATTACAGCATTTGCACATAAAATTTCACTCACTCATCTAAAAAGGTCATGAAAAAGATTTATGGTCATGATAAATGCAATTATCCTTGATTGCACAATAAACTAAAGACATATTTTCACATTCTGCATCCTATGCATTGCAAAGTGCACAGCACAAAGTCAAGGGGGAGCAGGCAGCTGTTCTTTGTTTTAAGGTTGTTGTGTGTTGTATGCTGTTTGTTGATAAATGGTGCAGAAGAGAGAAACAGGGCTTATATCAGTATGCAGAGAATAATGTTATGCACAGTCATTGCTATTGCTCTCTGATCTCATTAGTTTTCCAAAGGAAATATATGAATGTTGTAAGATGAACCATTACTTGGTTTGCAGGTTAGCTCTACACAGTTTCTGCAGTGCTTTATTCTTTATTCTCTCACTGTCTTGCTCCATTTTCTCTCCCTCTCTGTCTTGCACACATGCAAGGCCGGCGAGTGTGGGAGTCTGGAGGATGACTCATCTGTTGCACACCTCATCGCTCCTTGACCATATTTGGACTGCCCGGAAATCCATTTTTCTGCGCTTGTGTAGTGGAGAGGAGCAGGCAATGCAGGGACATCATGAGGAGCTCTTTTCTTCTTTCTCTTTTCTTTATACTGTTTTTCAGAACAAGGACCTCTAATTTGAGCTGTGAGGTATCTTCATCATAACAAGGACAAGCATTAGCTTCCAGTTTTACATGGTTACTTTATGGTTTTCTTTATTTAGGGAACCTTTCCCATTTTTTCAACGATGAATCAGGCCTGCATGTACGCATATGCATAAGTGTTCTTTCTCTCTCTGTCACACATGCAAACAGAAATAAACGGATGCATAAATACAACATGTGCTCTCTGTTTGTCCGTTTCACATAAACATACGCATTTAACATGATAAAGTACCAAATCTGCTATCCCTCTGTTCATTATGCAGATAGCAACAAGATGCAACAGCTTGTCCATATTGTCGATGTTCCCACCGTATCACATTTAATAGTTCAATTTAAAATGTGCCAGCCTGATATTTAACTGTTGCGTAAGTCCTTGATGATGCAAATATATTTCAGATATAAAGATAAGCAGAAAAATCTTTTGCACTAGTACTTAAGTGTTTACGCACACAGTGGATATAACAGAAGAAAGAGAGAAGAAAATATAGAATCAAATAACACAATCTGACAGCAGTGTGCTAAATAGCAATGAAATCTGACCTATGAGGTTTATGTATATGGGCACAATTTTCAGGTTTTTTTGTAAAGGTAAAGGTAAAGGCAAACATTTGATTCATGTTGTAAAAGGGTTGAAATTTGGTTGGTTTAGGCAACCAAAGCACTTGGTTGATGTGAGGGAAGAATGTCAGGCTGACTGCCATGAAATTATGTGTTTGTGGAAAAAATCAAAATATATTATGAATAGGATTTGCGTTAATGGAAGCAAATTCTTCATTTGGTTGTCGTGTCGACTGTCTCGAAAATAGGCTAATGCTTACTGAATATTAAAAAAATATAATCTATGCAATTCCTGTCATGAGAAGCAAATTCTCTCTTTGGAAGCCTTGTTGACTGTCATGAAATTATTAAACATTTCATGATCATGCATTAGAATCCTTTAGCTCACATTTTGTCAATATTTCACAAAATGCTGTAATAATTAGCTGAAATAAATAGACTCAGACAGTTTTGTGTCTTGCGTCACAATGGGACAAAACTGTTCTGCTTTAAAGTCTACTGGTCTGTTATGCGCAAACACACACACACACACACACACACACACACACACACACACACACACAGTAATAGGCTTCTTCATCTAATGTCGGATGTCTTCTCCCAGCAGTCACTCCTTGGGGTTATTCCTGTATATCTGGGCCATACTGGTGTTTCCTGCGTCCACAGCAAAGGACATTGTGTCAGACTGATGACAGACTTTGATCAGATGCTTTCCATCTGTATGGTGTCTCTGCAGGTTTGCCCTACTTCCTGCAGCTCATCAGCTCCAAGGTGCTTTCAGATATCTATTACATCCAGCAAACAGAGGCGAGCTGCTGCTGTGATAAACAACCTTCAGTGGAACAGAAAGCAGCAGCTTCGGACTCTGGCAGATGTGCTGACGGGCACTGAGGTTTTGTTTAGCAATTATGTAATCTATGACCTTTGTTTTGATTATTGGCCTCTCAGACGTGAATTGATGTTTACAGATCTGTTTTGCTGAGTTATGAGGAATTGCTAACAACATAAATCTCTTGACTCACAATAATTTATTCAACCCAGCAGCAAGGTGGCTACGCCAAACAGCACATGCAAAACAACTTGTTCTGTGCTGAGCCTTATTTCGATATTTTTGCTCGGGTTTATTGCAGGTGCTCCAATTTCCTGCCACAGTCTAAAGACATGCCGTGGTGTTAAATGAGTTAAAATGCGAGTCTGCAGTTAAATGGTGTCACATGGTGTACAGATTTGTAAGCCTCTTGAGAGAGGTTTGATTTGTGATACTGAGCTATGATGAAATTGCCTTTAGTTGACTCAAGTGCACAATAGATACATACATTCCTTGTGAACTTTTATTTTATGTGTCTTTCAAATTCTTAGAGCTAGGGTAAGCAACATCTGAAAATCTAGCAAGCTTTAGTGTGAGACTCCTTAGGAAACACCTCTTCCAGCCCCCTCCCCTCCCTGTTATTCTTTGTAGCTCCACCCCCATCTTTCTCCTGGCTCATGCTCTATTTGGTTTTGATCTCTCTTTTCGATGATCGCCTTGGTATGTTGGTCTTCCTTTGTTTGGGTTTCTTTGCCGTGATGTAGTGGTAGCTAAAGCAGGAAGAGCACCTTTTCTTTTCTCTCCCAGGTTGCTAGCTCAGGGTACGTGAATGCACATCGACCTTTGTAGAGAACCCTATAACAACGTGTGTTCTCTAAAATGACCTGTGATTTTCTGAAAAGTGTCCATCACAGTCTTCACTGTCCAAAGCCTGAGTACAGAGCCAAAGAGAGGTTCAGAAGTCTAGTTGTGTGTGAAGTCACATTCTTTCAGAACACCTGAGTTAAAATAGGCTGGAAGGCTTAAACTGCCTACTCCAGCTTTAAGGCCGGTGTCCAGGACAGGGATTAAAGCTGGGGTAGGCAACATCTGGAAATCAAGCTAGCTGTAGCATGAGACTTCCAGGGAGCAACTCCACTGTACCCTCCCCTCCCTGTTTTTTGCTGTGGCTCGCAGTTTTTGCTCTCTTTTCAGTGCAGGTTACAACAAAGATTCATGACGAGAAGAAATGGTTGCAGCGGAGTAAACTTGTCCGTCTGTGCTCGACTCAAGCCGGCTGACTGTGTCGCCTGCAGACTGCAGGGCAGTTTTAGAACATAAGGCACGTCACTTGTTTCAGCGGACAGTCAGCTTTTAAGAACGTCACCTGTTGCTAAGAAGTGCAGCGTAGAGCAGCCAATAGAAACATGCACTCTCTGAAATGACCTGTGATTGGCCGAAAAGTCCCCGTCAAAGTCTTAAACTTCTGAAGCCTGAAAAAAAGAGCCAAGGAGAGGTGCAGAAGTCTAGTGTTCTTTCAGACCACATGAATTATAATGTGTTGAAAGATTATTATTGAATTTTTCTTGATGACACCAAAAATAAACTGCCTACCTCACCTTTAAGCTTAGATTTAAGTTTAATTTTAACTAGATTATCTCAAAATAGGCTTTTTCAGGGTACAGAAGTCCAAGATTCATGCTTTTCTTCAATTACCTGAATTGAGTTTGATCTCTTTACAATGCATTAGAGGTTTGAATTACTTCTCCAAGGTGATAAATGAATTCGGTTTGTTAATGGAAACATCTGGATTTGAGAACATCCAAGAAAAGAAACAAGACATGTGGGTTTTGTGCTAAAATATTGTGTGGATCGGAGGGGAACTGCCGAATCAGGTGATAATTCTTTGTTTTTTATATAAACAGCTCCTCTGCCACCTCTCACATTACCCATACTCATTTCATCTATGTCATTTAGCAGCAGTAATGCATTTTTAATTCACAAGATCACTTCAGTTATTAGTCCCAATACTGTGCTTGTTTGATAGAAAAATCTTCAAAGCTGTTGTTCTACAGGGTATTAGAGTCCACTGCCCACAAATTTACAAAGTGGAGGACTTGATCGTGGAATTTCATTCATCATTCCCTAGTTGTGGTTATGTCACATTTAGTCATCTGATCATGTTGCGCCTGTGTGATAAAAATATAATCTAGTTTGGCTTTTTCACTCGACAAACCCACTAACAGACACTGGTGAGAAGTGGGTGAGGAAGAGAAGACTGCTGAAGACTAAGGCAGAGTATTAATCTGACATTTATGTTACTGTTTGGTTTTTCTCATTCCCTCATTGACTGACTGCTGTGTTTTGATGTCACTAGCTTCTCCTCTGCTCTGCTCAGTTTATAATCATCATGACTGTTAATGTTTGCTCTCTTGACTGATTTGACATCATGTTTTTAGCTTAAAAGCTTTTCGATGCCCTAATCAACCTGTTGTTTTTTTTTAAAAAAGAAAAACAAAGGCAAAAATAGCTTTTAAATGTGCACAAATTAAGTTGACAGTTGAAAGAAAGAGAAAAAACTTTATTAATAAACACAGTAAAAACAAAAACACGTGGGTTCATACAGGCTAATCCACTGGCTTTTGTATGTGTCTATATATAAGGCCTAGTTTTTTGTTTGTTTGTTTGTTTTAGCTTTTACCATTTACATGTGAAAAATTAACTTTATACAAACCTAAGGCTGGACTCACTTGTTTACCTCTGAAAGGTTGAACCAAGATCAGTTTAGTCACAGGAAACTTGACTTTGCAATGAGGTGCCTAAAACTCTCCATAATGTTCCATTCAAAACAGGCTATTTTCAGAAACAAAAACAAACACCTCTCCTGATGGAGCAAAGTGGCGTCAATTCAATTACTTTGTATACTTATTTGTCAGAGCTGGACGTATTCCTTGAAACAGGAGCTACAGATAACATTGAGTTACAGAAGAGATGCAACACCAGCAAAACAACAGAACCGTCTGGACATCAACGCATCATTTGTGATATTAAAAAGCAAAAGAAAACAAACACCAAAGGGAGCTGCTGGTAGAATAACATGACTGTGGTGACAGTCAATTATATCAGGCAGCGATGGATTTGAAAATATTGTAGGACAGTGGACTTATCTGATTTCAACAAAGGACTTTTGTCAGACATCTGCCTCTGTTTGTTCTTCAGTCTCAGCATGTTGTCTGTGGAATAATGAGGAACAATTCCCCTGTGTAGTTTGGCACCACAATGGAAAATGACAAAACAACTGAGTTCATTTTCTCCCTGGAATATTAGATATGCAAGATAATTAAAATTTCAACGTAAAAGCGTTTTTAAAATCTCAAGAATACTGCTGTAATCAAATGAAACACGTCATATTCCTTTGAAATGCTCTGAACCACAGGGTTTCACTTTACTTTCTGTTTCGAAAAATCAATGTAATTGGATTCATTAAGCCACTGTTATAGTAAACTGAATGCAGCTTTTCATCGTTAAACCATGTCAGGATGCATTAAGACACATTGTAAGTGCAATCTACTCACAGGCTGCATTCAGACTGTGAGAAGAAACAGTGAGAGGGAGTGGGAGAAAATAATTCTAATAGGAGACATGGTTGCCAATGCACATGCATAATTGCTGTTTTTAGCTTGAGCATGAATGTACATCATTGTAATGTAATAAATTAAGATATTCAGAGGAAGATCTCAAGCTAATTACAGGGTGCTCAGGGCAAAAATATGACTCTGTTTGCACTGTTAAAGGCTGCAAATCAATCAGTCTGCTCCAGTCCCTTTTTCTGACAGACCTTTACCTGTTCCCTATCGTGTGTGTGGTGTGTTTGCACCCTGTCATCTACAAAAGTGCCACCAACAGTGCACACATGGAGTGAAAAGAAAAGAATAAAATGAGCACACACACATTATTTAGATGAATTGCTGGAAGGGAATTCACACAAAATGACAATAAAAATCTAGTAAGTCAGAACTGATGCATGTTTACAACAGACACTTTGGCTACATTTAGCCCGCAGTCTGCCTAACTTTCTTTTCCAAATAAGTTTGCTTAAATTTTTTAAGCCAAAATGATCCTTTAAGCATGTTAAAGTTCCTATGAGTAACTTTTAACTGGGTATGAAGCAGTCTAAATTTAATACTGACGTCTCACATCTTACCTACATCAACAAATGGGACCCTTGACGAGGAGATTGGAGATTATTATCCTGTCTTTTACAGTGTCTTTGCCGCACAGTCAGCAGAAACATTGTGAAACACTTTATGGCACAGACCGGAGGAGACAATTTGTTTTTTACGAGCATGATCAATCTACCGTTCTCTTTCTTTTTACTGGACTATCCATGGTTGGAAGCAGAAGGATGTTTGTCTTTAGATATTTTCAGTATTTTGTATTTATGGCTTAACTGGTATTTTGCAAGTAAGTGGCATGTTTCTTTCACTCTCCTCCAGATGATCTTTACGACACTAAGCAGTACAACTTTTGTCCACACGTGCTGCCACAATCAGTTAAGCAATTAAGACCATAAACTCACTTGTAAAATGTCAAATGAGGAAATAAAACAAGTGAGAAGTTGGCTTTTTTTCCCCCTCTCTACGTTTCGTAGGTTCAAACTAACTGGTACAGTCGCCATCTGCTGGCTAATAGAAAGAAAAAAGGTTTAAGGTACTATTGCATTGGCTTCACTTTTCAGACTTTTCAAACAGAAGTTCAGTGCACGATTTTTACTGTGTCTGATTAGGCTAAAGCGACAATAACGATCATAATCACAACAGGGGAAGGTGAACGGAAGTATCTGAACTCAGACGGCTGACAGATTTTGCCATTGATTCAAAATACACATATTTTTTTCTGTAAGGTTAAGGTGAGGTAATGATAAAGTATTTGCGCTTGCTGCTAAGATTCAATTTTTTTGTCAGTAATGTTTACTATTCATAAGTAAAGGACGACTGTTTAATCAGAGGTGTTTGTGAAAAAAGGAGCCTCGCGCTTTGCGGCATAAATGAAATTTAAAATACGATGTACTTTCACCTTACGATAATTCCCACATTTTTAAACCTTTTCAAGTAATGAGTCAGGATCAGAGAGGTGTTCAGGCATTCAGTAATTTCTGGGTCTGTACAATAGTTAGTGTTGGTGGTTTTCCAATAGCCATTACACTGAAAGATGTCTCTAATATTCTGTCCACCCACCCCCTGTGTTCACATATATATAGAGGAATAAAACATTCAAACATCCAGTCAGTGTGTGTTCTTTCCCCTCCTTACTAAATGGTTCTGTAACATCCTCACTGATTCACTCTGTGGCTCCCTTGCGCATATTCTCCTGTAGAGAATGAAAGTTGCTACGACCATTAAACCCTCCTGACTGCAGCAGAGGCAGTAAGTGCTATGACAGCATCCTAACGAGCCAAGGAGGGATTCACTTAAGCAGTCACATGTCGTGCACCATGACTGTTCATGTTAACAGGTATCGTGGGCTCTTGGAGATGTGCGTCAGAGCCAGTGTAGGGAAGTTCTTTTATAAAGTAAGAGGTTAAAGTTTACAAGCTACATTGTGAAGAATACGTACTATAACTATTTTAATTGCTGAACTGAAGTAATGTGACTTATTACTTTTGATTGCTTTTTGATCACTCTTTAAAAAAATGTTCTATACTCTATTACATGAATCTCCTGCCAATGTTTCCTCAGTTTTGACACTCAAAGTTTTGCAGCTTTGTCAATGCTGGTAAACAAGCTTTACGCTGCATGTCATGTTCGAGCCCTTGTCTGATTTCACAAGATAATATTGTGAAGTTTCCAGCTTGATAATCCCCGACACTTGTCAGCGCAGGCATGACATCCCATCAAGGGCACATTTCTTTTTCCATCAATGACAATAGGCAAAGACAAGTGCTCTTCATGGTGATTGATGTCAGTGCTAGTGCAGTCATAAATCTTGACATTTGCACTACAAGAGATTTTGTGCAGATGAATCATAGACAGCATAATAAATGGACAGCGCCACGGTGATGTCACACATTGGTTTGAGTACTTCCGTTCTGACGCCTTGAGCTTTTGGTAGAGATATAAGATCTTTACACATATCAATGCCAGCTGTTTCCTCTTGCTTCCAGTCTTTATATTTTGCTAAATTAATATGGTAACCGTTTACAATAAAAGCCTTAAAATTTTAGTAGTTACCAGGGAACAAATCAGAAACAATTGAGGAACAAATTGCCATTTAACAATCTGTTAATAAGGTCTCTACTAGCTCATGATTTCTTCATAAACCTTCGGAAGGAATTTGTAGGGAAGTACTTATGAATGAGTAACCAATTCTCCAGCTATTCGTTTCCCTCTCATTTTTTAATTAAGTCATCATTAGCTAGCTACCCTCATACAGTTAAGGTGAATAGGTTCTCAGTCATTGAAGGTTAACTTGAAATTAGTTCCCTCTTTGTCCCTGATTTGTTCCCTGGTAAATACTAAAATGTTGTTGCCCTTATTGTAAAGTGTTACCAAATTAATTTTGCCAAGCATAAAGACTGCAAGTATAATCAATTAATTTTTTATTTTTTAAGTTTTTAGGCCGAACTGCAGTGTATTTCCCCCAAAATACAAATATTCCTTTAGAATCTGACAGGGTTTTCCTAAATTTAAGATAGGTTTTGCAGGAATCATCCTTACTATACATACATATCAAAGCCTATAAAAGTCTGACCAAAGTACTTAAAAAAAAATAAAATAAAAAAAAATCTGATCCTGTTAAACGTAAAAAGGCCACAGGATTGATCTCTTGTCTCGCTTGATGTGGATCAATATCAGACTCATTTCACTTAAATATCATTCTCTCAGCTTCTCAGGGGGAGATCTGTCTGTTGCTTTTGATGAAAGCTGAACTGTTTTTGCTGTGTCTAGCTATAATACCAGACTTACTGTCACCGAGCAGGAAAAGAAACTCTCAGGTTACTGCAATGCCACGTGCATTAAATGTGTGTTCAGTGTATGGATGTGTTATATAAAGAAACTCACATTGCTTTCCTTTTATGTAGCCTATTTGAAGAACAGAAAATAAAAACCCACTATTTCAGCTTGGGCTGGAGAAAGCATTAAGAGATACTTGGGTTATTTGTGGAGCGTTTTAAGGGGCTAAAACACAATCTTTGAGTTTATTTTCTCAATATTTAGTAGGCTTGTAGAGCTGAGCTACAACTACACAGCCAAGCAAATCAGAATAGGTTATTTTCAGCCATCTTAATGGATTTATTTTATTTTTCACGAGATACGATTTCTGGGATTTAACTGAAAAGGTCAAGTTAATTTACAGTAATCAATCCAATCAGACCAATTGAACCTTTCTCTACAAAACCCTGCAATTATTTTAAAAGCACTAGCTGTGAAAAGACCGACATTTCATCTCAGATTTTTTTTTTGTCACGTGTGAAAAAAAAAAGAGGTTGTTTCCTCCGTCTGTTGTACAATCAACGCAATGTTTCCAATCAGTGGAAGTTGCTTGAAACTCTGCAGGGTCAAGGAAAAAATAACTCACCGCTCAGTTAGTGGTCGAGTATTTTTAGACTCTATTTGAGGTTCACATGTTCATTGCACACCTCAGGAGTTGTCCTCAGCGTCTTATTTGTACATTATCTTTACAGCAAGACAGACACACACACACACACATGCACGCAAGAAATGCTCACACAAGTACAAACACATAACTCCACCACAGAAGTAGGCCAACACAACTAAATGGCGTTATGAGAAGAGTGAATCTTAAAAAAAGTTGAAAAGGCGGCTTTGCCTTTGTCTGTACGCCCACATTTATGTAGGTGAGCGAACATTTTAAAAGTGTGGTGACCTTAGCACAGTATTTCTCGGTTCAGAATTTTTCCTGTTGTGCAGAATAATGAGGGAATTAACCGATCAACCAGAGAGGTTTTCTAAAAATCCAAAAGATTTTCTCCCGGAGTTCTCTAAGTCATAGCAAAGCCTGGAGGCTCAGACAAACACCCTTGTGTAGTCGATTGCAACCACACATCGACTTAACAGAACCACTTTCTAACAAAATCTGTTTTTACCAATGGCTTTAGGGACAACATACATGTCCTTGAAAGAAAGCTTTATTCATAAGAAAGTGGTACTGCTTCAGTAACTGCTAATTAAATCCCAAATTTGGTATATTTCTTAAAATAAATACTTTGGGGAAAATATAAGTAGAGTTATCTGACTAAACATTTCAGAACCATAAAGGAACCTTAATGCCTTACACTTGCATCATTGTTTTACATATTTATTTTTCCCCTTTGATGCTGTTTTTGTTTATGCAGCATGTAAATGCAGTATCCTTCCGTCACTGCCCAAAATAACAACATGCCCGTGCTGAGAGGTGTTGTTCAGACAACCAGTGACGAAAAAGTCTGCCCTGCGAGCCTGTGTGTGGTGATGAAACACCACAGCAGGGAGTTAATGATGATTTAGATTACACCTCTTCCCACACCGCTCAGGGCTCAGGCCTAACATTCACTGTCAATCCTGCCAGGCTACCACTTGCACGACACATTACATGGCACCCATCACTCTATACACATGGTTTGTGAATGATATGTCGGATGAATGCCCAGAACAGGCCTCTGAAGGCGGCAGGTCCCCTCCACAGACTCCAGCTTACTCCTCCTCCTTGTACAAAGTGCCATAAGAGATTGAGTCATTGGTTGGTTTGGCAAACAATGGCGAGGCCTCCCACCCACATAATCACTATGAGTGGCTCCAATATGGTCAATTTAAGAATATGTGGCGTCACAGGGAGCCACTACCGTATTTCCTACAGTTTATCGTGATGTTATTTTGCATCCACACAGACATAAACGTGTCGTCTTCCTAGGAACTGAAAGGGACTTGTCCAATTCTCTTCCGCTTGTGGCCTGCAGCCATGAACATTTTTACTTTCT
>JAPZDX010000008.1:7557530-7570583 GCA_029783625.1 Naso annulatus | reverse complement strand
GTGATGCAACCCATTACCAGCCTCAACATAATGGAGATGTTGCTGCCGTTACTGTTAATGAACTTACGGTCTGTTCTTCACATCCGTTTTCAGCACTCGCGGAGAATTTCTTTAGTCAAATATAATGCAATTGACCTTTCCAAATTTGTACATTTTTCCTTCCTGTGGACAGAACACTTACAGGGAGAGAGGTCTGAGTCATTCATGTCTGATTGCCGCTTTCATTCATCCTCTCTCTGAGTTCATGCTGGTGCACTCGGGAAAACTTAAGGCTAATGGTGTGAGCACTACCCAGAAAATACCTCAGTTGCGTCAAGTTAGCAAGTGAGTCATGAGTACTTGATAACAATACACAGGCAGGTGAAACCAGAACAAATGGCAGGTTGAATACTATTCTGTATTTACTGTATATAGTTAAGGTGTTAATGTTACAGACCTCACATTTTGATTTTTGTGCCCTCTTCCTCTCTTTTTCTCCTCCTCATCCCTCCCCTTTCACAGGAAATCTGTTTATGGAGCTCCCTGCAGATAGGGAACCTGTTTCCATGGAGACTGCTGTCTTTTAAGCTGGCTAGACGTATGTGTGCAAAAGTCATGCGGCTCAAAAAGAAAAGTTTTTAGTTTGATTTGCTCAACTTCTGACGCAAGATGAATTTCAAATTTCAGTCAAATTAATCGATGGCCAACTGCAGCGTAATAGCACCAATTGAGAGTTTAAGCTGCAGGACCTGTTACAAGCGGCGACTGCAGAGTGGATCAAAGTGCACAAAGCTGAGCTGTTTCATCAGAGTGTCAGTGTTGCAGAAACATCCATTCAGCACTGAGCAATGTCTTTAAAAATAAGAGTGGACGATTCCTTTCTCCAAATGAGGGTTTGTGCATGCAAGTACTTTGCAGCAGGCAGTGGCACAGTTTGCCACAGTCAGAGATGTAAGAAGTACTTTGTTTGTGTACTTATGTAAAAGTAGCAATACTCTGTTGCAAGTAAATTTTTGCTTCAGTGAAAGTACAAGAGTACTGGCATCAAAATAAACTTAAGTTAGCAAAAGTAAAAGTACTCATTGTGCCAATTGTCACATTTCAGAAGACTATATATTATATTATTGGATTATTATTACTATTTATGCATTAGTGTGTACATCAATTCAATGCTACAGCTGGTAAATGGGGAGCTAATTTCAGCTACTTTATATACTTTATCTGCCTGGTAGCATTTGAGTTCCCCTAAGAAATCAGAGTCTTGTCATAATCTATAATATTTTGTTGTCATTTTTTTGTTTATTGATCTGAATGTACAAACTACCTCATAACTTAGGCTATTAGACAAATAAAGTGGAGTAAAAAAATTAGATATTTGCCTCTGAAATATAGTGGAGTAGAAGTATAAAGTAGCAGAAAGTGGAAATACTCAAGTAAAGTAAAAGTACCTCAAAACTGTGTTTAAATATACTAATTTGCTTTGCACATCTGGCCACAGACGTTGCACCGTTCAAAGTGCAGCAAATTTATTTACAGCACAAAGTTACATTTGTCTGTCCTCCGTGTACAAAATCATCATTCACTGGGTGCATTGGCATTTTTCAAATGTCCTTAGAATTAATTCAATATTCTTAAATGTTCTTTTGATCACATTTGAGGTTACAGAAATGCTGTTTGTCACATAATTAGGCTCCTGTCTTTAGTATAAAAATGAATGCACACTGCCACCCAGTGTAAGCAACAGGTTTGTGAGCAGATGTTCTTGATTCACACATAGCTGTGCTTGTAATTCTTATAATTACATTCATGTGTGTTTATACAACCAATATCCTAAATATATAGCATGCAGATAAGTACATTACGTCAAAAAAACGTTAAATTAGAAAGTGAGTCATTCAAGCAACGGGACGTTCTGTTAATAGCCACAAACAGAGAAGAGGCTCTGCTTGTAATTTTGGTGTAATTAAGGGTTAAATGAGCTTTACATGGTCTTTAGCGGAGTCAAAATGGGAGTCAAAGCCTCCTCCTTCCCCAGCCGGTGACTTTTTCCACACCAGTGAGTCACTAATTGTAGGTACAGATCGTGAATTACACTGAGGGGGCACAAGGGCTTCAGAATTCATTCAGCACAAAGCAAATGGAAACACAAACTGACAGCACTGACTAACAGATGACTGCTTTCTCTTATTTGTTGTGACTAATGATATTTCAAATGGCAAATGTCAAGACAACAAAGGAGCGACAAGTTAAATATTTCAAAATACCACCAAAGGATTTGTCTCTGTTTTATTATGCTAATTGATTTGAGTTCTTAACAGCGCAGTTACACGCAGTCTTGTGAGTGAAATATAATTTGATTACTCCTCGATCCACGGTAGTAAAATAGAAATGTTAACCATTTCAATAAAAACACATTTGCATTAAAATCACCGCTGGCACATGTAAATGTGTGTGTAATGTGCTTACATAGGTTTTTACCAGAGGTAAGCAGTGTACACAAACCCCTGAACAGACTCTGACATCATGTAAATGTGACGTACGAGCGAGATACCCTGAATGTATCATTTACGACACTGTCAGTGTAGATCTCTGTCACACTGTACATCAGCGGGCAAAGGATGAATGAGAAGTTTGACCCCAAGACAGAAAGTGCAGGTAGAAAACGTAAGCAAAGATTCTGTCCAAGGAAACCTGGTTTAATATTTTATGGCTTGAGCTGCCTGCAGTGAGATCATAGAGTCAGGCAGAATACCTAAAGTGAGGAAAGTAGAAATCCTCCAAATAAATTGGTGAGAAGAACACTTGGTTTTTACTGAGAATATTTCAGATGTTGCTAATTTTTTTAGCTTACACTTGTAAGCTAGCAGTTAGCTGCATGCATTACTGCAATCTAGCTTAAAGCTGCAGTAGGCAGTTTATTTTTGGTGTCACTGGGCAAAAATTCAATAAAAACCTTTTAGTATATTGTGCTCAGGTGGTCTAAGAGAACACTAGACTTCTGCTCCTCTCCTTGGCTCTGTACTTAGGCTTTGAAAATGAAGACTGTGACGGACACTTTTCACTGTTTTGCTATGAGCTGATTGGCTGTTGAAACAAGTGACGTGCCTTATGTTCTAAAATTGGCCTCTGGCGACTTGACAAGCTGAGTTGCAGGCGACACCGTCAGCCGGCTTGAGTCGAGCTGAGACAGAACAGTTTACACTGCTGCAGCTTTCCTCGCAGCTGTTTCGTCGTGTATCTGCGGCGCAAACTGGACTTAAAAGAGAGAGCGACGACAAGCGAAATAAAACAGGAGCAAAAACAGAGAGTTGCTTCCTTGGTCTCATGATACAGTTAGCTTGATTTCCAGACGTTGTCAACCTCAGCTTTAATCGTTGCTTCATGACGGCTGAAGAATTTAAAAAAAGAAACTGAGGTCATGAACTCAGCTACATTGTCCATTAATTCTATTTTCCAGCACATCTAAGAACTGCTACCAAGCTTCACGCTGAACAACATAATATTCTTTATCATTGGCCTAAAAGGAACTTAAAAGCTGTTGACAGCCACACGGGTGTTTTCATGTCCTTGCTTGATACTTTGGTTCAGGTTGAAGAAAGGAGAAATTTGCTATATATAAAATGTTTCGTGAGATCAAAGTCTGTGAACGTAACAGCAACAATGAAAGACCTGCAATTTGTCCTCACCTGACCTTTGAGAATCAGAGAGGTGTCAATCAAACACAGTCTGTACACTCAGTCCTGAGAGTGAAAGCAAACCAAGCAAAACAATAAAATCACCTGTGAGGGTTGAAAATGAGTGTGAGAGACTTTTTAATATGTTGAGTGGCGGAAAATATTGAAGTCAGCCTACTGAATATCCACCAAGTGTGTTTTTTTTTTATCTGAAAGAGGAACAAACATCGTAATATGCATGCAATAAAAAATTCACAGACACACTTCTACAGTAGATTACAAATTAAATGTCACCCATCCTCATCTTGAATAAGAAAAGATATTTTGACTGGTTTTAATACACACAGGTAAACATAAAGAATGAACGCTGTGTTATGAATGCAATATAACACACACACATAAAAACATACTGTACTCTGACCTTTTAGCACGAACGGCGTTACACCCCTCATTGTTGCTGTTTAATTAAACCTCCTCCAGGCAAAGATCTTTTCACACCAGTGAGTCACTCATGTAGGCACTTGTTATGAACAGAGGGGGCACGAGGGCCTCTGAGTCTGTTTGGTTCAACAGAAAAAGAACAACTTGCTGCATTATTGATTAAGTAACAGCTTTTTGTTTGCTCAGACCTTTTATTAATCAAAGGGCAAAGGATTCGCGAGCGATAAAGACGCAATATGTGAACCTCTTCCAGATTTGGGATTATTCAAGATGTCAGCTTTGTCATATTTGCACATAGAGGCCATTCTGCCTTTTGTTTGTTTTTTTTTTCCCCATTTCTTTTAGCATTTGAAAGAGCTGGAGGTGCGTGTAAAACGTCTTCACGCTAACAAAGTCTGTTAAAAATTGTTCTCTGTGACAGCTGAAGACATGTACGCTTAATTTTTAAATATGATGGACAAAAATTTGGTAAGCTCTTGGTCAAAAAATATAAATGAAAAAATATATGCAATGTGTATGAGTGGTTGCCATAAATAAATAGAATTAAAAATATAAGAAAAAAGAAATAAACACCCATTTATATACATCTCCACATAAAAAATAGGTGTTTACAACTGTTTTCTTTGTTTTTGATACTGATACTGATCCATTTATTTTAAATGTAAACATTATCAGCAGGTCACTCTAACCCTCTGAAAACAACAAAATAAAATCAGGAACAATCATTGGCAATCATCTGCAATGTTCTTTCACATCCCATTCTGTTGCAAGCACACAAACAAATCTTTACTTGTGTGCTGTGAATGAAAACACAGTTTAATGCAGGTTTTATTGAGATCCGATGAAGGCAGTGAGTTGGCAGCAGGAGCTCAGTGAACAGAAAGAGTGAAAACACTTTGACAGCAGCAGCAAAACAGACACACTCAGTCATCGAAAGGAGAAACATCTTTCAAAACACCCCCAAAAACTCTCCACTAAATCAAATGATGCAACTAATAGGATATTTGAAAACATCATTTTCCATGGGGTGGAGAATTACATCAGAATTTAGGATCATACTGACCTCATTTCAATTCCTTCCACTTTTTAAACCTCGCAGACTGTGGAAGCAGGTCAGAGGTGACCCACATTGAAATATTATGGCCGCTAAATGAGGCGGGACATGAGGATGGTAACAGACGGGTAAACGCACAGCGAGAGATAAGCAAAAGAAATTGGACGTCTTGAGTGCTGTGCCATTAGAAGAGATGTGCACACTGCTGCTATGAAATTTGGGCATCACCGTGTCAAAGACGTGGAACAAATGTGGTGGACGTCACAAGGAAAGTGCTTCACCCACCAATGAGAGGAAGTCCTTATATGGTTGTGAGAAGAATGAGTAGGACATGAATCACACTGTAATATTTTGCTAAACTGATTTTAATGGAACCCCATTAGCATCCACACAGTGTCTTCCTGGCCTCCTAAGTAACATATCAACCACATAAAGTACAAATAAAAATAGGGCAGTGTGAACAAAACTGTATAAACAAGTACAAACACCAGGATCCAACAAAATAACACAAGCACAACCAAATTTTCATGAAAAAACAGGTATTTTGATCCAAAACATAGGTCCTAATCATTTCCTTATCATAAACAAATGTTGTTGTTGTTGTTGTTGTTTTGCCAAAACCTAGTCAGACCTTAACCAAAAAAAATGTTATGTTTAAAAGTTTAAATGTTAAAAAAACCCATTAAGTTTTAACAAATCGGTGTGCAGAACACTACAATGTCAAGATAAAATTTATGGTGATTAAATTTTCTTCCCTGAAAACAGATGATGTAACACACACACACACACACACACAGAAAAACAGGTGTTTTGATGTCATGCCCCTGTCTAATCAGATAGTGGCAGCCGGAACTCTTTTTCCGCACAAGGTCCTGCAAGGTTATTGCTGTTTGATGAATCAGGCAGAAGCAGGCTAACCTATTTTCTGAGCTGATTGAACACATTTACTCTCAGTTTTTCACTGAAGGTCATAACAGGCCAACACTTAGGTTAGGTTATGTTATTTTATACACAGAACTCCATGTTCCCCTAACTCCATCAGTTCGCTCAACTCAGTTCAGTCTCCAGTGATATACTTGTAATGTGATGGATCAAACATGTATTAAGGTGATGATACTCTGTGTTTATACAGGACTGCCTCATCTCATGTGCACCTGAAAAGATTAGATTTTATAATAGTTTAGTGCATACCATGGTAACATCCATCTGTACATCTGTACATGAAGGATGACAAATGATGCATTTAGTTGAGTTGTACGCTCCTCACTCTAATGATGAAGTTAATGAGGAATGTTAATGGATTTGCCGCATCACCCTTGCTCACTCTATAATATTTCATTATTTATTTACATCAGTAAATTATGCATCTGAGTCACGTGATCTGGTTAGTTGATGATATTTTCACACCATACCACAAATGACATGAATTGTCTTTGTTTAAATCTGAGAAATGATAAAGATAATTCAAGTTTTAACAATTATAGAAAATTGGAAATTTTCTATAATTTCCAAGTCATTTGTTTGTTGATGTACCAATGATTCACAATTGTAAGACTTGTATTGTTTAAACGATTTTTTTTTATAATCTACTGCGGTGTGATGAGTGCAATCATATGTACAAAACCAACAATAAATAAATAACATGAAAAAGAGAAATCATCCACAGACATCACAAGTGTGGTGGTGCTTCATTCAAACAGCCAGGCAAGGTTGTTACGCTGTGCCACCACTAGATGGCAGTAAAATGAAATCGCTTCAAATTTCAAGGCGCATTGCTCACCTCTGTATGATTAAATCTTTATACAGTTCATTCATGTGCTTCTGTTTGTCTTTGTTTTTTCCCCACCTTTTCTCTGATTTAAGACGATTGCAGTAATAAAAACCAAGACTTACAGGCCAGAGCATTTTGTTTCACACAGCAGAATGATGATGGAGAAGCCGGATCCTTCTCTGTGGACACAGTGCTGTGGAGATACGGCTGGCAGCGCTAGACTACTGTTTGTCCATCTTTTGTCAGAAATACAGCTGATTTTCTACTTTTTCCACATCATAACTTAACAATTAATTAAAAACAGTAAGCTGTGTACAAAGATATCTTTGTAGCTTCACCCCACGGATTTTATTGTCTGCTGTAACTTACACTTCCGCCAGTAGATGTCAGTAAGTAACAGTAAGCAAAGTGGCGACATCCTGCAAACAGCTGAAGAAGACCAACACCCAGGTCAGTTAGGGATTGGAGTTATGATGGATTGGAGTTACTAGTGTCCTGAATATTTCGTCACTGGGCGTAAACAAGGTGAGTAAACAGGATGCCTAACCCGTCAGTTTGAGAGGAAAAGCTTTTATGAAACGATATCGTTTTAATTTGGCCAGCTAAGTGTGCTAGCTAACAACTTTTCTGTGTGGGCTGACTGACATTAGCAATAGCTAATGTTGTAGCTTGTTGTAGCTTAATGTTAACGTTATTTATCCCCTTAGCGTTGAGTTACCTAACGTAATGTCTCTAACAATCTATAACGTTAATGTTTGGAGGTCGCTATAATGTTAAAACAGTGTAATAGTGATGTTAGTTGGGATTAAATGTTTGGTTAAATGTGTATCAGGGCAAATATAGTTACCGCATTCAAGCTAACGGTAGCAATTTAACGATTAATACTGAGGCTTTGTCAAAAATCTAACGTTATTTTTTCCATATTACAACTTCGCAACATTAGCACAAATACTCTTTTGTGATATATTCAACTGCTATGTTATTGGGGTCATGCTAACGCTGTGTTTTTCTTTCTCTCGTGAGGCTCTGGACAAAAAACGTCAACAGGAAACACCTTGCAGCTGCAGATAAACAACACCAAGCTTTACGCAAGGTTATTTTTCTCCTTTAATGGGGCCAGAAAGCGACTAGAAAACAATTAGGTTTTGTAAGCACTGACAGGGCAGTCATCTTTTTTGTTTTCCACTGGACACAAATGGTTTTGAGTCATGGATCGAGGTATTGTGGACAGTCCTGTTACGCTTGTCATCAGGGCCCCCAACCAGAAGTACGATGACCAAACCATCAACTGTTACCAGAACTGGACTGTGGAGAAGCTCAAAGCACACCTGTCGGATGTTTACCCATGCAAACCTGTGAGTATTTTGCCGTGGCCCACACGAAGCTGCCACTTTGCTTCTTTCTTTGCCATCGAAGCCAACTGTTCAACTTTGCTTTATCACAAGGCAGAGTTACATACTGTGTTTTGTGTGTTTTATTAGCTGTTTTTGGGAAGTGTGGCCATAATGTGACAGGAAGCACCTGACGAGAGAGAAACTTATAACCACATGAACATGTAACAGTCACTTGGTTTGCCTTAGATGGAAGCTTCGAGTGTTTGTAAAGTTTAAACTCAAGAGAGGAACTGTGTAAGATAAGATTTGTCATTTTTGTTGTATAGTTCAGCTGTATTTGAGACAGCACAGCCAACATTCCCCACTTAATCTCATGCTGTTTGAATTCTAAGTGTCTTCTATTATTCAACATTCCGGTTGAATTATTTGTACAAAAGTGACGCAGACCAGTGACGTTGATCTCTCCCCTGAAGTGAAAGAAGTGGGATCCCCTGAGTCATGGTACAGCAGATGAAAGAGCCTTGATGTCTGCAGATTTACTGTCAGTGAATAAAAGTCAGAGTTGGGCGTTTAAATTCCTGTCATATTATTCTGCTTATCTGGCTGTGCAGCTCCCCTTTCTGTTTGCTGCCAACATGCTCTGATGCAATCATTGTAAACACACACACACACACAGAGGGACAAACGGCTCCTGCTCCTGCTGCACAGTAACCCAACTGTGGTATATTTAACAATGAGGCACAAGGAGAACATTCTCAGATGGAAGTTGGCCAGGATTTAAAGTAGACAAATTTGAATTCCTGAATGGTCGTTCACTGAATGTTGGCTTTATTAGGACACACTCTGGCCTTGTTGTACCGCCTTTTTAATCCACTTTTAAAACCCACTTATCCCGATTGAGGTTACTATGATCTCATCCTCATTACTCACTCGCACAAAATCTCTGCCTTTTGATGTCATGAACTACTTTCCCTAGTTTGCTATTTTCTTGCCTATTGTTGTAACGTGAAATGTTTAAGACGGGCAAACTTGTCTGTATGTTTCCACCGCCTGATATGCTGACCCCGTTATCATTTTAATTTGATTCTTAGAGCTCCAAAGACCAGAGGCTGGTGTATTCTGGGAAGCTGCTTTTGGATCACTTTACTTTAAAAGATGTGCTCAGAAAGGTAAGTGCTGTCTAATGCAGACTACATTTTTTTATCAGTGGTTCTAGTTTGTTCATTCTAAAGCTGCCAATAAGCACCAGATTATGTCTGATTCTCTGATTTAACTTGAGAGGGAGTCCCTATTCAGTTTGAACAAGAAAAAGCTCCCATGCAATCTATAGAGAACTTGTTTCCTCCCTTTGTTTTGGATTAACTTCACTGGCCCACGCAAAGCTCTGACCTCAACCCCATCCATCGTGAACTACAGCATGACTCCACCTGCTGACCTCACTAATTCTCTCTGAATAGGAGCAAATCCGTGTGCTCGGGTTCCAAAACCTTGTGAAATGTTCACATGTGCACATGCTTTGTTTGGGGTGTCACATGCTGTTTTGATGGTTTTGGGACTTAAGCATTAAAGTCTAAATATTACTCTTGTTTTGAAGCGTTAGAACACATGTCTGACAGAGTACAACGTGCATATTTACACACAGTGACAGGCTCCTATGGCTTGGCTTGTGTTCACCTGTTTGATACGTGAATGCAAACATGCTATCCACTGACGTTACTGCCAAGTGTGATTGATGCTGGCATCGCAGCTCAAATCAAGGTGACAGTGTGAACATGTGCATTGCCATTATAATGAGAAAAGTTGATCTTGATCTTTATTTTTATGTTTTACTTGAATCATTAGACTTTTAAAACTGTTTTACTTCAGTGTTTGGAGCTTTTATTTCACCTCAAAGCCACAACAGTATTCACTTCCAGAGTTATGTGGTTTTAAACAGCATCTCAGGTTTTCCCATAATTTGATGGTATTTTACTGAGAAAATTACAGGCTTGTTATCTGCTTATCAGTTTAGGATTTGCTAATATAATGCAGATATTATAAATATGTTTTGTTTTTTTTTTAATTTACTTAAAGCCCCTCTGAGGAACTTTCATTTTAGCGGTATGTGTGAAAAAAAGTGGTACCGCTTACTGTTAGAAAGATTTTGTCTAGTGTGTACTTTTGTTTTGGAAGAGACTGAAAGAAACACGCCACTTACTTGCAAAACACCAGTTCAGCCATAAACACAAATATTTAAACTATCTAAAGAAAATATCCTCCTGCTTCCAACCACAGATCGTAAAAAGATCATGCTTGTAATCAACAAATTGTCTCTTCTGGTTTGTGAGCTGTGAAGTTTTTCGCGGCATTTCCACTGACTGAGCAGACCGGGCATCGTAAAAGACAGGACAGTTATCTCCAATTTCCTCACCAATGGTCTAATTTGTTGATGTAGGTGAGATTTGAGGTATCAGTATTGAATTTAGACTGCTTGATAACCAGTTAAAAGTTCCTTGCAGGGACTTAAAGTTCTTAAATCCAGAGTTCTGTGTAAGTAAAGTGTCACACATTACATAAATAAAGTTCCAAACTTCTTTCCTCTTGCAATACTTGCAATGCAATACTTGGACTCTGTTTGATAATGAGCTGTACTGGTTTCCACAGCAGGACGAGTACCATATGCTCCATCTGGTGTGCGCCTCACGAACTCCTCCCAGCTCCCCGAAGCCCCCCCGCAGCCATGGTAACAAGCCTCGGGAGAACTCGGCAGGTCCCACGGTGGGTCATCCACGCACTCCTCGCTCCTTTCCATTCATTTCATCAGCAGCACGACTTCTTTCATCACCCGGCTCACTGCTGTGATCTGCACCTCCCTTAGGATTCAGAAGCTTGCCTCTCTTTTAAGATAGATCATAGGCTATTACTAATATTTAGAACTTATTTTTCTGTTTACAGCCCCTTCAAAACTCTAATAATCCCTCCACTGGTCAACACGGCCAGTCAGCTGCAGGAGAGAGCAGCGATGGACTCAGACAGAGAGCTGCACCCTTCCCTGACCCCCATATGTATCCACAGTTTACATACAGGTAAGATTTTTGGACAATGAGTTAAAGGAGAAGAATACTTTTATTTTCACTTGGGGAAAAAGAAGTTTTTAAAAAGAGTCTCAAGTAAATGTCTTGTAATGCTTTTTGCATTGTGTGGGACAATAAGAAATATGCAGCAGGGTTACTTTATCTAATAAAACCAGAAATTGTTGAGAAAACGTATGCCTTGCGCTTACAGTGAACGTTAATTAAAGCTCTAATGGAAAAATATGTTTAACTGTTTTCATCGCATAGTAAGTTTTTCGACTCAGTGCTCCCTCTTGGTGCTCAAGGCGCAAATTATCTTTGCCGATTTCTTTTTGAAAGGTCCTGTCATTTCTCATTGAAACTATAAGAAACATTCAGTAAAATGTCTGAATGAGAAGCCTGAAAGCTGTCACTTCAACTGATAAACGAAGCAAGCTGTTCTTTAATGTCTATAGAGGGCTACAGTAGTACAGCTGCAACTGGGCTGATATAATGTATTTTGTGAAGTTAAGTTTCTAACTAATGCAGTAAGATTTTCTGCACATTTCACACTTTTTGACAAGAAACATTGCGTACAAGACTTAATTCTAGCATAGTTAGGCCTGTTCTCAGATGGTATATGCTGTTAATTAAAAACACATTGTAAACAAATGTAGTTCAACAGTGTTTGTACAGCAAATCTCTTTTTTTTTTCCAGCTGGAATCAGTTCTCCCCACAGTCGACACCTCCCACAAACCTGACGCCTGCTTATTACAACCCATTGACTCTAATGTGGTGGCAGCAGCTGTATGCCCGACAGTACTACATGCACTAGTAAGTCTCTACAAGACTCTGTCTCTTAATTTCTGCTGTATGTTTATAGAGAAATGTTAAAACAAACATGTCTCCATCCTCTGTGTGCCTCTCCCTCCCTCCCTCCCTCCCTTCAGTCACTTCCTGGCTGCCTCCTCTCAACACCTCAGGTCAAGTCCACCCTCGACTCCTGCAAACCAGCCCGATCCGCTGAGCCAGCGGCCTCAGGCAGATCGGCGTGGCAACCCAGAGGTCCAGATGAACGCCCAGGGAGGGGAGATCCTGAATGAGGACGAGCTGAACAGAGATTGGCTGGACTGGGTTTACACGTTTTCCCGTGCAGCGGTCTTACTCAGTGTTGTCTACTTCTACTCGTCCTTCGGCCGCTTCGTCATGGTGATGATGGCCATGCTGGTGCTTTACCTGTGAGTGGAGTCACGCTGCTGAAAACTGATTTTGCAGTTTTGGTTAAAATGTACATCATGTCCTTCACCTCCCATAGAGAAGTTCTTGCCTGGATGCAGCTGCACCAAAACTGGAAAAAAATTGACTGAAATTTAGTTTCCTTGCCACATTTTTATTTAAAGGGATTAATGGATCCAAGTGTTGAAGTGTCTAAATGCTTTACAGATTTTTTCCTTACAAAAGAAACTAATTATGACAACAACCCAAGTTATGGTCAAACCCCAATTCATTTCATATTGAAATCCTTTATAACTGCTGAATGTTTTCATAATTCACAGTGTCTTTAGACTTTTGCACTTCACTGACTGCACATCTCACAGATAACTGGAAAGTGTAATTGGTCATGAATAAAAAATGCCTGTAAAATCCCTTTGCTGTTTGTGTCTGCAGGCATCAGGCCGGCTGGTTTCCCTTCAACCTGGAGAACGAGCTCCAGCTTCCTGGAGACCGAGCCAATCAGGACGACTTAGAGGGAGAGCTGCAAAACAA
>JAPZDX010000008.1:7520366-7540108 GCA_029783625.1 Naso annulatus | reverse complement strand
TAATTTGATGCAGTATGGCCCCTTGATTTAAAGCGTTTAACTCTCACTGAGTTCATGAAAAGCATAAGTGACTTTTAAGTGCCAAGCTGTTGGACTCACTATGTTGCCTTTCGTTGCCTCCCCAAGCAGACCTCCGAATGTGATGACAGGGGACATGCAGGCGCAGTACAGGAACAAGACAGAGGCTAAACACTGCAGACTCAATGAGTCCCTGATATCGCTCCAGTAGAACGGTAATTTCCGCTTGATGTCCAGGATCAGACCTCCGAATATCCTGTATGAGTAGACAGGAAGTTTATAAAAACGGTTATATATCCTTCCTCAGGTCCAATCTAACATAATTTTGGCCAGCTCTGTAATCTATTGTTACAACGCTTGAATTTTTTCAGTATTTGTTGTTGCTGTCAGAAAGGCAATAATTCTGTTTTTGTGTTTATTTATGAGATAAAAGTGGGCGGCTGTGTTCTACTCAAGTGCATTATATCAGTTCAGTTCAATACTTTATTGAAAGGTGTTAAAATATTCTGTCCCTCCTGTGTATGTAAATGGGTGAAAAAATTATTAAAAACATCTCTCAGTATAATGTAATCACATACAACCTCAATTAGAAGGATGTAGTTAAATTATACACCCCTGACAATGTCAATCAAAACTGACCATTATCATTTTTTTAAAAGCAGAATTTACGGCTGAGCTGTTGTGTTTGATTGCATTATAAATTACAAGTGTACCCGATGAAGTGACAGGTGAGTGTACAATAACAACAGTTACATTCGTACTTTAGATGGTTCATTTCATTAAATTATTCATACAACAGTAAGTTAAGTCAGGGAAATTGAAATAGTCAGTTGAGGAGATTTAATTTAGTTTCACATAAACTCTATGAAGCAGTAAATCCATCCTTCAAATTCACTGAGGCTATTTCAGGAACTGTAGAAAAGGGAAACAGACAAAACAAAACATCACACGACATGATTCAAACTGGAATTCTGCAATAATGGTTATTTACTACTGTAGGTGCTGAACTGTTTTTTATGCAGTTAAGTGGAAAGAAATGATTTTACACTGGCAGCGTTAATGCTGAAGCGAGTGTGTCTTTATAACATTTATTATCTCTCAAACCCAGCTGGCAATGAGATCTTAACTGCTGAGTCCAAATGATTTAAACAGGTGCAAAATTTGTCCTCACACACACACACACTGTACTTCTTGTACACATTGTGCAGCGTACAGATTGCATGTAACAAAGGTTTCTTGTCATTCCTGTATTATTGCTCTAATGTTTTGTTGTTTTCTGTTTGAATTTCTCATTGCTCTGCTTGGTTTGTGTTCTGTCTTTAAAATTCTTGTTTTGGCATTTTTTTTAAAAGTACACTTTGTAGGTTTCAAATGTTTTGCCAAAAAAACACAGTTAAAAATTAGCCAGGGTGCCAACACTAGCATATTTATAAAGATGTTGATCAATATTTGTTGTCTTTATAAATTACTAAAATGAAATGAAAGTACTGAATGACTCCGTGCAGACTGAGCCTCTCTCTCCCTCTGCCTCTCTTTTTTTTGCCTCTCAGGGTTCCATTTCTCACGTTGTCTCCCTTTTCTTCTTTTCTCTGACACCTGTCCAATTGCTCGGCTGTGAGGTCTTCTTTCATTTTCTTTCCTCCACACCTCTGGAATAACCTCTATTCCCTGCCTTGGCAACCCCCGCTGTCTCCTCCATACAGGCCCGATTCCTGATAGCCTTCTTTCATAGGCTTCTTGCACTTCCGTCTACTCTTCTGTCCCCCGGTTGCTCCTTCATTGCATGAGCCTTTTATAGCAGCGGTGAAAAGGAGAGTGAATCTGTAAATAATACAGAGCCTCCCAACTGGTGTGTGTGCGTGCGTGCGTGTGTGTGTGTGTGTGTGTGTGTGTGTGTGTGTCTTTCTGAGGTTTCAAATAAACACATTCTCCTGGCTGTGTGGCCGAGGCTCAAGAGACGCAGCATGAGCCATCCATAAATGTCAGGATCTAAGGTTCACAGAGAGCAGTAGTGATGTGTCTGCTAAAACTCATGTTAGTGTTGGGATATGTTGCAATATATACATTTATTTCAAATTGCAGTCCAACTTCTACTTTTAGTAAACAATTGCTTAAAGGTCACGCATTATTGCATTGCTGTTGTTTTAGGAAAAAATGGATAATATACAAGTATTTTTTGTAATTGATCTTTACTGTTATCTGGTATAAAGTCGTGTTTTGAGATTTGTGTGAAGCAGTCTTCATCCACAGAATTTCAAACAAATTTCAGTGAAATATTCTTACAATACAGTAAACTCACATCAAATTAAAATTTTACTGCCTTTGCACCAAAGATCCTTACTACTATAACAAGAATGTGGCTGTAACTAAAAAGCAAAAGAAGGTCTTTAGTGTCTCGGATGAGTTTTCTCCCGTGGCTAGCATACAACACAAGCTAATACAGTAGTTCATTTAAGCATTACATGTTTTAATCACCACGAAGTCTTTTAAACATATTTGCTAACACAGGTGATATTACCAGAAATCAACAGAACGAGTGGGGTACAGTAATCATTTAAAGTTGCAAGTAAATGTGGTAAACTCACCTGCCGGTCCTCTGCAGCTCAGGTCCGGTGTGAGGTTCCACGTCCTTTTCCAGCTCTCCGGCTGGAGACGCCGTGCCATTGGGCTCAGACGGTCTCTTCCTCTTTATCTGCATGTTATGGACGTATGCATACAGTACAATATATAGTAGATGC
The DNA here is from genome assembly GCA_029783625.1 of Naso annulatus. Lineage (NCBI taxonomy): Eukaryota > Metazoa > Chordata > Actinopteri > Acanthuriformes > Acanthuridae > Naso > Naso annulatus. The sequence goes on along the minus strand of JAPZDX010000008.1, from coordinate 7,537,352 downwards.
ATCCATTTCAGTTCAGTTGTCGTCATAATGCTTTACATCCATTAGGGGGCACTCTCAGTGTGAAGAGTCACTGAAGTCAATGAAACTTCAAGATTACAGTTTGTGAGACCAGACGTGTGTATAGTGTTAGAGGTCTATTAGGTGTGTACTGCGTTAGTATGCAGCAGGGTAATGATTTCTGTACCAATACCTCACAGGCAGATCTCTGTATGTTCGCCGTACATCCCATTGTGTGTGATGTTTTTTTAAAGTCAAAAATCATAATCTGGATTAAGTTTAAAACAAGAAGTCATCTTTGCATGAATTATTCACCAAGTACACATTAAATAATCTTTGACAGAGAGAAGAGCTAACCTGAGACGGGACATTCTTGGGGGGCTCAATCCGGATTGTGGGGTCCCATTCACCAGGAGGAAGGACAGTCACTTGATCAAGGAACTCATCTATCCCCGAGAGGAGATCTGTTCGGTCTTTGGCCTTGTATGCCACATCATGGAAAATCTATATAATACATATCATTAAGATTTATGAGATGTCCACAGCAAGGCCAAATATTCCCCTTATGTTCACAGAGAGGGCAGAGTATCAAATAAAAATTACCAAAACAATTAGGCATCTTAAAATCGATTAAAATCTTTGAACCAGACTATTTTTAAATCCAGTTTAAGGACACACTGAAGTTCTTTCATTCCCTCACCTCATCCGTCATTAGTGTAGCCATGGATCTGCCAATCTCGTGGTACTGTGGCCCTTTGCCATGAGGACCCAAAAGCAGGAAAAGAAACCTTTGAACAAGACAAACATTCCTTAAACGCACACTGAATTCACTGACCTCAAAGTTAAATTGCACCCACTTTAAAGTACTCGGTTGAGTTCTTTTTTTTAAAAGGTTATATAAATATTTAAGACTTCTCTACAAAATGCACTTTGTGTGTCCTTGAGTCTAATAAACATGTTGAAGGCATGTAGCTTAGAAGGCTTGTTGCTCTGCATAAACGTTTATAAGTTGTTTACGTCTATCTTGGTATCTCAGCAGTCCTCTTCCCTGCCTTTGTTGACACATTCCATTGTTCTTGGCTTCGTACGGTAATTGATGATTAGTGGAACAGACTGAAACCATCCTTGAGAATACGTAAGACCTGCTGAAGCCAAACCTTCAAATATTGCCTGAATGTATGCTGAAATTTTATTTTTAAGAATAAAAGAAACCAATGTTGTCTGTCCGTTTCTCAAAGCCACTTTTCTCCCCTTGTGCGTAACGAGCATTAGAGCTTCATTAGGACTACCTGCGTGGCTACAGACTCTTAGTCTTAATAGATTAAAGGCCTGGAAAACAGGGCCGTTGACACACAACCACAGTAAGAACTACAGTAAATCTCCAGGTTATTTTAGTCACCGGCTGTCAGTCTGATTTAAATTGCTGCCAGACTGTAATCATTTTTGAGCTGTTGACCTTATTAAAAAAATGGAAAGTATCAATCAAATCCTAACTACTGTACCTCGTGGGCACAGGCACCTCTGTGAGGCCTGTGATGAGGACTGCAGGGGACAGTCGTACAAAGGCAATTATGGGCTTCTCCAGGAAGTCCACCTCTCCCACCAGGACGTTGGAAGCTTCAGCACCTGGAGGAATCTTCTTCATGAAATTCATGTCCACCTGAAACCAGTGGAATTAATGGAATTAAAGAATCAGCTAGAGACAAATACTAATAGTAGACAGATAGAAACAGAGATGAAGAAAAGGTTGTGAGAAAGAAAAAATGTTTACAAAAACACGCATGCAAACAGATGAAGAAGCAGAGTGTGTATAAGAAATGGCAGCAGGTCATTTGGATGCTACTAAGCAAAAGAAAAGCAAGGTACTAAGCAAAGAATATCCATTTCTGGAAAGCATTTCTTATCATGTTCCTGGTTAAATAACTTTTTATGTGCAAAGCTTAATACAGCTCTGAGCATGGCAACACTTTCTTTATCCCTGCGAAGAAAAGACTGTGCCTTTAGCTCTCTTTTGTATACTATGACTCATACAAACACTGCACCTTAGATTTTGGCAGTGATAATGGATGTTTTATAATGGTAACTACATACGGCTCTCTGCCATTTGTTCTAATGGATGTGGAGCTGAAAAACTGTAAGATGAATGGAGGCCATGCGAGGGAGGAATTCTCCAAACTAAACACAGTTACATAACTGCACAAGACTTCTGTTTTGTTGGTCAGTTCTTTGTCTTTTACACATGGAGCAATGACTGGAAATGCTTCTTACTGAACCCAGATGAGAAGAGCTGACAAGTAATGTGATGGTGGCTCTCATACAGGCCATTTTCAACACAGACTGTGAAATGTCTGTGGAAGTCCAGAAACTGAGGAAAGACACTGATGAACCCATGGGCCCTTCCACCATGATGGTCTGTGCTTAGTACTGCGGATAGGTTACCTTGCTGAAGTCGACACTGCTGCTTTCTCTACTGACCCCTACTTTGGACGGCCTCCTCTCCACTCCCTTGTTGCTATCCAGGTTGTTTGGGACAGAGTTCGGAGACACCAGTGGTCCTGGAAGGGACAGGGGCAGGAGAGACAGAGCAGTGATGGACATGGTGTAAGTATTTAGGAAGCAAAGACTGGTCGAGTACAGCCATGTGGTGACTGGTCTTTCATTTTTCTTCCTACTAAGGATTTTTTTTTTTTTTTTTTGGAAGATCAATGGAAAAATGTTTAATGCATTTCCTCTGTGACAGACTACTTTTTCATAGAGTGGTGAAGTAATGAGTCCTAAAACCTGGAAGTCGGTCGGTATTTTTGCACTTCCGGTTCCCTCGTCTCTAAGTTGATTTTTTTAGTTTTTTAATGGGTTTTCGATTAAATGCCTGAAATAAGGTCAGTGGTTAACACAGGCTCAAGATATTTAGACATTTTGTTCTGTGATAGAAATAACAGCAGTATTAACCCCGCCTCTGAGCTTTTACATGTCTTAAAAAAGGCAGTTGCTACCAAGTGGCACAGTGAGACTACAGTGGTTGTCAGGGATATCAGGCATAATTACTTGAAAAAGGAATTAAACATATATGATCTTTGATCTTTGTTCTGTAAAAAAGTAAGCGCACAAATCAGAGGTTGAACGCTTCAGGGTGGCAATGTTTTACTCATGAGACTATGGTGTAGTTCGTTCATAGATTAACAATAGTTTTTTTTGCTTCTGCTGATGTCATTTACACTTCTAAAAACACAAAACTGGTGTTCCTATGTAAAGATTACCATGCTGCACAAAACTTGTGAGTATCATAACTCTTTACAGAGCTTATTCTCCATGGTAATCCAAAATCCCATTCAAAAATCTTATTAGCTTTTTGCAGAGGGGATCAGTGTGATGATAAATTCTGGGTTAGCCTACAAAAATACTCATCCCTTCACCACTCTATGGCATACTAGGCTAATCAAATCAAAAGGTAATTTCTCAGGTGCTATCTTCATTTTTGATCAGATGTGAGCTCTCAGCAAACAAACCCACCAAAAAATTCCTGAAGGCACACTGCTGGTCTAAAATGACTAAAATAGAACAGACAGTTTGATCAAGCTGGGAATATACAAAGTAGCGAAATGTTTACCAGTTTGATTTGCTGTGTAATATGTCACATTTTTGGATGCAAGTGAAAGGATTTCTTCCACCACAACCATTGCTAGATTTGCTGATTTGGTACAGAGCTGCAACACTGTGATGTCTCTCCCCAGGGAAGATGATATGTTTCACAAAGCTCTGTTGCTGGTTGCTGCCTGTCTGTTGAGCTCATTACATTGGCACTTAAGTCGGTCCTGCTAAGCTTGAATTCATGTCAGCTCTGAGCTAAAAGGTGAGTGGATGATTTTGAAATGCCTGACAGCTTGTCAGACTTAAAGCACCTTTCAGTGTTGAAGCTCCAGCATTTCTGTGCATAATTGGTTGCGCACCTCAACATTGCGTACATGATCTGAGCCGCAACAGATACAGGAAACGCTAGCACTCTGGGATACATGAGAGTAGGCGATGAAATGAGAGAGTGATGTATTTGAATCAAAGGATAGCATTATGCATACTATCCTCTGAAAATATGAAGGAACACTTCTTTTACCAGGCTCTCCTTCTACACTCACCCACATCAACATATTTCTCATTTTTCCATCAAGACGTAATCAATCATCTCAGTCAAACACATTTTCATCTTCAATTAATTCAGACTCAAAGTTAAAACCTGCTGTCACCATGTGGTTTGGCCGGTGATCCATACCCTTGAACTGTACTCTAGAGCAACCCCAGTGGATGCTGGGTAGCTGTGACTGCTGAACAGGAGCGTGATTGCTCACATACCCAACAAAGCCTCTTGGAATAAGGGAGGGATTATCTTAGGTTGCTTTCACCATCACACATCATTCAGGAAGGCTAAGCCCTGGAATGCGTCCCCGTTCTGGCCTTTTTAACAGTGGTGTCAAAGCGCTACCGCATTTACATCCTAGTGAATAACATAAATAACTGATATTACACATTTTCTGACTCTTACATGGGGCTGCATTGGGATTTATATAATATGGGAGAAAAAGAGAAATTAAATGGCATTTTCTGTGCAGATGCATGTGTGTATTCAGCTCAGTGTTATGTTGGTAACCCACAGTTCTGTCCACAATTTACATCAAACTGTACAAAGATTCAGGGATTACAAGTATAGAGACACATACAGGAATTGTGCAAGGAAATTAGGGCTGTATTCAAAACTGTCTACTGTGTACTACATCATACTGTTTACTGTATGTGTACTACATACTGCTTACTAAAGGAACAAGCAGTATGCCATCTGTTCAGACTGCAGTACACAGGCAGGTTAGTCAGAAGGCATTTCACACAAATGACAAATCATCGATAACCAGATCCTTTTTCCCCTTTCCTTTTTAAAAAAAAGAAAAAAGAAAAAAATCATATAACTTTATCAACAAATGTCCCACCAGGTTTGGTTGTAACACTGCAGTGCACTGCATTGTGGGAAAGTGTAGGCATGGCAGACTGATCAGATGCATGCTGGGGATTTCACCCAAATCAATACTCATCTGAGAATTTTTTTGCATACTGTAGATTTTGCTTGTGTTTACATAAAGCATACTACATACTACTTTTTCGTAGAATAACTACATACCTCTAGTATAGTACTCGCTTTTGAAAACAGCCTAGATTATCACGGGTCTAGATGTGAACATTTTCTATTTTAAAATGTTTTTTCAGTAAACTGACCAACGGTAGCTCAGCTGACGTTAAAAGCAAGAAGATTTGAAAAGGTCTTTCAGTAGGGCCTAAAATAACACTTAGCATGTGTATCACACTGCATGCCTTGTGTACAGACTTTTCACCCATGACTTCACTCTCAGTGAAGTCCACATGTATAAATAGCTGGCAGTAAACTCATTACCATTACAGTAAATGTTAAAAACTGCAAAAACATCCATATCAGTGCACTGCTGATTGTAATTATTTCATTATTTACCTGTAAGACAGGCTATTACTGGCTGTATCCAAACAGATTACTTTAAATGACACATTAAGGGCATCTCTCTTCAATTCACAGTTAGGCGGCGAGCTATTTTAAGTCAACGCTGTACGTCACTGCAGTTTTTACAACTTGCGGTGTAATAAATAAACTGCAATGATGAAGGCTTGAAACCCTATCTGACTAATAACCCATACACTAATGTCAAGACGTTCACTTCTTGTGAAATACCGTGTATTTTCTGCATCAGTGTACAATTACAGAAGCTCACCAGCTATAGTAAGACCACTTCAACCTTTCAGATTAGCTCCCACAAGTGATCCCTGATTCTAATGACCCATACTTTGAAATGGCACCATTCCACAACTGAGACAAACACAGACGCACGCACTCACACTTACAAAGTCTAATAATACACTATCCAGACTCGGTTAAGGGAAGAACAAAAAGTCACTGTAGGTGCCAGGATGATGGTACATACAGTACCAACACACCAACACAGTTTCAGGCTTATATTTAGCCATCCTTCTGGCACACTCTGCCCTCACTATCAGGTAAAAGATAGTTTGTACTTAGAAATTGATGAGGAGGAAGAGCATGGGTGCCAAATGATGTGATGGGAAAAGCACAAGGTGCATGACGTTCATATCTGCATGTGCTCAAAATGAGGCCATCAACCAGGCATAAAGAAGATTATTGCTCAAAGTATTTCGGCCACTTGATGTCAATTTATACATTATTAAAAAACACTGACTAAACATCTGGAGATGTCCCAAGCCTATCTGAAAGATCTGCAACAGAGATCACTGTATTTTTTATACTGAACTGTATCTGTAATACAGGATAAATATACATTTTCAATCAACTGTCAAAATAAATTTTGCTCCTATTGAGAGCTTAACATTTTCATACTGAAGACATAAAACTGTTCAGTCAATCCAGATTGGCTTTTCTGATGTTCACATAGGCCTCCTTTGGGTAAGTCTGTTTGTACAACCTTATAGTGCAGCAGCCTTCTACATATAACAGTAGTAGCAGATACTGAACATTAAATGACTTAGGCTTTGATCAGCAGCAAAAAGTAAAATAAACATATGTGGGACAGATCCTTCTAACAGTTCTTACATGAAATGCCTCAGATGAGAAGTCTGAGATGATGAGAGTAGGTTGATAAACGTGGCAACAAAACTCACCCAGGACACATGATGCAGAATGGTAGAAAGACAAAAACATTGTGGAAAGCAGCCATGCAACCACAGTGAAGAGAGTGTAAAGGGGGATGTGGCCAAGCAAGGAGGAGACACAGAGGAATTTCATGGAAATAAATGTTTTAGGAAACAGAAAAGAAGGGGTTTAATGGCATAAAGGATGTAGAAAGCCAAGAGTGCAGCAAGAAGCAGAAATATTAGTTGAAAAGGAATGGTGAGTAAAAAGAGGGACTGAAGCAAAAATTAAATCATGTGGCAGAGAAAAAAACCATTGTCAAAAAATCTTGTTCACAGATACAGTGAAAAAACAAGCGTCTTAGCAAGTGCGCCTTGCTGTAGACAACTGATGAGATGGCTGCAGGTTTTGAGGGCTGGAAGTTAGCAGGGAGCAGAGCTTTCATGCTAGTGCTAGTGTTCTCTGTTCAAGCCGTGACTCACACTGGCAGGCTACACAGATATTTGCCTTCTAAGGGCAGCAGCTCGAGGCCCTGGGATGCCGAAGATGCTCGCCGGCTGAGCTGTGGAGATGCAGCATCTTCCTCTGCAGAGGTCAGTGGATCGTCATCTTCTGGAGGGGATACCACCACTTCAGGGATGCCCTGAGGGCCAAGGCCTGCACCCTGGGTGCCTGATGGGCTATGGGAGGAGTACCGGAAGGATGAGGGGGTACTTTGAGGAGTGCTGAGGGGTGAGGGGCCTGGGGAAGGCCCAGCGTTGGAGGAGGAGGAGGGCAGGAGATGGTTGAGCAGGACGGAGACTCTGGACTCTCGTCTCTGGGAGAGGTTGGAGACAGAGGAGGCTGCCCCTGGCTTGTGGAGAGAGAGACGTGAAGAGGACAGGCCCTCTCCTAACAGTGGAGACAAGGGCAAAAAGGGTAGGAGAAGAGAGAGAGAATGAGGGAAAGGAGACGGAGGAGGAAAGGGAATAAGGGATGGAGCAAAGAGGAAACAACACATGAAGTAGAAGTACATAAAGAAGATGGTATCTGGAAGAGATGCAGCCAGAGGGGGTGGGCAGCAACAGCGTGGCAGAGGTGTTGTTAGATTTGTGCTTGCATAAACGTGAGCGAAAAGCATGGCTGTGCACAGAAGACACTAAGAATGATTCAGTGAGGTGTGTAGGATGGTCTATGAAGGCCAAAAAACTTGTCTCAAACAACACCAAACAAACCAGTTACACAACATGACAGAGGTAAAAACACTGAGTTCAAAGTTGTTTGCATGCAGGAGGAGTTGGCAAGATGTGCGCTGAAAGCAAACGTGCTCTACCACAACAGTTCAGTCATAAATCCCACAAGGTACACACTCATTTGGCACAGCACATCCAACTTTCACATAACAGCTTCAAACATCAGCAACCCTCAACATGACTTTCGACCTCTGACATTTGTGTTTAAGGTTTAATGAATGAAACAATGACCGAACCACAAGCACAGAAGTGGAGAATGTGATAATTCTTTCAGGCGAACACCCAAGGTTGTAAAATGCACACCATACATTAACACCTCTGTGGGCATGCCCAGTAAAACAAACAAAAAAACAAACAAAAATAAACACAATACTGACTCCAGTACAGGTAAAGCGATAATTCCTGTAAAAACAATCATTAATTCAAACCCCAAGCCAGGCCAGCCAGACAAGTTAGTACAATTATTAGCACCCAGATTTCTCTTTCACTAAGGGGACCCGCTGCTTTAATGTAGATCATTCTCCAAATTTTACTCACTTATACCATCCACCTTCTACGCTGGCATTGAGGGATTTGAACAGTGGATGTTTAGGAACAAATCCCCAAGGGTGGGTGGAAAATATGGAGGAAAAAGAAATGTGAGTGCGTGGGATCTCACCGTTTTTTTCAAGCAAGAGTGGGTCAGAATGTTTCTTGCCTATGTCAGCAATGGAGCGCACCAGTGGGATGCGGTTGCTGAGCTTTCTCTCGTTCTGGTGGTGGTGTTTCTTCAGCATGGCTTCCCGCACCTTGTCTCGCAAATCCTCCTTCAACTGGCCTGATGCCACCATGCTGTCAATCAACATGTCTGAGTCATGCCAAGGCAAGAGCAGAGGCATAAACAAGTAAGAAAAAACAGAAATTAATAATGGATCATTGGATATATTATTTATAGAGCAATGAATAATTATTCGCCTAACTTACTTCATACTTTTTACCACAAGGCTACATAAGAAATCTAAGTAATAACATGGAGAAGCAGTTTTGATTAGTACTTTAAAATTTACCCGCAATTTCCTCAATACTGTTGGCCCTCATATCCAGCATGACTGTGCCATTGAGTATGCAGCTACGCAGTTCAAATAAACTGTGTAGTGACAGCGTTGCCACATAGGGCTTACTCCACCTCTCCCCACCGTCTTCAACATCCTCTTCAAACTTCAGCCATCTGTAGATAAACACCAAGAGCACAAACACACACACACACGGTTTACCTAAACTCACAAAAAGTAATTAGCAAAAAAGTAAACATGGGTTGTAGTGCAGTGACATTCTGTTCCTGCTCATATGACGACGACATTTTCTTTAGGCAATTTCCAGTCTTACTATCAAGTGTTCAGTGAAGCACTCCAGACTGAGTGACTGACACTCCAGTTTTGACAAGGAGGGGACAATCTCTGAAATGAAAGCCTGTTGAAGTTTTCGTGACCTAAGGCTGAGCATGAGTTGGTCACTTCAGATCTCCAATGGAGACTGGCTTGTGAAAAGGGGAAGTAAAATGCTGCTGATTATGAGGGCTACAGAAACAGCTACAAAACCAAACTTCACAGTGGACAATTTCTCGCCCACTACAGTAACTGAATATAGTATTTTAATGGGAGGAAAGGAAAGGAATAATAATCAAAAGTGCCAAACTGCTGCAATTTAAGGCTCAAATTGACTCACTTTGCCTAATGCCTCGTTTCCACGTGTAAGTGTACAGCAGGAATTCTATTCATTTCTGTGGGAATCTCCGTGATACCTGATGTGCCTGCAAAACTCTGTCATATTTCAGTCCGGTATTTGCCTCAGGTACATTCAAAAAAACTTAACTCTTGCAGTGGATTTCAGAAACACCGTATGACAGTGTGCTAGTGTAGCTAACAGGCCGCTAACTAGCTAACAGGCTTTTACCTTCAGTTCAGTTGTTTGTCAGTTGAGTTTGTTTAATTAAAAAGAATGAGTTTATATAGTTCTAATACATTGTCAATCTTAGTAATGTTATTCTCCTAAAAATAGTTATACATTACATACACTCAGATCAGCTTTATCAGTTTTATATTAAATAGAGGCTAAACAGGTAGTTTATTTCCCTCCGTAAAGAAAGGCATGTCCTTGTGCTGGACACTAGGAGGCATTATCCATACATTTACAGATCAATGCACACCAGTCACATACAAATGTGGATATGAGGCCTTATTCTTAATTTTCAAAAGAATATGCAAACTTCCAGTGAACTCCTGAAGATCTAATTTCATGATTATGCTATTAGGCTATCACATGAATGCATCAAAGATCCTATAAAACTAATATTTGTTTAAAAAAAAAGCCAACATGTCTATGAAGCTTGAAATGCTTTCCCTTCATGCGGGTGTCATTTTGCTGTTTGCCCTTTAAGTTGCTTTCTGACCTGGCAGTCTCCCTCCACTCAGTGGCACTGCCGTCTCTGAAGGAGAGCTCGTCCAGCTCAGTGAAGAGGTCATGAGGGACGTGCTCGAGGTCATCGTCCTCTGTACCCAGGATGAACTGGACCCGCTGGGATGGTGTGTCTGCAAAGAGCGAAGGCAAAGACCAAAGTTACTGTGTTAACAGTGATGACAACAGTAAATTCTCAAGGCATTATGTGTTATTTAAGTTACGCTCTGGAGTTTTGACTCTGGACCACTATGGATGGTTTTCTGTGGGTGGCACATGCAGGTACACATGGATGACATAATTAGAGACTATTCCACTTTGGGTTGGACAACATGTTAATATGTTATATGGTTTGAAATTGATGTGTGGTTGTGGTTTGATTGGTTGTAATGTGTCATGAAAAACAGCAAAACTCCAGCAAATGCAAGGAGGATTGCTAGCTAGCAGACCACACATAGCTGTTAACAATGCAGGTTCAAAAATGTTCAAATAATCGGCAGTGAAAATGTTTTCTTGGACAGGCAATGTCTTTTGTTTGCTAGACCTTAAGGGTGCACACAATATGTTTCTGTGAGCTAGGCAGCATGCAAATATAATTTTTGTTTATTTTTAAATAAGAAAACACCACAGGGCATTTTTAAGTTCCTGTCTTACTCTTAAACAAAGTTTCCTTGTGGTACAAAACTTCTCTGAGATTTCAGCCAAGGAGAATAACCAAGGAAAGTGTCTTGTAGAAGCAAATATTAAATTTGAGAATAATATCGGGAGCCGGTAGTAGGATGAAACATAAGTCTTTGGGGTCTGTTTAAGAAAGTGTGTGTGTGTGTGTGCCTTCTGAAGCTGTGGAACACACTTTTTCCGTTAGGGAATATTAAGACCAGTGCATCACTGTAACTGTTTTTCCTGTGCTACATAAGAACAAATACATCTGCCGGCTTAATGCTGGCCATTCTTGAGGACAAGTGTGCAAGGGAGAAAAATGGGAACTTAAATGATTTCCAGCCAATTTCTTTTCATGTCTTATTGAATTAGAGGGCAGATATCAGGAGGAGGACATCTGGAACCAAAGAGAAACCGTAAATGGATATGGCAAATTACAAGACAGCACACCACAGAGAGGCAGAAATGGAGGGACTGAAAGCAAAAAAGGAGAGTTATTATTGTTAACACATGGAGACACTGAGAGGCGATCTGGTGTGTCAAGCACATATGAGTACACTTCATATTGATGCGGCCGCTGCTGCTGCTGTAGACGATAATGGCTAGATGGAATAAACCTACACACTAACTGATTTTCAGTATTCATTGGTAAACGATTTTATTTAATTTTCCATCATTATCTGTCATCCTCATATCGACAACAAATTTGTAAAAATGAAGTAAAAGTGGCTCATTGGCGCATGAGTCTCAACAACTGTAATTTCAGCAGCTAGAGGGATATAACTGCATGTCTCGGCTCAAGTGAGATTTGTGATGAAGTTCCATTTAAGAAGACCGATCTTAAAACTTGAAATGCTCCGTGCCCTGAATCAGTGCTTGACATGATAACAGACTGAGTTTTTTTTTTAATTAAATTTTGTTGTCATAAAGTACAAGTTATCTCCTCATAAAGTAGAAAGTTCAAAACATTGTTTGGTTGCTAATGAGTCCTACAGTTGAGGTGATGCAGCAGCTTCACACACAAACACTCACACGTCGCTTAAAATGTCATAGCTTTCAATCAGTGTCAGCGGCTGGTTCCCAGTGGCCTTTAATGCCTTTAAGAGCTGAATGTTTTATTCAGAACTGTTGGAACGGTGAAGAAACACGGGGCTTAAGCAAAGTGAAGCTCTAACATGGAAGGCTTTGCACTGGACAATAAAGTTTATAGTTAAACTGTTAAATATACTGCCTGGACTAGACATATCAAAAGCCTTTCATAACTACATTTAAGAAAGGAATCATTCTCTAATGCTGGTATCAGCACAAAAAGTCCAGTATCAGTCAGGCTCTAGTGCAGCGTTGTTTCAGGTTGGGGGGGGGGGGTCAAGATGGCCAGGGAAAAAATATGGAGTGAAACTAAGCTGGATGGAAATGATTTCTGACGAAGGCATAAAGAAATATTTCCTAATTCTGCTGTGCTGACCTTTGTTTTACTCAACTTTAAATTAGATTTGGAAAATTCAATCTTTTTAATTATTTGCAGCTTCACTGATCTTGGGTAATGACTGACCCAAAAACTGGGGGCTGGGTGGCATGCCAGACCTCTGAGGGGAGGCATACCAGAGAAGTTGAGAACCGCTGCTCTAGTACAAGCTAAGTGCATCTATTGTGGATTGCAGTGGTTTCTGTTTGTTGTCTGAGGCAAGTTTTAGGAGTGTATGAATAAACAAAGTTGAGTGCTCTCAAGCAGACATTTACACAGTGTAGTGAGGAATGTGATGCAATAGAAAACCAAAACTGAGAGGGATTTCAGAAGAAAAATAAAAAAACAAAAAACAGTGTTGTGTGGTTTGGTACTGCGAACCATAAATTGGAGATTCTCTGCCATCTTCCTTCCCCTCCTCAGAGTCTCTCTCTCTCTTTTTTCGGTGGTGTCTGTGTCCTCTGTGGCGATGCCTTCGTTTGCTCTCCCTTCCAAGAGGAACATGGACGCCTACATACACTGCTCTGTGGCCTGGGGAAAAGAAAAGTGTGATTACAATTTAGATAACTTTTCCCTACACCCTCTTCTGAAAAAAGAAAAATGGGAAAATCGGTATTAAAAGTATAAAATAAGTACATCATAAAGTTAAAACAACTTCACATCGGCAAAGTGATTCGGAAACAAAAGTTTTACATACAACACTGTTTAACTTGTCAGGCAATTTTTGACCGTTTTCATTTGGAAATATTCTGTCATTGTCTCTTGTCTGTTTTTTGTCCAGCCATCACACACACAGCAGATTTATGCCTCTGTTAGTAGTTCATGCTGATAAACTGACAGAGAGGGTACAAAGATTGTTTCCAGAAAGACATTAGTAAAATAAATGTAATTCCAAATGCAATTGACTTCAATTAACTTTCAAAATCTGAGACATTTGATTTAAAAAAAAAGACTTCACTGTAAAACTGACAATTTAAAGGCACTAACTGCTGTTCAGCCTACTCTTTGCTTTGCTAAGCTGTAGCTCTCTTTGGCTGTAGCTAGTAGCTGCCGTTAGCTCAGCAAGCCGTGCAGCTTGTGGCCCTATTAACTCAGTATGAATGGAAATTTTGGCCATATGTTACATATTATTCCTTGGAGCCTGCAAGAACAGTATCACAGTCCCAGTCATTTACAACTGAGGTAAAAGAAGGACACGCAAACATTTAAGACAGAAGAAAGAAAAACAAATACACATTCCATCTGATTTCACTAGATAACCTACTTGAAAGAATCCAGGGCACAACATGTAATTTTTACATTCCTCTGTTTCCCCTCCAATGTTATATCAGCTTTCCATGTTATTGTTCCTGCCACACAGGAACTGTGTTCTAAGACACAAACGCCCTATTTTTGCCCTACATTCTCTGCCAATAGTCATTTTTCAAAGATGAGTCATTGCTTTTTGATTTAAGAAGGAACCCAGGAGGAATGACAGCAACGTGCAGCACTCAGAGGAAGGAATAAATGACATACATATGAGCAGATGGAAAGAAAAGGAGATGGAAAAAGAGGTGAAATGCAAGAGAGGGAAAAAAGCACAGGAGATGAAAGAAGAAAAACCGAAAGCTTAACCGGACAAAAGCTGAGAGCTTCGCGGGTGTCACAAAACTCTACATTTTTGAGTGAAGGATGGCAGATAGGAGAGACAGAATGGTGAGCTGAATGGGGAGGACAGAGGGACAAGAGCTAACACCAAATTATCTTAAGTATATTATGATGTTTTAGCCTGACACCTCAGACTTGGCCTAATCGGTGGCTAATGAAAGAAAAACAAAAAAACATTAGTTTAATAAAATTAGAAAAGACAATAAAATCTTGGACGTGTACTGGTTTAAGATCCTTGCTTTTCCACTGGTCAAAAAAAAAAAACATGAAGTCATAAGAAAAATATTTAAGTCTTTGTGGCCTTAAACTTACTTTCCAAATCTTCCTTTTCATAGTTTGTGTGTGTGGTGAAGCTGGCTTTCCCGTGGTCAACTATTGCCTCTTCATCTAGACCCTGAAAACAAACAGAAGGAGAGAGAGAGGGGGGAAAGATAGCAGTGAGGAAAAATATAAGATATACAAGTGTAATTCACCATGTTTCCTTATTACAGTTTTAACATAAACCATTTAACTGCTTTATTTTACTTTTTGAATAGTATCAGATTTTGCCAGCTTGTTTAAAATCATCATGCATGGAGTCAAACCAATACGGGGATTTGGGGCCAATGCCAATAGGGAGCAAGAAAATCTGAGCCCTAGTCATACAGCTCAGTGGGCACTAAAAGCTGCTCTCCCATTGTGCTGTGGGGAGATACCAGAATCAGGAAAGAAAACATATTAAACATGTGTCTGATTTGTGTTTAACCACAACAAAAAAGACACTTAACAAGACACTCATCATTGTAACAGAGAAAGCTAAAACATATTTAAATTCAGCATTAGTCCAATTTTTTCCCCCCAACTTACTGCCAACACAAAGAAATGAAGTTAAGTTTGTCATGTGCTGATGACACCTTGTTCACGTCATTACCTGTTGCAGCAGGAATGACGGGTGAGGCAGTAAGAGATTTAACGAGTATGCACATAGCAGAGGAGCGTGGGGAACTGACAGGCAGACAAAAGGACCCTGACTATCAGACTGCAGCATTTCCAATTGTGTTGGCAGAGAAAACAGAGTAGCTTTGGGGAAGATTGGCTTAGCTGTAATTACACTGACAGGAACACAGCGTGGAGATCCTTCAATTTCCTCCTCGACTCTAAATACTTATAATCACCTGTAGTTTTGGTTAACTGGTATGCCGTGAGTTATGACATTTTTTGATTGTAGTTTTACTACACAAAATCAAACCACAGATTTAGAGTGTTGGAAAGGAATTTAAAAAACACAAATGCTTTGGTTTTGCACATTACCACTGCTTAAACATGGCAGCAAAGACAAACAGCTCAGACCATGAGCTGGATGAAATATGATTAAATGTACTTAATGATTTACTGTGTAAATTCATCTGGTTTTAACTATAGTTGATACTGAAATAACATACCCTGTAAACGGGCTAGACTTGGCAGAATATGTTACTAATGACAGCATTGTTTATCTAACAGATTAACAGCTGATGGGCTGTTTTTTTTACAACCTGAAGACTGAGTAAGCAAGCAAGGTATCACTGGAACTTTCTGAGGGTTCCTGAGCTCTTTTTCTTAAGCTAATTATTCTGCATCAGGAAATATATTTTTCATTGTCAGTCCATGTAACAAAGGTCGAGTCACATAGCAACAACTACCTGCTGCACTCATTTAAAAAGAAGTTATGACCTTAGTGGAAGTAATTAGCTGGATGTCAGTGTAATGGAAACATCAAGATAGGAAAATCCAATTAGAGGAAATATAAAGCTGTCACGATTTATGGCAGCAAAGGTATAAATTATTAATATTCTTTGTTTAATTATACTGCCCTCAAACACTTATTATAGTACCCAACACAAACACAATTGCTATACTTGTGAGGACACTCATATCCCTGCCTTATCCAGCAGTGCATGCTTTACCCTAAACATTTAACTTTTTAAACTTCAACATTCATAAATAAATAAACACTTTGTTCTGAATAAACTCAAAACTGGTTCTAACAAATACACAGTAAGAAAAAACATTAACAAACATATACAAAAAACATAGATTCCCTTATCACAAATCTGATTTGGTCCATTGACTAACCTTGTTATGACTGGTCACTGACTCCCTGCCCTTAAATGCCAGAACATTTAGGAGAGCCACATGTGCAAGGTCTCCAATTACAGCTGCTTGTGTGGCTGAAACAGATTTAAATGTCCTGGAAGAAGTCACTGGGTCCGTCCCCAGGATACAGTACCTGATACTCATCCACTCATCTCCAAGCAACAACCACAAAAATTATCGGAAAAAGGCATCCCTTTGTTTCTTCTCAAATCATAAATCATAGCACATAACCACCATCACCCTCACCAATCCTAATTTCAGCATACAAACAAATGCGTACAACTACATTAAAATAAAACGGATATGTCACATTACTTTAACCAATACACCTGAGACACACTGCAAGTCTGTCTGTGAGAAATCAGAATTTAACACCTCTAATAACTGAAAAAAAAACCACTTTACTTAAAGCATCCATCCATAATGCATTATGAACATACTTTTGATGTGTTATTATGCACCTACAGTGCTGTATAATCATAGTTAGAAGCAAGGTTAGGGTTAACCGTAACCCTAACTCTAACCATAACCACATATAATGCTTTTTGTGTGTGTTTATAACGTGTTATATATCTTCATAATGAGTTATAATGCATTACAGAGACAGGCTTTATAGAAAGTGTTACCAAATATTTCCAGCTGTTCTCTTAGACTGTAATTAGATACCACAGAGAATCAATGAAAGTCAGGCCAGCTGGGCTCCATGATGTAAGCATGATGAATTGTGACCAGGGCGGAAGAGCTTATTATAGACACATATAGGG
>JAPZDX010000008.1:7476027-7489367 GCA_029783625.1 Naso annulatus | reverse complement strand
CCATTTTTTTTTTTTCTCCTTTTGCTTTCCCTTTTTTTTTTTTTTTTTTTTTTTTTGGACAGGGAACACTAACAGATTTACACCACAGGAGTATTCTGCTGCTGCTCCTGCCTCAATGTGGTTAAATCAGTGAGTCAGAAGTGAGAATGTAGAGTTTTAACACTTCTCTCTCCTGGTATGAAAGCTTCTAGAGCGACACAGAGGAAAGCCCTAACTGACTTACTGTCTACCAGCCAGAGGCATATGCTAGCAGAGGGGAGGTTATGTAGACATGATTAATGGTTTAAGGTTGACCCCTCAGCGAAGCGGGGATGTTGCCTCGGCATCTTCAGCCTCCTCTGGGGAGTACAGACAACATTCACAGTGCCAGGAGGCCCTCACATGCCCCTCTCTGTCACACGAAAAAACACCATCATAGCCCCCCGCAAGGCCTCGTTTATATGAGCACTGGCCACATTTAAGTTAATATTATTATTTCTTTTCATTGCTTTGTGCAATTAGACATTAAATTAGTTGATAAAGTGCCAAATTATTCACTGAAACGGCTCCTATTTGTGCTCCGAAGAAATGCATCCAGGAGCCATTAGATATAATTAGAGACCACAGAATGCTTTTGTATTAAAACATTTGCAGCAATTTGGCAGCTGTATAATTTAGATGTACTGGATCATGCCATGCACATACATGCAAAACACACAGACGTGCACGCGCATGCTCACACACTATCATATACACTCGCCGGCGTGTATGCACACACGCTCATATATGCACACACAGAGGGACCTCAGTGCAGCGGACACCTTCAATATTGAACCCAGACCCAGGCCTGGTCTCTGTATTTACATGTAAATGGTCTACAACAATCTGCGGCCCTGTTCGTCTGCTCTGTCCCTCCAGCCGTCTGGGCCCGGGGAAGAGAGCTGCTAGTCAGATGGGGGGACCACATCAGATGGGCTCCCGTGGTTATGGAGCCAAACGCTCTGAGGAGAGAGGGAAGAGGCTGCCTGCCTGGCAGCCACTGAAACAGCAGGGACTCCCACATATCATGGAAGTGGTCCATGGTTCGGTCTTCTTCTCTGACTGAAAAGCAGGGCAGAGAAGAGATGTAAAGGCCTTCCTGTTTGAGAACAACAACCGGAGCTGACATCACTTACGTTAAATTAAGGGCCCACTCATATGTTGCTTGCAAGTATACTAGGTGAGGCTTCTGAGAAGAGGGCTGAGAACCTGGCCTCTTCCTTGTGGGTAGAGGTGTCATATTTGACAAGTGTATATGTGGATGTGGAGGGGTGGGTGTCGATAAGAAATTACGAACAGCAGTGAGCATGCATATCCAAGTCACATGGTGGAGAGAAGGAGCCTGCCTGTATTTGTTCCTTATGATCGTCTGTCGAGTGTTTGTGTGTCCTTCTGTGCTGGCGGGTCAGAGACGATGGAGGTCTAGACACATGGACCAAACATTCTGTCTGACGAGCGAGCGCTTGTTTCGAGGTTCATCTGATGGTTGTGGACCTTGATAGAACAGACCAGCCGAGACATGCTGGACCGATACCCAGTGTTAATGGTCCAGACTTCATTTTTAAAAATCTGGTGTATGTTGAGCTGATGAGGCCACAAGATGATTCTTTTAGTTTTAGCTGTTCTTTCTTTAATGTGTGTAGGCACAGAAATAAATAAATAATGCTTTTGTGTCTGAAAGAGTTGAAAAACCAGCAGTCAACTTGAAGCATTAAAACGATAGGATTTGTTGAACTGGTCTGCAGTCATTCGATGACTCAACTCATGACCCTCAGGGAGAGGGGGCATGCCTTTATTTTCAGGCAACAGAAAACCGTTGCTCACAAAAATCTATGCTAATTAACAATATCAGTGTCAAGTCCAGTGTTTCAGCAGTGTGTTACAAACTGGTATTGAGATCCACATTAAAAGAATAGACATTTTTCTGAAGTACAAATTAAATGAAAATCTAAAAATACCCATCTTTGGACTATAGGTATGTAGCTTGAGTCAGTAGCTTATTAGCTTAGCCTACAATAAAGGCTGGATCTGTTCCAAGGTTAGAAAATCTGCCCAGCAGCACCCCTAAATCAATATTTAACAAATTATTACTTGTTTAATTTATTCAAATAAAGACGAAAGAAAGAAACATAATTCACTATTATATCGAGGATTGAGTGCAAGCTGTTTCTTGCCCAAGAGCAGTAGTGTAGTGCAGGATAAATGCAGGTATACGGAGTATACCCTGTTATTTTTCAGTCTGCATTGAGTATACCCCTTTCTAAATCCCTTCAAATCCTATCTTTTGCAAATCGTATGTTGCAGCTATTCCAAGAGACTGCTTACAAAAGAAACTTCTGGCTCATGGGCTACTTATTTTTTTTCTTTTCATGTGTGGATGGACTAAGCAATAAGAACTACTTCACTAAAAATGCCTAATTATGTAGTTGTCTCACCCTATAGTCTGACTGTGGGCCAGTTTTGATTGCAAAATCTGCACTTCTGTTGTGGCTAATGTTAATTAATTTCATAATAATCCTCCTTCCTCCCTGAAGTCAAACAGCAGAAGTTAAGTGACAATGTGCAAATAGGCCTACAACTGCTCCATTTCTGGATGAACTAAATATACAAGAGTAGTCCTACATGCCACTGTTTATAACACGTCACTGTTTTTTAAAAAAAATAGGCGTTTATCCTTTGCTTTAAAAAAATGGGGGCATAAATTAAGAGTATACCCACTTCTCCAGGCACCACAACACCATTGCACAAGAGCAGTTGTATAAACTTCTATGAGCAAAGCAAGAGTACAGCACACAATCCATCATAAAATTGTAAATTCTTATTTAAAAAATTAGTGCTTTCTGAAAAAGATAAAACATCTTGAATGGTGATCTTTAAAGGTGTTGGTAAAAGAGCATTGTTACCCTTGGACAAAGTCATGCTAGCTGTTTTTCCTATTTTGCACTTGTGCTAAGCTAAGCTAATCAGCTGCTTGCTCTAGCTGCTGGTATCAATCTTCTCATATAATACTCTGGAAGAAAACCAATAATCATGTTTCCCAAGATGTGAAACTTTTTTTTTTTCTTTTTTTTTTTTAAAGTCAGAAAGAGTTTGACGTTTTAACTGTGTTTCACATTGTTTATTTTCAGAGAGATGAACTCTTGATAGTGCAAGGAATGTCATGTTTGTATGAGCAGTAACTGTCCTTCACAGCTCTGATGGGTGCATCAAGGGGATCCCCAACAATGGCTGACTTTCAGTTCAAAATATGAGTAGACAGAGGAGGACCCACCAACCTAATACCTTTCACCTCTGGAAGAATGTCCCCCACCTCCTCACCACCCCAATAAGCGATCACACCTGCGGTGCAGAGGCAGACAAAAGGGGAGCCCCAGGCTGATGTGGTCTTCATATAGCTGTGTGTAAATGTGCAAGTGGGTCTGTGTCTTTTTGCTCTGTGTGTGTGCGTGTGTGTACGTGCGTGTGTGTGTGTGTGTGTGTGTGTGTGTGTGTGTGTGTGTGTGACTGTGTGGGGGACAATGCAACACGTTAAACCAATGTGGGAGGTGTGAAGACAGGGGATCTGCTGCAGTCAAAATGAACAAAGAAGAAAACTGCTTTTGCTTTGTTTTCACATCTTGTGAAATTGCAATTAATTATGTTCATTGTTAGGCTTTTTTCGGTTTTGCTCATTGCCTATAGAGTCAGTAATTGTTAGATGTCAAATAGTAATGGACTCTTCGTGAAAAGAACAATCTTTGTTGCACTGACATGGACTGAGGCCACACAGTCTTCTTTAAACGATACATTGATAAGCCTGAAAACAAGAATATGAATGTAAAAACAGACCTTTTTGTATCATAGGGGGACAACTCAGAGTGAGTTTAAAAGGGGCAACTCAGAGTGAGATCCTTAAGAAAGTCAATAGTTTTAGTTCCTCTTTTGAAGCAATGTAGTTGGGGTACAAAACATGGGTTTATTTTACCTGTGTGGTTTAGAAGTGGTTTGTACTGAGTCAGAGCTGCAGAGCATGTGAGTGGGTGGGCGCCTCCACCTAAAGTATTTTATCTTTCACTTCTCAGCTGGATTTTACCCAGTCTAATTTCAAGTTACTTAGAGGGAGATGAATTTTAAGGTGAAGCTAATCATGTAGCGGGTGTATTTTAAATATGTGTTAATCGGTGCAAATAATATACATTATGATTTTGTTTTTTGTATACACAAGGTCACTGCCCTTCTGCTACAACACAGGCTCAAGTGTTGGTGATTATAACTATCTATGGAGAGCAAACAGGCTCATAAACTCTCTCAAGCTTCTGTGACTGAGCCACCTTGGCGTCACCCATCAGTCTGTCGACTACTCTTTAAAGCCTTGAGTTTAGCACAAGGATGTATTAAAAAAACTGGATGCAAAGATGGCCACCCATTTAAACTAATGAGAACTGCTCCCCGAGCACATATGCTGAAAATATTCTCTGGCCTCCAGGTTTACTTTCTGGTTATGCAGTGTCAAGGAATATGCGCTGTTTAGTTCCCACTCGGCCCCTAGACTTTACCATGTGGTGATGTCATTGATTTTAAAATTGCTTTTATGAGCTTGCTTAAAGTTTTAAAAAATACAAAATCTCTATGGATTAATAATGCAGAACAGAAAGAGTCATAACTGAGCTCATTTGCAGTTCAAGGTGACTTGTCAACAGTTTTATAGACGTCTCTTTTACAATGGCAGTCTATGGGGACGTTGCTTTTTGGGCCGTAGGGGAATTTTTTGCTGCAATACTGTCAGTGGCCACCACGCCAGTTTGGAGGCAAGGCAGAGCTGCTCCATCCTATCTAGTTCTTTTAATACGTCCATGGTTCGGCATCATGGCCATCACAATCTCACTTTTGGTGCCAGGAGTCATATGGATGAAAGGGTGAAGCTAGGGAGGATTAGCATTACTACCAATGACTGTGTAACACCTAGCAAACAGCTAGCAGCTGCTGGGACTGAAATAAGCCGCTCCCTTAATCATGCACAACTTTAAGCCTCAATATAATTTAAATTATTGAGTTATTCAAAATTCACCTCCTGTGCAGTTGTCATTAAAAAATATAGCTGTTGCATATTTTGCAACACTGTAAATATGTTTATTTTTGCTGTAAAGTATGTAAATGTGGGGCCTTTAGGTTCTGACTCACTTATGTAGCCATGAGAGAAACTGCAGTTTTTGCCACTTCCAAACTGACTTTATTTTTCAGCCCTGGAAGTTGTCACTTAAAGCAAGCTATGGAGCGTTGATCTCTTTAAGTAATGATACGTTTGTTTTTGATTTTTTTTTTTTTCCCCCAAAAAAAATGACATTAATATAAATCCTCTGTCAGATGGGGAAATACATGTATCTGTTGAGGGGCACATCATTTCAGTTTTATGTTATTATTAATAATAATAAGGCAGCACAGTAGCTTAGTGGTTAGCCTTGTTGCCTGGGTTTGAATCCAGGTCTTTTCGCTTAACATCAAAAAGGTCGTGGCTGGAGTAGGGTCTTTCTGTGTGGAGTTTGCATGTTCTGTCCGCATCTCCGAGGGTTCCCTCCGAGTCCTCCAGCTTCCTCCCACAGTCCGAAGACAAGCAGGTTAGGTTAATTTGTGACTCTAAATTGCCCGTAGGTGTGAATGTGAGCGTGAATGGTTGTTTGTCTCTATATGTCAGCCCTGTGATGAACTGGCAGCTTGTCCAGGGTGTACCTCCCCTCACCCAGAGTCAGCTGGGATTGACTCCAGTACCCCCGCAATCTTGCAAAGGATAAGTGGTTATGGATAATGAATGAATAAATGAATGGTTTATTATTAATACTGTGAACAAAGGGAGCCGTCCTTTTTTTTCTTCCTTTTTAATCTGTTTTGAGGAGCAAACAAAAGTGCAGGTATAAGTTTTCAGTTGAGTAAAGGTACACCAGCAACTTAACTTCTATGTAAGCGTCTCACACAATCTATACTGTCAATCTATTTGCACGGGTGCAAATGCATCTTTTGTTTTATTTTAAGCATTTAATAGAAGGCTGGATACAAACTAATGATGCTTTCCGAGGTTGCTTTTGTAAAAGCCATCAGGTTACACATCTGTTAGAAATTTTTTTTTACCATCCTGTGATTTTGTTTTTTATTGTTCTATTTTTTTCTAAGACCAGACAGACAGATAAGGTGAGATACACAGTTCAAGTCATACAGTACTTTAGAAAAACCTGATATGAAACCCATCCCAGTTTGCATTGCTGTCATGTGACATTCTGCCAGTCTTGGCAGGGTCAACATGACTCTGGGTTCAACACAAGAGCAGACAGGCATCAACCAACTCCTGCCAACTAACAGCGATCTGCTCTCTGCTCTTTGTGTCTCTCTGATTCCTTCCATAAACAGTGTCACCAGTTGCTGCTTCCCATCTCTAACTCTGCATGCATGTGAGCTAGCCTAGCCATGACTCCCACTGTAGGATGGAGTGTGTGTGTTAGCATGTGTGTGAGTACTGTATGTGTGTTTTGCTGCAGCCTGCTGGCCTTCCTGCCGAGGCCAGAAGGCACGCTCCCTGAGTCCTGCCAGCTTCTCCACAGTCTCGGGCCACTGATGTCAGAATGGCAG
The DNA here is from genome assembly GCA_029783625.1 of Naso annulatus. Taxonomy (NCBI): domain Eukaryota; kingdom Metazoa; phylum Chordata; class Actinopteri; order Acanthuriformes; family Acanthuridae; genus Naso; species Naso annulatus. Next base: position 7,482,752 of record JAPZDX010000008.1, on the reverse strand, counting down.
GAGCTTGTAGGCGGCTGCTATTAGTGAGTCCTCTTCACGCCGGATTCTGGAGTTCCATCAGCTGGTTGTGTAACTTGTTTCTTGGGGGACTGGGAGGGGGATGCATGTCTGTGTCTCTGTGTGTGTCTTATGTTCATGGAAAGGGGAGGCGTGAGAAGTTTGAAGGATAACGGACCTATCCAGAAGATAAACAGTAATCAGGAATTTATCAGTGTCTGAGCTGGATTTTTGCAGTTAGTTTTTAAATTAAACCCACAACTGATTTTGCAAGAGCACCTCTGAACAGCTGTCCTCCCCACGTCTGTGTTTATGGTTCAGTCCTGCCTCCTGTACAGAGCAGCAGCAGGGGCGAACCATCACATTTGGTGCCCAGCGTGGGGGCGGTTGGTGAGCTGTCGAGCTCCAACTATCCCATGGAGCTTTTCTTCTGTCTTTTCAGTACAATTTTGACTAACCTCATTTGCATCTGCTAATTAGATCCTGTTAGCATAATTCATACACATGACACCCTTTTGAAGCTAATGAATAGATACATCTCCAGACAACTCGCAAAGAGCGTTTAATGAGACTCAACTTACTCAAGAATTTCTGCTACTGCAAAGCAGAAAGTTGAGGATGAAAATCAGGAGCATTACATCTTTTACCTAAAAGTCAGGTGGGGGTTTGATATTAAAACTTGACAGTGCACAAAAATTTGCAATACAATAAATCCAATAACCTGCTTTAAAGGGATTAATGCTGCTTATGCACTTACATCATGTGCATTTTTCTTTTCACACTGAATAAAAGTTTTTAAAAATCGTCCATCCATCAATTTGTCATAAAAGGACACAGATGGTCGGACATGTTTTATAAATGTGATCCTCTAACCTGCATCCATCCATTTCTATTTAGATAAGCTATATGCAAAACACTAAATATGAATATTCATGAGAAAAAAATGGTAAATATGATTCATCTTATACAGCTGGGTATAATTCACAGAGACAATGTGTAGAATAGAGCCTTCATGCCAGGTTGTCAAAAACAGAAAAAAAATCGGCACATACGTACATATCTGAGCTGCTGATCGCTCCGTTATTAAGATGAATTCCTGATGAGAGTTCACAGCTTTCACAGTGATCCCCTTTAGAGCAGGTCACCACAGGAGGGAAGTTTCCACGACTTAATGCAAAGGTCTTCTCTGCTAGTGCGACACAAGCCCCTCATCTTTTTCCAAAATGTTACATTTCTGTTGAACAATCCTCAAATGTAAGGCCTGCTCTGTTTAAATGGTTACACTAAACACAACAGAATTCGGAAAGTGCAGCAGAACGACTCCGCCACTGTCACACGTCTTCCTTGCACTACAGTAGATGTGAGGTTTATATAAATATAAATGATCGAATTATGACGATGCAAATTACAATATTTAGTCATAAATCGGTGTTCAGATTTGTGCATTGAAGACTCGACTCCATATATTTCTATTTAAAATAGTTGTTTAAGTTTTTTTTAACCTATTTTGCATTAAAATCTATGTAGACTTTTTATTTCATTTTAAGATCTAAATTGTTTGCTTATCCATCTTTGATTTTATCAGTTTTTTTGAATGTTTTTTCAGTCAAATACATAAAGGGGCACATGAAAGAAGCAATAGTTGAGCCCAAGTGATAAAATGCGATAGTGATTCAAAATAATTATCGGTTTCATGACAAGCAAATTTGTGCAAGTTTGGTTAGTTAAAGTGAAATAGTCTCCTCTACTTCATTCTCATCTGAGTTCACGTCAGACACGTATGGGGGAAAAATATTGCTTTGTAATACATTTGCAATTATTGGGTACTTTCTGAAAGTATTTTTTCATTTTCACTTTCCTAACTTCCTCCTTTTTCGTACTGAGACAGTTTAAGAGGAGCAGCTTATCATATAATGATTTGTGTGCTGATTTTTATGTAGATTCATTTTCTATTTAGTGATTAAAGTTGATTAAAAGTACACCAGTTACCTTTCATAGTTATTAAGTAAAATAACACATCAAACATTAATATATTTGTTAGTATTTATGACAAGAATCAATATAAAGTAACTATAAAATACAAACCTCCTCCGACATTATCTTTTATGAAACATTTTATCTCAGATGACAAACTATAAACATTTGTTTTAAGATATTAACTTAAAAATATGCATTCTTCATACAACCACCACTGTGATTAGCACAAATTCATTTCCACATTTAGAGGCTGTAGCGTGGAGTGTTGGAGTTCTGCTGTCATTCTGGAGTGGAGCTCCACCTGGCTGATTGAGTGAGGACCCAGCGGGGAGCCTTGAATCATCTCAGCTGAGGCCTCATGGCTTGGCCTGGCTGGAGCCCTCATGATGTGATACCACAGTGAGCCAGGCCGGAGTGTGTTTGTGCCGGAGTGTGGGTGCACTTGTTCTGTGAGTCCGTGTGTGCATGAATTTTTGTCTGTGTGAGTCTGTGCATGTCCATACGTGTGTATGCATAGTGGTGTGTGTACTTATCTACACGTGCACACTTGTCTGCGTGTGTGTGTGTTTGCTCCCGTCTGCTCCCTCCAACCGGTTGATCTTTCACATTTCGCATGGGCAGGAGGGACAGGAGGCTGCCAGGCTGCGCCCGGAGCCTGGGTACAGTACGGTTAGCAATGCCCGGCATTCATTAGCACCTCCCAAGCTGTCTGCACTTTTACCAAACGCTCTAGCTAGCTAACATGCACTGGCTCCCTGCTCCCTGCTCTCGTCACCCCAGTAAAGGCCTTCACTATGCATTGGCTCCACTCAGCCACAGCTGAGGCCTCCAGTCTTGGCTTTGGCCACTTCAACTTTGTCACAGTTCAGGACGGTGACACAACGGGAAGCCAGGCAGCTTTGACAGAGTTCATAGAACTTTACTGATTAGCATGTACATTGCTCTTTTACTTTAGCTGATATCGGACACTTTGAGTGCGAGCATACAGGAAAATTTGTGTCTCCTGGAATGGAAAATGCTTGCAGGAACCAACTGAATCTTAACCTTTCCCCTCATGCTCAAGCTTCTGAGTTGCCTATAACTAAAACCATAATGGGCTCTGGCATCTTTCAAATTATGCAACTGGCTAGCATCCATTGTGGAGGTTAGCTGGTAATATGGATACTGGTATGCCATATGGATTTAAATATTAACATAAATGTGTTCTGAAAAGGGTGCAAGGGTCACAGAGATTCTCACCTTCCACTGCGAACGCCAAGATTCAATTCCTGCTGGCGATACCTTTGGCTTGGCCGCACATGCCAAAGAAAACAAATGGCAGTGTTTATTAGGGGGAAGCCAGTGATGGATCATGCCCTTGTCACGACAATTGCAACTCTTACTAGAGCAGTTTGGCTTCATTTCATAATGGAAACCGTAGCCAAAGTTGTAAACTTAAGGAGAAAAACAGTTTTAAAGCATTTAATTTCAAGCACCAAAACACCTAAAAAATATACATGTGATCAGAAGAAGAGCCATCTTGCGCACACACACACACACTCAAACACAGTTGGCACTCTGCTGAATGAGTCACTCAGGTTTCTACACTTTCTACGATCATATGACTTACAGACACATCTCAGGGAAGGAGAGAAAGAGCTAATAAATTAGACCTCAGTGCTGAAGCTGTGATTCTATGGCAGGCAACATTACACAAGGCGTGTCTCACCTCATCACTCTTCTTTTTGTTTTACACTTCCCTAACTCCTCTCTCTCTCTCTCTCTCTCTCTCTCTCTCTCTCTCTCTCCCCCCAATCTCTCTCTCCCCTCTCATATGCTCACTCTGTCTCTCCTCCTTTTCCTCTCATTTGATACTCTCTCTTTCTCTCGCAGGATCAACAGGCTGGGAATACCTCTGAGAGCTGCGACCAGGGTGCAAAGAACACAGCAGGAGTGTATTTGTCAGTCTTGGCACTTCCCCAGTCAACTCCATTACAGCCTGAATAAACTAATTCTAACATGCTTCTCTAAACCCCTTCAAACTAAACTTCTAAAAACTCTTTTGGTTTCTGAAACATTAAATCAGGTACAAAAGGTGATATAGACAGGAGTGAAATATTGAATGCTATTAACAATATTGTAAGGAATCCATTGACTGTAGTCACCTTGCATCCAGAGGCTTTTTTCCTCTGGTTGTCAGTGTTTTTCTTTTAGCTGGTTTGTAAAACCAACAGTCAACAGGTTTTAGGTCCATGGTACCAATGGTCACAAAACGTGTTTGACTGAAGTGCTGCTGACGATGATGATCAAGTGATGTAACTTGGAAATCTCAGTTGCCCAATCTTTTTCTTGCAGTTGCCACATGCACATTACTGTACAACATTTAGTATCCTGCCAGATCTTCACTGATATTATGGAAGGGCTAACAAATAGCAACTTCCATACCTGCCAACACTGTCTTGTGAAAAAGAAGGAGATTTTCTGGGATATAGGTTGGAATGGCCAACCATCAACAACTCCGACCCAACATAATCCTCACCCACAAATTAACAGAATAAATACAAGTATGTAAAGTAGGCCTAAATGACATTTAATTAGTCCTAAATTCATAGCTCAAGGACAAAAAAAAATGAAATAAAATAAAATAAAAATGCAAACTGTAAAAAAGCAAAATAATATTGGCCTACTAAAAATGTACTAACATCTACATCACAAAAATCTCAAGTGCATCACTGTGAGAGACTGTGGCAAAGCGCTGCTTGGGCGTGCGCGGTCAGCATGCACGGCGCGTCAGGCAGGGTCATTTGCCTCTGGGTTGGTTGCCAGGTATCATGACACATATAGTCTAGACATACAACAGGAACTGTAAAACAACCATTTGAGTTGTGTCTCTAATCGAGAGACACAAATTACTGGTCAGGAGCACAGCAGGAGAAAGGGCTAAAAATAGGGAGATTCCCACCTATATCAGGAGTGTTGGCAGGTATGAACTTCGCTGCTGGATTTCAGTGAAATCAGTCTGTTGTACAGCATCAAAAGGGGCAATGCAACATGGAAAAATGCAGAACTGTCATGCACACATCAGCAGTGACAATGCTACATTAGCTTGCTAGCTAGCTAGTTAGCTGCCAAGAGACCAGCACCATGCTAGTAATTTTTTTATGTTTCTAGTAAAGAAAAGGACCTTAACCATTGAAACTATATTAAACTAAACAATAAAGTAGTTATTGTCAGTTTAAATCATTTACAAAGACAATTCACATTTGTCATTTTTCTTCTGTTGCTTGTGCAACCATTTTGCCGATGATTCCCAGAGATTCAAGGAGATGTTCCAAAATACTCCGTTTGGAGTGTGACTATGGAAAAAAAGAATGTGTGGTGGGCCACGTGGCCCTAACACTAAGAGCTACCCTGTTATCCCAACAAGAACTGGGACACCCTTCCCCTTAAGGCACGAACATCAGGTGTAGGGCTAAGAGGTCTGGGCAAGGGGCATGGGTGTCACTAGACCCATTTCACTGGGGCACATGCCCCTGTAGAGCATTCTTTCTAGCAACGCCCCTGGCAAAGGGTGTATTCAGACTGAGTTCATCTGAGGTTGGTTCAAACATTTTTGAACCTGGTTTTATTAATTCCCCACATCTTCCGCATATATCAAGTCACTTGATTCTGTCATTGTACAATAGGTACAAATTATCCATCAATCCATCAAGGCTACAGTTTACAAATGTTGGTCTGATCACCACTGTTGTCTGCAAGAAGACTGTTGCCAAAAAGGTCAATAAATCAAGAGCTACAAGGATGGTTGTGCAAGGGTTTTTTTTAAATAAGATTTACAATAATTATTAGAGTTTTAAAGGGATTTTAAAATGACGCAGTCCACTGTACCTCTTTGCCATAAAAAGTGTAAAGGACAGCATGTGTGTCTCCTGATCAACCAAGTTTTAGTGTTGGCTAATTCCGTAAGCATTCTTAATGTATAGGCCCATACTTATTTTACTGCTTAGTTTGTATGAAAGAAACATTTTTCTTTTTCCACTGGCACAGAAGCATAAAAATTCATCTAAAACTTTTGCAAGGTTTGTTAGTTTTCTTCTGTGCTAACAAGTCTCATCTGAGTTTCAGCAACCCAAGAGCATAAAAACACAAGACATTTAACATTTGCTCAAACAGAACCCCTGTAATTCACTCTCACTGCTAGTTGTCAGTCTCATTTTCTCCAGCGGCACACACGGCACCATAATGTGCGCCTGCAGGCTATCATAAATGCTGGGGGTTTTAAAGGGTACAGTAATACGGACTGAAGGTTCGCGCCACGGTCTCATAGTGCTCATTTGAGGCACACCATGTTCACCCTGTTCCTCCATGAGCAAATCCATCTGTTACCCGCATTCACTGTAGCATGCTACGCACCCTGACAAACACTTTTGAAATGTAGTTTCAGGCTAATCATCTCAAAGGAAGACAACCTGAGAAAAGCTGTTCTGCCACATCCTGCAGCAGGAGGGGGCTAATGACATGGGAAAGGGAATGCATTTAACTACTGAGCCACGTCATTCTCAATACACTCATGATAGAAAGATGGATGGGGAGGGAGCACAGAATATGAAAACTAATTAACACTTAAGTGCACGATAAGGCTGTCATGTGTGTTATGTTGAGGAGTTAAACAATTCAGTTCCGAGCACTTTATTTTCTAATTTTTTTTTGTCTTCGACATACATACGGAATTTTGTGACTGACTTTTGACGTTTGGCTTATTTGCAATTAAA
>JAPZDX010000008.1:7413793-7427226 GCA_029783625.1 Naso annulatus | reverse complement strand
ATCACCTCCACTTACAAAACACACACACACACACACACACACACACACACACACACACTTACTTGATCGGGCCTTCGTACAACTGGTTCCACAATTGGCTACATGTCTGTTTGTATTATCTACTAAAGCGTCAGTGCATTACAACCTTATGGTGCGCAACTGACAATAAAAGCTGTTGTGATGATTGTTGCCACTGCAGAAGCTTCAGTGCTCAGTGTTTATGTTGAACACAGACATTTGTCAGTCTGTTGTTGTTGAGCTGCATTGTAAAGCAATGAGACATGAAGGCGTTATCTTCTTTAGTTTAAGAGGCTTTCTGAATACCTCACAGTGGCAACACCAGACTGTTTTGTTTTTTAAATTTTGCATTAGGTGTGCCTAAGTGGCAGAGAGCGTGTGAAAAGGCCACAGTCCCTGTCATCACGCTAATGTGTGTCTAAGTGTGTGTTTATAAGAAAGAGAGCTGGAAGGGCGATCTATGTTTGTGTGAGTGTTTTTTTATTTTTATGCTCTTTGTTGGTGAATTAGCAGTCAACACCGACTGATAAACTAGCCCTGTGAGTGTGTGTGTGTGCATTTGACCATCTGATTGGCGGGCCAGCTTCTGCTGTGATGTCATTGATCAGACTGAAGAGTTTATTCATCAGGTTGTCATCAGTGAAAGAGGACCAGTGTTCTTCTCCTTGTTAGCAGGTGCTTGTCTCTGACCTGCCCTGTTGTGTCTTAGTGATACATTGCAGAGACTGAAGTGGCACAGTCTGACCTGAGGTCTCAAGCTTGGAACTGCCGTACCATATGAGGTCATCCATGGTGCAGTCAGCTGTTGCTTAGAGGTTAGGAAAGTCAGCTGGTGGAAGTTAATTTGCCAGTTTGTCTCCCCAGACTGTCTCTAGTGTCTGAATACCTCAGACTGTCTCCAGAACCTGAAGACCCAGGGGCAGAAAACGGTTCAAAGGTTTAAAATTAATTTTACCCTCAGCAGCGTACTGATGTACCCTTCAGCGAGCACTTAATCCCCAAATGGATGTGATATTATCTGCTAAGTGTTGTTGTACTTGAGGGGTGGGCGGGTTTCAAGTCTCATGAGGAAGCTGGTGGTGATTTTTTTATTTTTTGTTGTTGTTGTCGTCACAGATCAGTGTTGGTGCCAACACATTGCTGTCAGTTGACCAAAAAGACACTGTGTCATTGAGAGAGAAGTATTCATAATTGGTTACCCATTATTCTCTTTCATTTATCTGCTTGGAAAATAAAGACTGCATCAGCAAACAAGGCTATCTGGTTGAAGGTTAGCCTAGCTTGCTACTGTTGGCACTAACTCTGCTAGATTGCACAGTTGTACCACAATTATATAAAGGAGAGGATCTATCTAGCATTAGGTGTCTTTCAGGTTATGGCAATGACTGTCGGCAACTGGTATACCTCCAACCCCCACCCACACACATTTTGCACCAATGGAATAACAATATGACTTTTAAGACTGTTAGCCGCAACCAAAAAATCACACATCATGGAGAACATCAAGATACAGGTCAATGTTAATGCAAAAAAATGAACTGCGCAAATAAGCACACTAGTCAAAATAAGCACTTGAAGAAAGGCTGATTTCTAAAACAAATAAATTATTAATTTAATTTCAAGAGAAAAACTTGAAAAAAAGGGATTTATTTACCCATAGCACTTGGACCTGACCCAATACTGACATTAGGGAACAAGAAATTTTTTAGTATCCAATAAATCAATTTATCGGTCGATATTATGTATATACAATATCGGCTGAATGTAGTCATCAAATACTTGTGACAAAGACATGTAAATGTGGCAAGATGTCTTACTTTTTAACAAACTTCATTTCAAACATCAGTGCACTGAGCAATAAACACGTCACTGATCAGTTATTTCATAACGGAAAGCCCTCTGTTGGACAAACTACATAATTACAGTTTTTAAAATCACTAGTCCAAGCATTTTTTTCGGCCTTTAAAAAAAAAATGCTGATACTGATTAATTGTGATAGGCCATTATTGGCTGATAATATCAGCAAGACGATAACTTGGTGGAGTCCTACTCAGCACACGTTTTTTCTAGAAGAACACTCAAGGAAGATGAGGTGAAGTTTTTATTTTAAGGGCTGAGCAGGAGGTCTTGAAGCTGATCTTGCGCTTTTTTTTTTACATTCAGCATAACCCCTGCCACTTCACTGCAACCCTGACCCCCATGTTGATCCATGACACTTACTGAAACGCAATACGTGACCTCGAAACCACCCCAGAGGGTTATTTCTGGTCGCATCCCTCACCATGATAGCATCCATTTGTGTTCATTATCCTGCAATTAGTTTTGTTGAAATCTCAAAGCATCAGCTGACCACCCCTGATGATGAGCTACAATGCTGATTTGAAGTGTTGCACTAATTGGTGTCATAGCAACATGCTGACCTTTAACTCATTAACTGTACAGGAAGCAGAAAATAGTCAGCAAGCACAAAGCCTATGGCCACGCACAGGAGTTAGCTTGCTGATCCTGCAGTTTTATAATTGTTCTCTATTTTAGGAGTGTGTACTCTTGTCTGTGCTTTCATGCACTATTTCTGCAGACAGTTTCTTCATTTCTCACATGTATGTAAAACCAACTGATATGTGGTAATTTGTGTTTTCTTTTCATTAGAAATTAGTCATTGGGGACTGAGCTTTTTGTGCATAGAGTGTAGTAGTTGCACCAGTGATTATTGCTGTTATATTTGATTACATAAATGAGAAACATTCAGGAATAGATGAAGCAAATTATATTAAATTGCTCTTACTGAAGGTTTTGTGCGCAACCCTCAAATGAGCAATCAGAGAATTAAGATCCATGCAGATATTACTTAGTCAGAATTAATTTTGCGTTTGTTTGAACCAATGAAACCAACTTGTGTGAGCTGCAGTCAGATAAGTGGAACTTTCATGACTTTGAGATGACTTGCTGTCCAGATGCTTTAGGAGAATTTGCCTAATTTGTCTGACTTTTAAGATAACTGGAGAGTAGATGGCTTCTCACCTTGCTAAGCAATTTCGCTTTCGTGGCAGCATGACAGGCTGAGATGTGATTCACTGTGATTACTACTTTTATGTCTTTTTATATCCTGTGTTGCCTGCAAATTCTGACATTGGTCAGCAGCTACCATTGTATTTGTCAGGTAGAAATGGTATTGGTAATAGGATAAAATGTGCAAAAATGCATGTTAGGAAAAGTTTTGATCTTCTCTGTCAGACTTGCTGGAGTGAGCAGAGTGCAGTGAGTTGAGGTAAATATGGACAGACATCCTGAACACCACCTCCACGGCCCCCCTTGTCCTCCACTCCACAGATTACCTCGGTGGTAGCTAGCAGGGCCCAGATAATTACCTTGTGTTATTTCTCCTCCCACACTTTGCTTTTGAAGTTGCGGCTGCCTGGCTGCCTCAGCTCTAATAGCATCCCGACATGCCATCGATCCCACAACCCTCCTCCGGATATGAATAGGTAGTGGAGGTGGGCTGATGGGTTGTGGTGGGAACAGCCCAGGAGTCTGCCCCAAGCCTCTGCAGGTCTCCTAAAGCGCAGGTTAATCAATATCCCAGCGTGCCTCATTGTGGAAACAGTACAATGTGCAAATTACAGTAATATGCACATTAAATTGCAAATTACATTGTTCTCTTTGCAAGCGGGCTTTTTGAAAGGGAACTGACAACTTGTGAAATACTGTGTATTTACAGATGCAAAAAGCTGCCTGTTACTTACTTCAACACATTCCCTGTGTGTGTGTGTGTGTATGTGTGTGTGTGTGTTTCCATGCAATTCAAAACCTCCACCATAGTAGGGACCTTTAAAAAGTCCTCACTACTGTTGAGAAAATTAATGGCTTCTCTGCTCAGCCGTGTCAGGAAAGTAATATAAATTGTAGCTCTAATAGTTTTAGATATGCTGTGATGTCTTAATCCTTTGACAGCACAAATATTCACTGCCATGCACGGCACTATTTCAAAGAAAAGGGCCTTTGCAGACAGTTTGCAGAGAGGTGATGATGAAAGAGCCACAGGCAGATACAGTACAACTGCATATGTGTATCTTATGTGATAATCACGTTACTGTAATGCTATCCTGAGCATCATTGGACGCTGATTCTTTTAAGCAATTACATAATTTGAAACAGTTCCGTTTTAATTATATTTTGGGAAGTGATGCAGTCAAGGGAACAATGTCCAGATTGAATGTTTTTGGCATGATCCTACAGAGTGCTGATGCCAAGTCCTGATAAGATATTGAGTAATGTTTCCTGCAAGTACAGAACTTGAAAAATAAATCCATTCCAACTTCAGTCCATACATGCAAAAGCTGAATTATGGTGACCCTTATTAAAAGGTTATAGTTTTCAGAATTTCATTTGTACAGTGAAAAAGAGCATACTGTATTCCTCTCAGTGGATGTGAGGTAAATATATGGTCCCTGAAGTGTGCAGAGCAGTAAGTAATTGGGTTAGCTCCTGGTTTGGTGACCAAGGTCAAGCCTTAGTCCGTGATCTCATGTATTAGGGACGGATGATCATTAGTGAGAAGGTGAAAGATTTTTTTAATCCGTTGCTCTATTTGTGATCACTGCATGAATGCTGACTGTAAACTTCAGCTTGTCAGGCACATGGGGCCCTGTAGAGATAGTGATATGCATTAAAATGCAAATGCAGAAAAAAATAGTGGCGCATTCTGTTTAGATGGCTCTTTTTAGAAAACTGTACGCGATTGTTTAGTAGCAGCAACAGTGCAGACGGTGGGAAATGCTAATCAGTGTGACTGGTATGCTACTTGGTTCATTTATGACTGGCTCTGACTATTTGTGGTGGCTTTATTTGTCTTCCTGCTTACTATTTTAGTCCATTGGCTCTTTAATCTGTCATGCAAAAGTAGAGAGGATGATCAAGCATGTCAAATGTGTATCATGTATTCATGTATCAAGACACAACCTCTTTTAGTGGTTCTGTTTATCTCTCATTGATGCATTTTACTCATCTGTTCAAAGCATATTTTTAGTATAAACATAGACAACAAATGGGCACTTGCGCGTGCACACAGACACACACACACACTGACACACCGACCAGCAGATCACAGGGACCTTATTAGCTGCTGTCACAACACATTTATCCCTCATCTGTTTCTGGGAGCTGTCGTGAGCAAAAGGTTGCTCTCTGCTGCAAAGTGGCAAAGTGGGCTCCTCACTGTGTTTTTCATTCTCTCTAATGGAGAGCGATGGCACGGGCCCCGGCCATCTCTATCTGTGGCCCCGTCCAAACAACAGTGATTTCTGCCTGAAAATAGCCCTGCTGTCAGCTCGCCTTAGTTGCCGGGCCTGCTGAGAGTCAGTTAAGGGGATCAGTGCTTGCTGGAGTGTGCGGCTCCGTGGTAAGACACGGTGCTGGTGACACATTGCTTTGATGGGATCACCAACCGCTCCTAATCCCCCCTCGACACAGATGACCTAAGGGGCTCATTGGACTCATCAGAGTCACCAGTCATGACTCCAGTCCTGCCTGACTTCAACATCCTATCCAGCTGACCTTCAGCCCTCACAGTGCTTCCCATACACTATAAAGAGTGACTTTAATTTAGATTTTTTAACTGCATTATCATTTAAATTTGTAACATTTTATCTCATTGTTGGACTTTGGCATCACTTTAATTAGCACACCTTGCCAACTCTCTCTTTCTCTCTCTCTCTAATTCAAAAAACACATTGACAGCACACCTGTCTATGAATAGGCTCTAAGCTCTAAATCATTACATGATAGTGCACAGAATAAAGATTAGTTGTTGGCTTTCCCTTGCAGGGCAAAAAAATAAATCAACTTGTGTAATTCCTGCGTAGAATCAATCAATGTGATGCATTCAAGTTAACTCTGATAACCCAACTCTTCAAAAAGGAAGCATGTAAGGAGCCCAGCTAGGAGGCACAACTGCAGTCAAGTGAGAAATCATCTGCAAAAACCAGTCAAGGCTGCTCCTACTTGAATTTTGATGTGCGTCTATTCATGCTGTTGCAGTAGGGTAAATGGGAGAATTCTAAAAAGGACAGAGGACTTGCATTCATTTGACACAATTGAAGTTTTTAAGCTGTAAATTGTGTATATTTTTCTTTTATTTATTACACTGCAAAAGAAGGTTCACTATATTATTTGACAATTTAAGAAAACGTGTGTGTCTCCTTTCACATGCACACACAGGCTTCACTTACCTGTTGGTCCCCCAACACAAAATTTAGAATTTAATACTGTGGGAAAGTCTGAAATGGAATATAAACAACTCTTTGCTTTACGGCTTCTCCTTTGAGGTTTGTGGTAGCGGTTGCTTTTTTGCTGTGTGAATATGCAGTGTGTGTGTTGACAGAAATCAATTTGTTGTTCTTTTCTAAATATGATGCAAGATGTTTTGGGACACATCAAAGCAGACTGTTTTCCTGAGAAGTTCCAGAGCCATAAACTGTTTAAATTGAAAACAAACAAACAAACTGTTGTTGTGCATTTAATTGGTTCATAATGAAAATATTTTTGGACATGTAAATTCATTTGTATGCATGCATTTTTGCACTTGAACATAAGCATGAGAATACCCTGCTTAGGCCATCTGGAAAATCCTTCGCTGAGATTAAAAAAAAATATATATATATAAAAATCCAACCCCTTGTGTTTTTATTTTTTAATGAATGTGCACCCTGAGGAAGTTTGCTGTGTGTTTGCTACACTGGAGCTGTGAAGAGCATGTGTGCTGTTAGGGGTTTGTGTGTGACTCAGTGTCAAGGCTGGGAACTGTTCACTCTCTGTTTGTGATGAGTTGGCAGCAAAGGAAAGGTCAAGGAAGACTTGTGCAGAATTGTCAAAAGTGCTGGATTAGCAGTAGTCCATTGCGGTTTTCACAGGGTAGAATTTTTATATGAGAGTCTCAAATGTTGCCAGAAAACATGTTTGATTTTCTAATTTTCAGGACTGCACATCATATGACTCCTAAAGTTATAAAACTGTAATGTAGGACATGTTCAATGGGGGATTGTTTGTGGTGAAATTACAGAAATGTTACAGTGTATGCAGCTTGAAAATCGCTGTCTGAAAGGGAAATGTTATTGGATTACATGTTGAACTGATTCAAACAGTAAGTGGGTTGTTTTTGTGGCCATTCTGCATCTTTTAAGGGGATATTATTTGGTGGTTGGTGAGCATAAAGAGACCCACAGTCACTATGTGTGATTGTAGTTTTAGAGGTGCTGTTTTCAGAGGGCAAAAACAATGGAAAGCTGGAAAACTTAGCTGTTTATATTTTTTTGTTTCCATCCTTTGTTTTTCTCATTTTATTTTGCACAACTGTTCTTTATTGTTACTTATGCAGATTGCAAGTTTTTCAAAACATGTGTATCTTAATGTTATTTTTAGACCTTTATCATGTACGTGTCATTACAAATCATAGAATTTTAACTGCCATTTTTGGTTTTTGATATGCTAAATATGAAAATACATCAATGTCATATAAAAGTCTGCCAGTTTTTTTACAGAACGTAAGTGAAAAAACCTCATGGACAAAAGACTTTTGCAGTCTTTTTCACACTTCAGGTAGAAAGAAAGAGAAATTGAGACTGCTTGACTTATTTTCTTATTAGCCGTGCTATCAAACTGTGTGTACTTTTGATTTGCTCAGAAAACATTTTGTTTGGTTTCGTCTATTTTGTTCTGTGTTTCCAGCTCAAGTTGACCCGTACTAAGTGTGGAAATTGATGGAAGATCAAATGTAGAATTGAAGACAGATGTTCCTGCTGTTTTATTTTTATTTTTCTAGTATATGTAAATGGTTTAAATATTCTTTGTTATATGTGCCGCATGGGTTTCACCATGCTTACATAATTTTAATTCTTAAATTTAGGGCCTGACCAATATGAGATTTTTGGGGCCGATATCCATATTAAGCAGCAGTAAATTTCCAATATCTAGTATATCGGGAAAATAGCAGCTAAATGTGGTTATCAGATACTTGAAGGCGGGATATCTTACATTTTAACAAACTTCATTACAAACATTAGTGCACTGAACAGTAAACATGTAACTTATTAGCTATTAGATAATGGACCACCCCCTGCTGGACAAACTGCATAATTACGCCATTTTAAATCACTAGTCCAAGCTTTTTTTTCTTATGCTGATATGCAGATATATGCTGATACTGATGTGTCTGCAGTAGGCCAATATCGGCTGATAAACTCAGCAAACCGATAGGTCAGTTGGGCTCTAACATAAAATATCAAACTTAAATACATATTTACCATAAATTAGTGTAATTCTACATGGAACACCACAATCACTCCATCCTCCTTCCTTTTAATTGCCTTTTCTTAATGCTTATTACAGTGTCAATGAAAGTATGAAATGTCCTGATGCAGAACAAAATGCATTTTATGGAATTGAACATTGAAGGATGACCTCAGCTCTGTTTTGCCTGCTCTACCAGATGCTGCACTGTTTAGTTGTAACACATGCGCTCACATTTTTTCCTATGGACTTCCTCTTGGAAGTGTTGTTTGATTAATTACAATCAAGCCCTTAGCGTCAATATTTTCCAGTGTTTAGACGAGACCTGGCTTGCAGTCGTCATAACATCTTGAGAAAGCACAAGAGCAATATAATTTTCTTTTGTTTCTTTAGTGTTCCATTGCAAACATATTTATACTGTGTTATCATCACAAAGGAAAAACTGAAAACATAAAATATAAAACTTAATATAAAACCATAAAGAATATCATTAAAATTTAATCTAAAACAATAAAGAATATTATTAAATCTGCCCATAACATCTATTGTGTGCTGGAAAATTGCATGTCTTCCCTGTAAAACACAACATGTACAACTTTTAACAAGGTGTAATAATTGGAAACAAATGGCTGCTGAAGTGTTTGTGGTTAGATATTGATGAGAGAAGTGATTTCACTTAGTCGACAGGGACCACTGCCCAATGAATGTGCATGCTGTAAAAACAGTGAAATAAAAAACCACATAAAAAAATAACAGCAGTTACAATATTTCCTCATAAGCCTTTTATATTGATGTATTCAGTTTTATTTTTATTGTGATATATTCAAATAATATTGACTCGAAACCGTTTCTGGGGCTGTAGAAATGCAGACGGCTAAAAATATGCTCTTTGGATTTTAATTTTTATTTTCTGGTTTTGATCAAAGCAAACCATGTAAGAAGAAAACAATGTTGAATTCATAAGTAGTGTAATTTATAATTTAGTCCTTCTTTGGTGAAACTCAATGCTGCACTGACTCCACCAGACTTCATCATGTGGAAGGTAGATGTAAACTCCAGCTGCCTCCTGTAGTTATTTTTATAGTTTCTTTTGTTTTGCATGCTTTTTTTTTTCCAATCCCAGTTCCTGTGTCTGGGAATGTTGTGGGCAGCCATGTGTCCTCACACGCATGGATTCACGCCAGTCAACTTTTTTTTTAATCCTAAACAGAGGAGGACTGTGTGCATGAAGATTGACACCATCTCCAGACCGCAGCAACCTCCACATTACTAGTGGATGGCACTATTGCAAAGATGCTGGTCCCTCACTTGCTTCCCGCTCTAGGCTTGAGCAATATCTCACATTTAATATCACAATATTGTCCTGCCCGAATATTGCAATATTATTGTTGGCAGAGGGGCTCACCAGTTTTTCTCCTTTTTCTAAAAACCCAGTGTTGCCAAATTGTGGAACTGGCACTCTCCTTTGACACTAAGTCCTCCATGTCTGTATATTATGCTACATCATGCCAATTAACCTATAATAACCTCTCCACCTCGTCAAATAGCAATGCACATCTGCGTGCATGTTCTTTTCAAAATAAAAGCATTGAGATGCTCTAACAGCTATTCGATATTGTGAAAATATCTCAAATTATGGCAAATATTGAAAAATTTGATAAAATCTCATTTCAGCCCAAGTGACCCTGGAAACCCTCCTCTCTAAGTATGTAAAAACTTGTGGTATTTTTTCTAACTGTTTTGCCGTAATACCAGCACCTTTGATGTACGCTGTGCACTGGCATCTTTTCTATTACTAGTGTATCTGTGATAGGCCAGAATCGACCAATAATATCTGCTAATTGATCTATCGGTCGGACCTTATTTAAGATTGCCTATAGCATTTTTGGCCATATGTGAAAAATGTTTAATGAGGTACTTCATGTTTGGTGATTTGGCAATACCATGTCCATGCCATATTTCTGGCTGAAAATGAGAAAGCAAACAACCAACCTTGGAGAAACTCTTGATGATAGATTACCTCATTTCAACCCCATGCCTCTGGCGTACCTAATTGCTACAGATGTAGAACTGTTTTTAAATGTACAATAAAGGGTTTCCATATCTCATAAACCCTGTAAACCCAGGGGGGAGTCCAGTCTCTGATCTCACACAAGCTTGAAGAGACAACTGGAGTCCAGGCCGTGTGAGGTACATTTGTACATCTGTTGAAGTTTTAAACAAAGAGCTGAACACTGTGATGGCTGGCTGGGCGCAGAATTGGCTGGCTGGCTGCTCAGCTCATGGGGGCATCAATCGGGCGCCCCACTAGCTCTGTGATAATAAGAGCAAACACCTCTCTCTCATGTTCCATGGGGTCTGTAATAATATATATTCACACCTAGTTAGACTGTGTGATCAGCCCTATTAGTTGCAGCAGTTAGACGGCGTCTGCCCACTCATTATCACCACCAATGGAGATTTAAGGTGGCCATTACTGGAGCAGATAAAGGTAAAATACTGTCTTGGCTTTTAACTGATTTTGGAAATATAAAAGCAAACCAGCTAATGTATCATGCCGTGCTTCGCTTTGCTGTGCCACAGTTCCATCATAAAGCTATTATTGCTTCTAAAAGCCGTTAGCAAAGCTTGGCTGTATGCAAGCACACAGGTCAGCCGACTGTGCCCTGTGATGGTGTGCAAATGAAATGGTAATAGGGGGTTTCATCACCACTACTAATTACTGAATGACAGTTTTCTCACCAGTGTGTAAGTGTCTGTGTGCGTGCCCACTGTATGTCTGTGTGTGTGAAAGGCCTAATTAGGTAAACTCCCATTACACTTAAAAGTGCATTACTGCTGCTCTTTTGTAAAGGCTATAATTAGAGCGCTGCAGAGAGTGAGCAGTAATTAAGTTATTTCTCAAGTATTATTAGTCTGCTTGTTATATGAGCCAATTCTATTAAAACTGATAGAATGCATATTTGACTTTGTGCCAGCACTTTGTTAACTTTATAGATATTAAAGCTAAGAGCTGTTACACAGTGCATGATTAGAGCGTGTGGTAATATAAATCTCATGCTCTTCTCGGGGGATTTCCGCTTGATAAAATTGAAATATCACAATTGACGATTGGGTAAAATTGCAGAAGGCTTGTGTGAGTGTGTGAGCAGATGACAACCGAACGCACAGGGGTATGCACACACATTTCTTGTCTCGGGCTCTCAGTCTGACTTGGCATTTTTGTGCATGTGTCATCGGATGCCTGCAGTGGCAGCAGCATGAGCCCCAGATCCTCCGACTAATCCAGATTGCCTTCTAATCCCGATGACACTCTCCTCTTCCTGCCATTGAGTCTTATATTATTCCTCTGCAGTTTTTTGTTAGCAGTCTGCCTCTTTTAATTTCCTTGTTTTTTCTTCGATTTGTCCTGTCCTGCATTATGTTGACTGGCTGCAGTTGTAATCCGGCCTTCACTCAGGTGTGCTCGATTAACATATCCCTCAGTCTCCTGTTAGTTTTGTTGCACATTAATCATTCTTATTAGTGCATGTTTGGTGACTTTATGTAGCAGACTAATAATGATATGAAACAAGCCTTTGGCTGTAGAGGAAAAACATTTTTCTTCTCCTCTGATTGTCTCTCCACCGGCAGATCTAAGTAACACATGTAATGATGTTAAGCACCGTCTTAGGAGACCTTAAAAGGTCTTGAATGAGAAAGCTAGGAGACTGGGTCACTGGCACATTTGCACAGGGTTAGCAAATCCCATGGAAAGGCTGGTGGGGAGGATTGTTGTGCCAAGAGAGCTGGAGTAGATCCTCTTTCTGCACTGCTCTGAATGGGCCTATTTTTATCACACGGGCTGGTTTTATTGGACGTATAGATAACTCTTTGTTGCACACTTGTGCTCTGTCGCTTCTCAGAGTCCGTCTGCATGGGTCTTTGAGCCTGTCTACTGTGTGCACATGGATCCTTGTCAAAATTACAGATAGATACAACAACAAAAACAATGGGGGAAATAAAGTAACATGACTCCAGAGAACAAAACTACTACATTTAATTGAGCAGAATGTTAAAATAAAAGTATGTGATATTATATCAAGCACAAACTGAAAGTGCTGAAAATGCGTTTTGTATATTGGGAAGTGAGTAACTACAGGTCATAAATACTACCATTAGCCTAATGAAAACTACATGTAGCATCCAGGGCCACACTGATGTTTATGACATTTGCCCTATGATAATATGAAAATCTAAAATAAACTCATAATCTTTGTATCAAAAACATCATTGTAGGAACATAACAAACCCACAAAACAAAAGACATTGAATCAGTTAATACGTATTAATACGTATACTACAGAAATTTGATTCTGCTCATATCTTGCTGAACCACAGAAATTTTAATGTCATATTTCTCTTGTACTGCTTAGCACCCCATACAGCCTAACTAACTACGTGATATCAGTAAGTGCTTGGTGCACAAGTTGCAGGTCTGGCTAATAAGACTACAGTAAAGGCCAGCAAGATCAGCAATGAATTAAAAATCATAATTGCTGATTTTCTGTTGGCAAATATATTTATCACATGTTTCCGGCTTTCACTGTTCTTTGACGAGGCAAAACCAAGTCACATTTCCAAGTTTACATTTTTAACGTATCACTCGATTCATGCATTAATGCCTGTGAGCTTTGTCACAGGAAAGTATTTTAAACAAGTAGTCACGGAAAATTTTTGTAAAATCAGAATTTCTTCAATATAGTAAATTTCTCTTAGCAAAATTGACTGCACAAAGAGTCAAGAGGGAGGCAGTGGCAACTTTTTGAGACCACAGGTCTTGAAGAGTGAAAGCTTATGAATTTTAGAGGTGCAGGAAAAGGAGAGATGAGTGTTTTTCTGCAGACTTGGACACAGAATGAATGTCATGGCCAAGGTTAGCAAATCTCATTTACAAATTTCAGGTGGGGAAGTATCTGCGTCTCCTGTCTGCTCGCTGCTGGCCTCCCATCACAATAACAAGGAAGCTCCTCATTGTGAGCCTTGAGGCTGCACACCCTTAAAAACCCATGTGACACACACACACACACACACACACACACACACACACACACACACACAGGCACACAGAAAAACACAAATGTATCTCAGTC
>JAPZDX010000008.1:7379816-7392496 GCA_029783625.1 Naso annulatus | reverse complement strand
TGGTGGAGACAGTAGGTGAGTGTGTTTAATTTGTCTCCATCAAGGTGTTGGTTCACAACATTGATTTGAAAGATTAATGTTAATGGCTACAATATAACGTTACTATAATGTCAGCAGCTAATGTAGCTAAAGTTAGCCTAACCAAGCCGTCATTTTGGGGCGGTAAACATGCGTCCATCCATTTGTCATTGAATAAAACAGTCTTTTTATTCCTAGATTCCTAATATTACTCCATATTTCATTTCCACTTTAAGTGTCATTCTTTACTCTCTTGTCAATGAAGAAATACTCTCCAGTACTGATAGAACTGATGCTATAGCTGCATCTACGCTAAATACGTCCTTGTTACCATTGTTGTTTACCAAACGAACAGTCGCTTCTTGCTGCATCACACACACACATAAACCATGCCCATAGCTAATGCCAGTAATTCCTCAAAGGACACCGATTGGTCCAGTGACCAGTCTAATGGCCAGGAACGAAAAGCTCGGACCCTGGCAAGATGGATTGCGTAGAATCATGATCTCACGAGTCCAGCTGCCTCACAGAGCTAGGGGGAATGTGATTGTTCTTTCAATTTGCTCAGAATTTAAACTTGTGTGTTTCTTTTGCACTTATTAAAAATAATAATTAAATTTATTATTTATAGTATATCACAGAAATATTTTAGTTCCTGCGAATACACCTGGCAGAGCGCGTATTTTGTATGAAGACGGAGTCTGTACCACAGTGACCCGGGTTCGATTCAAGCCGGGGCCTTTTGCTGCATGTCATCCCCTCAATCCTTCTCTTCTCTGTCTTTCTCCAGCTTTCAATATCAAGCAATGCAGAAATGCCAAAGAAATATACATATATACGTAAAAAAAAAAAAAATCTACTGACAAAAATGTTTTTTAATTGATTCTTTATTATAAGATCATCCTTCAGTCTCCCTGCAGTTATTTTCCCATGGTGCACTGAAAGCTCCAACAAACGCACAAAACTGAAATCCAGTGTGTGTGGGCTCGTTAATGCCCTTGGGAGAACAGGCGTGTTTACCTATATGTCCATTAAATATTCCAATAGTTATAGTGCAAAAAATCCATATGTGCTCTATGCCTGCTTCTGCATTAATTAGCCCTTTGCTAGAGGAACCATTAATTACACTGAGATTATCGTGTAACTATCCTGCAGACCCTATACGGGGCAGAAAAATTTCCATATAGATACTTGTTTTGTTTTGTTTTTGGAGAGCAATAATAGAATTCCTTACAGCTGCCTGAAGCACATCCATTCTAAATTAGTCTGCCTGCTGCAGATGCTCTCTGAAAGTGATGTGAGGTATTATACAGGGTACTAACAAAGTCCTGGAAGGCCTTACCCAGGTCCCAGAAACTGTGTGCATGTACTGTATGTGTGCACATTCATGTGTGGTAGCCTATGCCTTTTCAGGTTTGGGATATTCATACTTTTATCTGCAGAACTCCCTGCCATATGTGTCCTTTCTCTCAACACGAACCATTCAAAGGTTTAATGCAAATCATCAAACATAAACAGCCAAGCGTAACAGCATAAATATGTATCGTGATCTGAACTGCAGCAGCACGTCTTTGAAGAGAAAGTAACCATCTCATGACTCGAGAAAGCCGAGGAGGGAAAAAAAACAAATGTACTGCAAGTGTATACTTCTGTGAAATGGGCCAGGGATGTGGGATATGATTTTCATGCAGCATGACCAGGGCTATTAGTTTCTGGTTGCTGGTAAGAGGCAAACCACAAGGCCTATTAAAAAAGGAAGTTGGCCAATTAATTTAAGCTGGATTCGGGATCAAGTTGCACGCAAAGCTTTGCAGGAAAAAAATGCCGCATTCAAGACATAAAATTCAAAAGAAATCCATAGAAGGCATGTCTCCATCTTTTAGGAGATTGAAGCATGATTTATTCAGCTTGTTTCAGCATACTGTGAAAAAGAGACTGCTTAGATTAGCATAATGAAGCTTCCTATCAGATCCTATGAGCCTCTGATGTTTACAGTCAATCATCGATGGAATGACAACAAGCAGCAAGAACACAGGAACGCTGCTGTAAGGGTTTTCGAGACAAGGAAATAGCAGGAATTCCAAGATGTACCCCTCCCCCCCCCATTTAGACAGAGGCATTTGATATCAGCGGCAACTATTATCCTCACAGCGCAGAGGAAAAATGTTGAAATAGTCATATGATACAATACAGAAATAATAGGAAGTTTGCTCAGATAAAACTACTGTAATCATTAAATGGAGAGAGCCTGTGTTTTCCCTCTCTGTGCGTCTAATCTAGGTCACAATTGGATGGCTCATCCCTGTGCAGAAAGTAAATCCACCCAACGATCGCAGAAGGCCTTATCCTACTGTTTACAACAGGGCCGGGTCGATATCCACAGGAGGCGCTCGAATAAACAAACCATAAATGCGTGGCTTCTGCTGGCCTCAGAGATTATGGCTGTAACAATGATTAATTTTAACAACCTGAGCTAATTGTCTCCGAAACTTTAGTTAACAGCAAATATGATCTAGCCCTGGGTGCTTTTCTCTCCTGTAATGAAGAATAATGAGCAATGGAATTACTGCTGGCACCTTTTTTTTTTTTTTTTTTCTTCGGTCGGAGATTTGTTGAGAGCGCAGAGGCCAGCAGGATGTGAATCCAGGAATGAAGAGATAGACTGTATCTGTTCGTGCGTCTGTCTGTCTGGAAGGAAACGAGTGAGGGAGGAAGGAATAGAGACTTGTGTTTGGCTTTAAATCAAATCCGAACCCCTTGATGAATGTGAGGGAGTTAGCCTTTTGCCTGTGTTTTGTATCCGTCTTGTTTCTCTTTGACGCTCTGCTCTTTGCTGCTTTCAGGCGGTGTGTCACATATCACCCTCTTAGGAGGTATCCTACGAAGCCTCAGCATTTTTGTCTTTGTTATGATGGATAAAGATATTTCCCTCCCTCCACCTCCTTAAACCCCCCACTCTTCTTCTCTCTGTTTACTGTCCTCCCTCTCTGACTCGCTCCCTCTCACTGTGTGCCTGCGTGCATAGAAGTGTATAACACTAGTACTGCTGCAGAAAGCAACTTGGCCTTGAGCAGTGTCTATGATTCTCCTTCAATCTTAGCTGTGTGTGCTGGAACACCACCTGAGGCTGGAGATGATACCTCTCCACAAGTGGCAGAGCTTAAACGCCCTCTTTTATCTGCGCTATCTCTCCCCCTAGTGAAGTGAGGAGGAGCAGGGAGGAAAGAAGGGAGGGAGGGCCGTACGGTAGCTGCATTCAGACGGAGTGATGTGCACATACAGTGTGCGGTGTATGTGTGGAGGAGGAGATCTTCAACACCGCCTGAGAATCCTCTGATGTCATTATAAGATCGTATACCTTGTGAAAAGAGATCTAATCGATCTGATCCGTTCACTCTTTTTTGCGACTTCTTCAGCTCAGCCATGAGAATAGAATCAGAATAGAATCTTTGTTCTTCCTCCTCACTTTCTCTAGTTTCTGCTCATTTATCTGTTGTTTGTAGGAGGAATGAACAGCATCGGCATGGCCAGTGCGAACTTGTAAGGGATTAGTATTGTTATCACATTCCCCCCTTCACCAAGGTGCAAAAAGACCTTGACCTTTAATGTAATCACTCTCACCGACACAGTATCTGACAGAGCGCAGGCCTGTCCATATCCTTCTCCGCCTGCAGTCCACAAGCACTACTGGAGAGTCAATACATGTAATAAAACTTATTAGGCAGTTGAACTGAATATGTGAGTTACACCTGAAATGCAGTAAAGTTGGAGTCATCTTTTAAGAGTTCGTGAGGCCACTTCACTCCCAGAGAGGTTTCTCATGCAGTTTCTAAATAGAGGAAACTGGCAACTTTGTCTCGGTCCGTACGAGTGCATGAAGGGGCAAAAGTTCAGATGAAAGTCCTTTACACTGCATGTGTGTGACAGGAAAACGAACACAGCATTCAGACTAGAAACCTCAACCTGTCCGTGTTGTCGGTTACTGTCATACGGGATGCAGTCAAAAATTTCTATGACTTTTACAGTGACACATGAATAGAGCACTGCACCGCGATGTGCATTTAACAAGTAGTTAGCATTACAAGTCGTAATCAGCACCTGAGTAACAGGCATTTTTGTGACCATTTGTGATTTCGCCATAAATCTGGAAATTGAGTCTACAACTACTCCCCATTGATCAAGTTTTATATTAGGGAATGAAAAGACGTCGCAGGGAGCCAAATCGGGTGAGTGGGGCAGGGCAATATATCGATATTTTATCGATATCATGATATGAATCTAGATATCGTCTTAGATTTTGGATATCGTTATATTGTGATATTGCATGTGTTGCTTTTTTTATTTTTAAAAGCTGCTTCACAGTAAAGTGATGAATTTTTCTGACTGTTCTAATATTTTCTTTACCCACTCAGTCATCAGATCCACATTACTGATGATTATTTATCAAAAATTTAATTACGTAATATTTTTTAAAAGCACAAGTGACGTACCTACAATATCGTCACAATATTGTTATGGAGGTATTTGGACAAAAACATCAGGATACTGGATTATAGCCATAAACTCTTGGGTAAGGAGACTGTGTTGTCTCTGGTGTGATGTTAGCAGTTGTGTTATCATGTTGGAAAGCCCAGTTTCAAATGTGACACAATTTGAGTTGTTTGCGCTGAATGTTCTCCTTCAGTATACTCAGAACATCACATTAGTACTCAGCATCGACACTCAGATTGTGGGGGATGCATTCACGGTGCAAAGCTCAATGAATGTCAGAGAAAACCAGCAGCATGCTCTTGGTTGCACTCCTGACCTGATGTGCTTTCTTCAGTCTTGGAGCCTGTGGGCTCGTGCACAGTGAGCACTGCTGTGTAGACACAAATCTCATCACCGATGATGATCCTCGACATGAAGTTTGGAACATCCTGGTCCTCTTGATGGAAATCCTCACGGACTGGCACACAGCTGCTGTTTCTCCTTGGGAGTCTTAATGTTCACGTACCAGCAGTGGTCACAAAAATGCATGTAACTCGGATGCTAATGACCAAAGGATTTAATTCGGAATACTTAGGACAAAAATTATTGCTTGTACCTCCTTCATCCACAGAGAAACACATACTGTACTTCATTTTGATGGCCCAGCATGGTTTCAGAGGGCCTGATTCATTTTTAAAATACATGGTGTTTTTGAATTGATCATTTCGTGCCAAATCTTTATTTTTGAGCAATCACACACAGTTTTGGTAAATGGACAGTTTACTGGATGCATTTCTAGGTTTTTAGTGGTATTTACCTCCTCTGAACAGTAGCTGTTCTTCAAATGACTCACAGGGTTCGCTCTTCTGCGCGGCCCTTTTTTGCGTAGATGTTCTGGAGAGGGTTGTTGAACTTGAGGGCCAACCTTGAGGAAATAGCAAGTGGAGTCTGCCTCATTGTACTTCAGAAAAAAATTACAGATGTCAAACTACTTGATGGGGGTTAAGAGTACTTACGGTAACGTGGCTTTAAATGGATGATGGAGGTCTTTCTATATAAGTACTTGCTCAAAATGCTTGACAGCACCAACGCTCCGGAAATAGATAGTCTGATGTTATGTCTTAAATCATAACAATTTTGATAGATTGAGAGATTAGAATGTGTCATCATTAAAACAATTTAAGCTAGTGGTGATAAGATTAATAGTATCATAATTAGATGTAAAGCCAATAAGGGAATAATAGAAACTTTTTTTTAACTGATTATCTTTAAACTCTGCTTAATTGTAGCAATAGACCACTTTCTTTTAACGATGTGTTTATTCATTGTGTATAGCAGTATTTATCCTTGCACATATTTCTATCTCTCGGATAAAAGTATGTCCTTCAAAGAGTGTAAAACCTCATTCTGTTAATTCAAGCACTCAAGCAGACTAAAGCCTTGGAGCTGCACAATTCATTAACTGAAAAGCAAAAGAATGACAAGCAGGCCAGATACGAATCGCTGCTGTGTATCACTCTCAGTCTCATCAAATGAGGAGAGCAGTCATCTTCAAAATAAAAGCAAGGAGAGTTGTTAGGTTATCACCTCATTAATTTGCTTCGTTCCAAAAAAAAGTGCAGACAGTATGAATGTGTGTCGCCATCCAACATTTAATTAATTTCAATCACCTCGGGGTATTGCGGGTCCACTTCTCTTTCGAGCGTTCCACTAAATGACCATTCTTGGGTTGCTTCGCTCACTTTGTTTATCTCTCTCGCTCACCCTTCGCTCTCTCGCTGTTTGGTTATTAACATTTTTATCTCTATTAAAAGACTGAGAGTCTCTTTATAAGATAACTTGTTGCTCTCATATTTAACCTCTTCAGAATGCAATAACAGGGGGACTTGAATCCACATCTCTGTTGTTGTTGAAAGGGATCTCTGACTTTGTGGAATTGCTTACTCTTGCAACTCTGCTTTTTATACTCTTGTTTTCTATAATATTCCATTAAGATCTTTTGTTGCCCAAGCTGAGCAGTAATCAGCAAACTACAAATTAATTGCAGATTCTATTAACAGTTTTCCATTATAATTTACCAGTTAGAGGTGTGAACATTTGTTTAAATAATCTGTACTGAGAACTGGGAATTGATTCTGCAGCATCGTGTTGGTTGCGCAGAAAACCACGGTGGATAATATTGGTAATAGCGTGACATTCCATCAAGTTATGCAAGCAGCAGATGGAGGGTTTTCTTTCTAAAACTGTTCAGGCAGTTTTAAATGACACACACTGGTCAGCGTTTTAGCTGACTTAAGACATCTTTAAAAAAGAATCTTGATGCCTCAGTGCAGCGATGCAGATGCTGTGCTGTAGGAGACGCCGTCCTTTGGATGAGATGTTAAACTAAGGCTCTTACTCAATCCTGGCAAAATTCCCAACCTGCCTCTCTCCATCTGGCCACCTAATCATCCCCCAGTCTAATTGACTCAATAACTCCCCCCCTCTCCACGTCAGGCTGATGTGTGGTGAGCAATTTGGTGCAAAATGGCTGCCGTGCATCACCCAGGTGAGTGCTACACATTGATGGCAGTTGAGGTGAGTTTCCTGCTTTCATTGCCTGTGCGTTGGGTATCATGTAAAAGCCTTACGTTTAACTTTCATCCAAACTTTACCGCATCTGTGTTTGTATTAAAATAGTAGCAGGATGCATTTGCACCAACCCACAGGGATCACTTATCCACCCATTCATTGTGTATATCTGCTCATCCTTTGCATGATCGCAAGAGAGTTGCCCAGTAACCAAACCTGCATGTCTTATCCTGTGTGATCAAGTGGTAAGTGAATCCAAAGGAAACCAGGCTAGAACCCAGAAACTTCTTGCTGTGATGTGACAGTAAACCACTGCACCACTGTGCTGCCCATTTAGGGATCAGTTTAAATGAGTTCTGGTGTGTTTTCCTGTTCAGTCCTGTTTTTGAAATAGGCTTAAACAATAGGAGTGAGACTGCCTGTGTCTCCCATGGACTATGTCACTATCACAGCAACTACCCTCTGTTCTACTGTCAGTTTCATGAAACAAGTTTGGGTTGCAGTTTTAAATAACAATGCTCAGTCAATTTATGAGTTGTCTGTGACAGCGGAGGAGATAAATAAATCCGGTTCAGTAAATAGATGCATTGCTTGCTGTCAGTCACAAGAATTTGATTTACCCCAGCTGATCCATGTAGCGCTGATAATGCAGAATGATAACCATCAAAACTTTCTAATGAATAAATTACCTGTCCGTCCATATGCGTTGTGTTTACTTCCCTTGTGTTATTTGTAAAAGACGGCAAAAGACAAAACTCTTAATATAAATGCGTTTATTGAAGTCATTCTGCATTTTTCTGTTGCATGTGTACATCTAAGGCAAATATTTTGTACACAGTATGTGTTATCATTCAATAATGTTGCAAAATAGCACTACAAAGCCAAATTTTAGCACCAGCTTCTCATTTTGCCTTGCCTCATCTAAAACTTACTCACATCTTGATGTGGCGTCTCCTCCTGCTTTTGTGTCATGTCGTGCAAAGTGTTGTTTTAGGCTAAGAAAATACTGCTAAGTAATTAGTTAATATGAGGTTGAGCATGACAAAATATATGTACAGGTAAGGTATATGTCAGTACTGCAGGAGAGTGGTCAAATTCTGTGTATTTATTCACCAATTCTTAGTCTAATGATTGTTTGAGAAAATCGTGATCACAATATTCATCATCACAACACATAAATGTAATCACTCTTGACATACTTGTTCAGCCCGTGTCTGGATTGTCAGCAACATGGGCTTGTTGTAAGATTGTGTATTCCTGAAGAAATAAATGACAGCCTCAATACCCCAATCTGCCTCTCAGGGCTTTGAACATGCACTGTTTTGGATGGACCATTGAATACAGCCAGGAGCCTCCTAGAGGCCTATGGGAGGAAACAGGAGCACATTAAAAGTGCTGATGAATCCAATCAGCCTGTTCGCAGGCATCCAACACAGATATGCCGGTGCACTAAGCAGCGCTACTCAAGGGCTTAATTAGAAGGATGCTTGTGTATTGTTTGTTTTCAGGCATTAGTAAAGTCTGTGTGTCCTGATAATGGAATTGGCTGGGAAATGGAATCGTTTGGCCCTGCCTTCATGCTGCTAGGCCTGATACTACTTGTCAACACCATTGTTTCCTCACCCTCCTGTGGAGCCCCTATCGATGTCAGTGAAGGAAGACAGCTCTGTAGCAGCCAGCCAACCACTCAGCTGGAGAACTCAGGTTCGCCTGTCAGCTAACAAGGACCCTCCATGCTGGAGAAAAGTCTTTTGTATTAGAATCTAGCTTTAATTAGCAGCTGCAGTCCTTCCCCTACAGCCTGACACCTCATATCATCTGTCATTGAATGTATGCAAACAGTTTTTTTTATACTCTTAGTTTGCATTGCACTCCATTTTCATACCTCCATTTCCTGATCTTTTACTCCCCACAGCAGGTTGTTCAACCAGGGTGTGAAATTTTTAGTCTTCATTTAGAATTAACAGTAATTACTGTGTATGCATATAACTATGCATAGCTGGGTGATATGCTGTAAAAAACAAACAATTGATGTTGGAGGCTATGAAATACTTTGTTCCACTGTTATTTAACACTGAAACTCTTCATATATGCTTAAGTCAAAACAGTTAATTAATAACGTCATTCAATGATTTATTCATTCTAACAACACAACTTCGTAAAACAGTAACATAATACAATTATATTCATACAATATCATTTCAGTTTGCCAGTAAATTATTCACTGTATAAAAGGAATAAACACATTAAAAAAACAAAGGTTTTCCAGAGCAGAAATGTAAGATCTTAGTCATAGGTAAAATGACTGTTATTTAATAGTGAAGTCATTCATGTATTGATTTAGTTGTCATGAGTACCATGTTTTCTAAAGCCTAACTGATATGAGATTTCTGGGAAAGATGCAGATATCAATACTAGAGTGTAAGAAACTTGTGATATCCGATATATTTGCTGATATTCTCTCTCTCTATATATATATATATAATGTTGAGTGAATAGTTGGTGGTTATCAAATACTTCTGTCAAAGATATGTAATGGAGGCAGGATTTCTAACATTTTAGCAAACTTTATTCTAAACATCAGCACACTGAACATTTAACACTTAACTTTTTAGTGATTAAATAACGTACAGCCCTCTGCTGGACAAACTACATAATTACACCATTTTAAATTATTAGTCCAAGCATTTTTTCCGGCCTGAATAAACTGTTTTAATATCTACACATGTTGGAGAACATATACGCCAATACCAATATATCCGCAATAGGCCGGTGTTGGCCGGTAATTTAATTAAAATAAAAAGAAAATGTATAATGTGCTACTCAGTGTGATTGTCTGTGGGTCTTTTAAATTTAAGCTTAAAGTAACACTTTTTGTAACAACTGCCATGGATTGTGGCCTGTATTTACATGATCATTTACCTACATTAGTGTGGCAGTTCATGGCAGGTTAGTTAGAAAGTCAACCAGCCTAACTCCATGAGTTTGATATGGGAATAAGTGAAGCTTAGGAATTCTTTCACTCAGCGAGGCAAGAATTCAATCAGTCGGAGTATGGGGCTAGGAAACTGGGCATCCGACACAGTTATGCTTCAGCACTTTTCAATTTGGGCTTGTCCTGCTTCAGCCTCTGGCCTGTAGCATATCATTAATGAAAGTCACATTAGGCATCCCTGTCATCCTCAGTCATCCTGCTCAATCACTAGAAAGTTTCATAGCTGTATGGGAGGCTAATGTTCATTGCTGTATCCGGTGCAGCTGTCCCATTCCTCAACTCTGTTTCTGTTTGTTCGATACTTCCTGCTTCTTTCAAGGCAGCATGTGTTCAAGCTGCTTTTAAAGTCCCAACTGTTTTCTGTTTAAGAAACCCTCAGAAAAAAGAGAATTCTGGAAGTTATTATCCAACATTATCTGTATTTCTCAATTTTCTCCTGAGTGATATCTCTCCAACTTCTGTTGTAAAAATTGCTGCCCTTTTCTGTGTCCTCTCCCTTGATCCAGCCCTTTCACTATTTTTGCCTTAAATGATTCATGATGCGTAAGCAACTCTCTCTGTTACAAATACTATCCTGTCTGTTGTAGTTGCTTTCATGGATTCCTACATTTATGCAGGGAGGATTAGATGGATGTCTTGGATTCCCTATATCGTGACCTTAGCCTTTACTCAAGTGCCTTTCACAGTCGTAGCCTGGCCTGGTCTCTCAGACCTCTGCCCTTCAGGGGGAACTCCATACTGTGAGGGCCAGCTCATGTTGCCAACTTGTGAGGTTCTGTGGCTCTGACAAATGGCCCTTTAGTGGAAATATTTGGTAAAAACCATAAAAGTGTTTCAGTGGTGCAGGTTGCTGTGGTTTTGGGTAATTTCACCACAAAAGGTTAAATTCCAGAGCAGGAAGCACACACTGCATTTTTGAATGCTGTATCTGACATGTGTCCAAACTTCCTTGTCAAATAGCTGCTGCTGACTTGTCAGGCGGAGATTTCTTTTATCAGAATTTAGCTTAGTCTCTTCACCCACAGTATCACTGTGGAAGCTTAGAAAAATACCAAACTGTTTAATGGTCCTGTAACACAAACAACAGTGCTTGTTTTAAAGCTGCAGTAGGTAACTTTGGGGTAATATCACTAACTTTTTGCGTTAAATTTGGATATAATATCATAAAACCTAAAGACAGCTATTATTAAGTGACGTGGTCTGAGCAACTGTTTTGTCTCAGTTCGAACTGGACTTAAAAGACAGAGGACAACAAACAAATTAAAGCAAAGGGCAGCAGCGGAGTTACTTCCATACGAGTCTAATGCTACAGCTAACGTCAGCTTGTTAGCAGAAGTTATCTTCTGCAACTTTAATTTTAGGGATTTTTTGTGTAAACTTGTATGTCCAAATCAATGCTCTGTGTATCCATAGATATGTAACACATGTAATATGTCTTTCCCTGCTCTATCAGGGTGTTTTTCAGTACCTCATTGTATCATGTCAGTTTCTCTGAAAGTAGAAAACATCGAGAAGAGTCTTTTTTTATGGATCGCTCTTTAGCTGGCCCTGTTTCTCCCTGACTCTTCACCTGACTTTGTTGTCTGTATCTTGTCACCACTATTGTGTTGGAGATCCATTTCCACGCATGAGCTGTCAATAGAAATCACACACGTTTTTCTGCCTGAGAGATAGGACTTGCAAAAAGAGGTCTGAGACTGCATTGTGCTCTGATTTAGAGATAAGGTTAGATAAAAAAGCAGGGAAACTCACAGGGATTTAGAATCAAAAGCCTTGTAGCAGTGTTTATTGTTACTTCCTGCACACATGCACGCCCTCACACATGGACGTCATCCCTGCTATGTATGTGTGTGTTATGAGTAATTAAATTCTGTCTGGCAGTAGATTACTCCTCTCTCTCACAGCTTGAGAGGCTATATAAAACAGGGCGTGGAAGATGTGGAAACTGTGATCCTCCATCTGCAGTTGCCTGCATGGCCTCTCTCATTCCCAGAGGACACATGCTGCAATAGGAGGATTTGTGTTGTGCAGTGCAGTAAAATGCATGTTGCCACTGCAAACTTTGATCATTAAACCCTGACCAAAACTTCAAACGTTCGAAAGTTTCATTAGAGCCTATGATCTTAAGAAAGACTTGTGGTGTGGCTTTGGAAGCTATTAGAATATTTTTGATGGTATTACAAGGATTGATTCCATAGACGAGCATAAATCATGAAGATTCCAGAGCTGACTCAGTGTTTCTGGGTTTACCCTCCATGCTGGCCTTTGATTTACTGTTAGTTTGGCCATTTGTTGAATATTTTACACATTAGTGTATATCAAATCATTTTGCCCCAGAGAAATAATGACTTGAACAGACAGTGACAATGTGTTGCAGAGTCTGGCCTGACAAATATAGGATATTTGGAGTGGATGCATCTATACCGATGTTTAGTTTAGTTTAGTTTATTTTGGATCTCCATTAGCGGACGCAGAACGCCAGCTAATCTTCCTGGGGTCCATACAGATTAAAAGTACATTTACATAAAAGTTAACACATTTACATAAATACATAATAGAATACATTACACTTTACATATATGAATATATAAATTAATATAATTACATCACTCAATAAACTCCCTCC
>JAPZDX010000008.1:7359202-7374289 GCA_029783625.1 Naso annulatus | reverse complement strand
GCTCTGTTTTATTTGAAAACATTGTCGAACGTCAACAGAAGTAACGTCAACCAACCGTGCTTAGAGTGCCTTTAAATAACAGTTCTCCCTCTGCTGGACAAAATACAAAATTACATTATTTAGCATATACCTATATATCTCCATAGGCCAATATCGGCTGATGATATCAGCAAATTGATAAATTGGCTGGGCCATGATCATAATATGCATAATTTTTTTCCTTAAATTGAAAAATTTTTCTTTTTTAAACTTCCATTCATAAATCTTACGTGGGGTTGCGAATGGGCCAATTCCCATCTTTTTTGTTGTGCTCTCTCCCAGCCCTGCTTCTGGCTCATTGGTTATTCCAAATAAAGAGATTAGGTAAAAAGCAGTTAGCAAATCAATTATAACATTTCAGTAATCAACTTTTTAACACACTTCTTTGTTGTTGTAGGTTTAGTGTTAATGAGGAGCACAGACACATGTTCAGCACTCTTTTACCAAAGCTCTGACGACCACACAGACCACCTCTCACTTAGTGATCATGTGTGGCTATTTTTGCATCATGTAGGTGTTTTAATGGCACGGTGCTCCAACAGCACTCGGGATTTAGTGTGCTGGACTCAGAGGCCTTAGGCAATCAGACTCATCCATCATCCCCATAGTTTATAGAGTGATGAAGGGAGGAAGGGAGTTGGACAGAGTGAGGGAGGTGGAAAGGCATAGAGAGACAAAGAGAGAGAGAGACAGAGGGAGACAGTGATACAGCAAGGCGAACAGACAAAGTGACAGAGCCAGAGAAGTGGGTGTATAAAAAGCGTACATAAGAAGAGGGCTAAAATGTCAGTGGGAAAGCATTTGTCTGGAGGTGTGATTCACTCAGACACAGCTCGGCTGCCCCAGTGGGGAAACAGCTGTAATCATTGTTTAGCTGCAGACATTAACAGCCTGTTTCTATACTGCTGTTAACAGATTGAAGTACTGTGCATTACATCATGTATTCCTGTAACTCAAAACAAATATTTGGCGATCTCAGCGTTTCAGAGTCAGTAAAAGGTTCTTACAGTTGTCTTGTTTGCACTTAGTGATTTAATGATCCCAAAATGATGTCTTTAAATTAGTCAAAAGTCTTAACGTGTCCAAACATTTGGACAAGGTCCATAGCAGTCCAAAAGAAAATCCCCCTAATTTTTATCCTAATTCATCCAAAGGAGTTTCATCCAGAATAGCTTAATGTGGTCCCCAAGAACAGTTACACCCAGTCAAACATGTAGTTGAATCCTTGCCTGGGCCCAGACCAGAGACTCCGCCTACTCCACTGAGTGGACTTGCCACGGGCAGGACTGTGACTATGATATGGTTTGAAAAAAATGCTGAATTTATATGCAGGAAAGCAGCCGCAACATGCCTGTTTACACCAATCCTCCTTTGTGCCAGCTACTGCTGGGGGGAGACGGCGTCTGTTCTGGTCTGTCCTCGGCACAAAGTGCGGCTGTTACAGGTCCCGATGTCCCACGTCTGTTCACGTTGCTAATGTGATGTGATTTAAAGCAAAGTGTTCCTTTGTCTCTTGTACAGTGCATGGTGGGTCAGGGCCTTAATTGCAACACAATGTAACAACATGTATATGATTATTTAACAGCATTTCAAGGCATTTTTAGGTTTTGGTTGTCTCTCTTAGACAGACTTCCTTTCACACTCACTCCACAGTACGGTAAAATGCCCCCTGGGGACGTAATGACCGTTCACGTGGATTTATTTTTGAAAAGGCAACAACCAATAAGGAGGCTTTAGGAAAAATCAAATCTCCTCCATCTTGGAAATTGCTCAAAGCCAAAGCAATGCCAGACCAAGAGAAGCAAGTCCACTCAGTGGAGTGGGCGGAGTCTCTGGTCTGGGCCCAGGCTATTTGACCCCAACAGATCCAAAATAAGGGAATGCCTACACTAGCAGCAGCATGGTGTGCCACCAGTTAGAAGCATTGTAATAAAAAACAATCATCAAAATATTCTATTTCCTGCACTTCACAGTTTTTACTTTTTCCCCCTCTCTCCAAAAACTCAATTTCCTTCTGCAGCGATTGTAATCAGCCTGAATATGCCAGGATCCACTCAAATATTAGAAGTATTGATAAAAAAAAAAGACCTGCGGCAATGAAACAGAATAACAAAAATAATTTGAATCTGGGCCAAACCGGGTCCCAGGGTGTTTGTTGTTTACCAAAACGAGAGGTTCTGTGAAGACTCAGTTTGCTTATTTTTATAGCTAACGGTTCAAAATTTAATAACTTTGTTTTTTTTACAGTGGTTCAAATTACAGAAAATCAGCACATTCTTACATGTAGTAAGCATTGACCAGCAACATTTTGGAAGATCCAAACAGTACACACTGGACCCCTTTGCTGCTGCTTCTTCTTCTTCTCCTTCTCCTTCTTCTTCTTCTTCTTCTGTTTATGCAGAAAAAACAATAAGACCCAACAAAGTCACTATTTGGTGGGTCCTTATTTGGTTTTGGGGTTGCAAATCCACCTATTACCCAGGCCAGAAAAATACGCTCATCGACCTTAAGGTGTCACCATGACAACAAGTTTACATTTTTGTAACCATCTTGAAAATTCCTTGGCATAAAGTCTAGATCCTTGCGTCGTTTTATCTCTGAATTCATCTTCATCTTTGCTTCAATGTTCTTATGTTGTAAAGAGTAAAATTTTCTGACTTTTTTTTTTTCAGTTCTTCAGTTATCTAAAAGACCTGTTTCTTATATCTTGTCTGAAACTTTTTGGCCACTTGTTGAGTTAAGATCATAGACATTAAATTTTCAAAGAAATGTTAGTATATTACACTGTTTCAGTTTCACACTTAATTTTTAAAAAAATCAAAATAGCGTCTTTTTTGGTTTGAAAATGTTGATATACAGAATAAACATTAAATTTAGCACATTCATTGAAAATAATCCCTTACTGTAACCCTTGTAACGTTTCCCATTGGCCCCTCTTGTGGAGCTTCAGCCCCTCATCTCGCCCCAAAGCAGCCCCATGTAAATGTTTATCTCCCCTCTCTCCTTAGAGGTTGGATGCTGCTGCTTCTTGTTAGTCCAAGCTTAGTGGGAGATCAGGAAAAGGTGTTGGAACGGGAACATGAGTACTTTGGGTATCTGTTTTTCTATCGTACGTGTTATCCAAGTCAGGCCACTTCAATAAAGTGACTTTGACTGTTAGTCAGATCAGCCCCCATGTCTTTCCATTTGCTTCCCATAGGATGTCAAGATGCAAATTTGAGGCTCTACATCCGCTTCACAGCAGCAGCCCCCAGGTCCACGGTTCATCAGAGCATAAACATGTGTCAGGCCAAGGAAAATATTTGGAGAGAAGGATAACAGACATAGAAAGTTGTGAGGTTTATTTGGAGCTCCAAGTGTGGAAGGGTCATATTATTGTTCGTCAAAGATTCTCAGAGGTCGAAGACTCACTAAGGAAAACATCTTTCTCAATGTTTTTCTTTTTTTTGGTCTCTTTATGTAACCCCTCCACACCTCCGATTTGCATCCCATTCCCTTTGTTCCACACCTAAAAGGTCTCAGAGCACCATTATCAATGAAAACAGCTTTATAAAAGGAGTAAACAGTGCCTCTTGAGTTGTAATACATAATCAAGGTTGTGCCACTTAATACCTTGAAGTAACTGTTCGAGAACTGTGTATCTTGTCTATCTTATCTTA
This sequence comes from Naso annulatus, assembly GCA_029783625.1. NCBI lineage: Eukaryota > Metazoa > Chordata > Actinopteri > Acanthuriformes > Acanthuridae > Naso > Naso annulatus. The sequence goes on along the minus strand of JAPZDX010000008.1, from coordinate 7,370,591 downwards.
TCTAGAGTGTCTAGGCAGGGTCACAACAGTTTGAAGGGGGACTCCAGGAAATTTCACGGTCACGCTGAGGTCAGTGCAGAAATTTTAACAGTACGCACCACACTCCAAACTTAGCACAGCTGACCCCATGCACAATACTCTACTGTGTGTATGAGTGGCTGACTGCTATCCCTGGTATAATGTCACCCTCTGACCCAGTTGCCTTGGTAACCAACTAGTCTGTGTCCCCCCAGACTCTCATCTTAGAAAGCTTTCTTAAAGCGTTATTAGAAGAAGTGGAGAGGAAAAGAGGGAGAAAGAGAAAGAAGCAGAGATGCAGTGTGTTGAGTTGGCCTTGCCGGCCTTTTCTGCTCCGCTGCTAGTGAGCATGGAGGTACCGGGGTTACTTCCTACTCGCTTATTCCCTCCTTTTTTCGTAGAGCAGCCGGAAACCTGTCAAACTTCCCACGCGCCAGAATCCACACATACCCTGCCACTGCGTTGCCTTGGTTACGCTTGAACTCGGTCCTCGAGTATTGGAGAAAGGATGAGGGTGGGTGGACAGAGGTGCCGTTTGGGATTGTAGGTGGAATTGCTGGTGACCCAGAGAGCCATTGTACCTACATCTGCTGCGTTTTTGCCAAGAGTGACAGTCGCAGCCTGCGTGTGAGGCAATGGGAAGCTAAAGCGAGGGGATGAGGATTGGCAAAGGAGAGCGACGGGTACAGAGGAGGCCATTTCACGCAACGCAGCTTCCAGGAAGTCAGTCATCAGGATGCCAAAGGGAAGCTGCATCTCTTTCATAGCCGGCCAAACAGAGCAACCAGGCGTGGAGGGCCCTCCAGAAGACAATATCCCCTAACTAATGCCATCTGGGATGACTGTCCTGGTCCTTGTAGTGAAGCTTCTCACCCTAAAACCAGTCATTTCAACCTCCATTTCAAAAATGCCTGGGCAATTGGTTATTCAGTCATTTATTGTCACGTTTAAGGGACCTCATTTTTGTTCACTCCAGTTTTACACCAGTGCACTGGAAGTTGTTCTGTCTTTCTTCATGTGCTTTGTGTGAAATGGAAATATGGAGATGACACAGAGAGGGAACGGGGCCTTTTTGGCAGCACTCCAGTCTCTTTTTAAAAAAAGAGTCTGAGCCAAGATAAAACAGTTAGGCCAACAGGAAACCAGGACATTTTGATTTGGATCTGTGTTGTGGGAAATTACCATTTGCGCCCTGCAATAACCATGTATCCAACAACAGCTGTGGGGCACGATGCCTCCAGAATAATCAGACACAGTCTAGTTTTTATTAGCTGCATAGAGAATAGAGTTAAAGCACAGACATAAGGCTGTTTGTCAGAACGTTAAGTATTACACCTTATAATAAACTTAGCTAAGTTTTCAGGAAAAAAAGAAGACAATCTGGCACCCAGGAGTGTTTGATTCATCCTGCAAAAAAGTCAGTATACCAAAATAAAACCATGAAACTGTAGAATTTTACAGAGAGCCATAAAGACATATTCCCGTGAAACTTTCTGTAATACAAAAGCAATCCAATGTCTCAGCAGTAGGCCAAAATTTGCTTCCTTAACATCTCACCAGAGTGTGTTTTTGTTCTATTGTCCTAGAGATTTCATGGTGGAAATATTTCCTAGAAAGCAAGGGACTGTCCTCAGAGGAAACCCCATGGGGAGGTTTCATCATAGTTATAGGGTCACGTAGTGTTCACAGGGAAATGTCTCCAGTGAATGAGGGGGCAGCGTCTTTCTTTTGTGCACTTCAGAAATCATAAAATAGGCCAGTTTAACTTTGCTGCCATCTCCAAGGACGTGACACTACAATTACCAGCAAAACCAGGCTGGATTTAATTTACTTTATTCTAAAAGAGCAATGACTTTGCAGCTCATCTGGCAATTTATTCATCTCATTTAATGATTATATGTAAGATATGCGTACGTTTTCTGAATTATGAACCATGCAAAAGGAAAAGAAATGCTTCAGCTGACTGGAATGAATTGATTTTGACCTGTGGTTTGATGCATTCTAGTGCTGCACATTACATAAAGACACCATTTCTATATGTGGAGCAGGACGCACAAGAGTTCTGCAATTCACAAAGGTTCAACCCCTTGACATCCTTAACCACGCAGGGTCACCAGTCAGAGAGCGGAGAGGGAAGGAAATCACTTAGCTGGTGAAAAATGTTCTCAGGAGAGGTGCTATGCTCTGGTTCATCTCAGCGTATTAATGGAGCCACAACCTCCACTCACTTTTTTTTATAGCTGAAGGTGAAGCATTATTCCGCCTTTACCTGCATGTTTAGTGATAAATGGTGCTGATAACGTCCTGGCTTCCTGAAGTAGCTGCATTTCTCTTCTTTTATCAAGAAATAATGCACATCCCTCTATATGTGGCATGCATTTTGATCGAGGGTTAACGTACCAGAAGGGAGTTTGCTTTATGAACAAACTGTGGAGCAATGCAGCTGTTAAGCTTTCAGGACAAATTCAGAGTCTGACTGGTTGCTCCCTAACCTCAAATGTCTTGTGAAATTGTTTAACACAAGTTCTGATGATATCTGAGTTTGTCTTTCCTGCAAACACTATAAACATGATTTTCTGCTTAACTCATTTCTTGGATTTTACAAAAGAATTCAAGTTTCGTAAAAATTAAAAGCAGTTGGAACACAAGCAGCTGCACAAGAATTTTGACTACATAAGAATGACGCTAAAATTAGCAGAATTAAGTCGGAAACTGTCAGATCAGAGAATAATAAAAGCATGAATCAGGGGAGGCATTCACTACCAGCTTTCTGTGCTTGACACTTTTCTATAAAATCTTCATACTCCAGTGGTAACTGCGTTCTGAACCCAGTTCCTACCCCATGCTTATATTTGCCTTAGATCAGATGTCTGATTTCAAACTGTGATATACTACGTGAGGTGAAAAGGACAGGTGCATGCCTGCGCTCTACAAACAACGTAAAGTTTATTATTGTAGTTTCGGCAGTTGGAGCCGCAGCACTGTCTGTGCCATACTGCTCATGGAGGCGTTCACAGCACTTTTAAGGTTGCATCACCTGAACTCCGTCAACTGATCATGTACCAGCTAGAACTGTCTCCTTCTTGTAAGTCATAACTTAAGTCAATTTTGAACACATGATTTTTATACGTTAAGATATACAGTGTGGCTAGATGTTCATGAGGATATTGGTATCCAAACGCCACTGTGAATCAAAGTCCACAAAATTTGTTAAAAGTATTTTAACACTAGTATTTACCTGAGTATCATCATGTATTTGAGTTTTCTTAAGTATCAAATAGGGCCTTACTGTTACATCAATTTTCCGATATCAGCTGATACTGGCCTATGGCAGTTATATCAGTATCAGCACATATGTTTCCTAATATGAGTCATTATTAGAACTGTTTTTTAAGGCCTGAAAACATACTTGGTGTTTTTCGTTTGTATGTGTTTGTTAAAATGAAAAATATCCTCCCTCCATTACATATCTTTGTCACAAGTATATATGTCATTTGTTAGCTATATAATTTGGATATATCAAAATTTTCTTGCTTCCAAATGTTATTGGCACTGACCCCAGAAATCCCATAACAGTCATGCCCCAGTATCAAAGTTATCCGTTCCTGTCCATGGTTACATTTCAAGCCAAAACAGTGACATGACAATTGACAATTTGACAAAAACAAATATTGAAAAACTACAGTGGTTAAATAAAATATTTTATGCTGTATATGTTGCAGTATCACTAGCAGTACTTGTCCTCCACATCACTCCTCTTGGTACATTTTGAGCAAATCAGCCACAGCACAAACAGATTCTTAAACACATGCATGCACTCACAAATACACTAAAATGTAACACACACACACACACACACACATCTGTTTGCCTGCATGTAAAACATTCCTCCTCGGAAGAGAAAAAGGCTTGTGTAACCAGATCCGATTGGCCTTTATGTAAAATGGAGAAATATGGGCAGAGCGTCGCTGTTTGACGAGCCGCTGAAAGTCTGTGACATGAATCTGAGACGGGGGACCAATCATGCATTCCATTCGAAGAATGTCAAGACCCTCCGATCTCTTCCTCATGTAAAACACAGCTCTCCCTCTGTGATACAAAGGGGCGAATAAGTCGTCCCTAATGCAGCATAGAAACCCAGTGTTTTAATCAATGACTCTGTTATCGCATATAGCTGATATGCGTGAAACATTTAAAAGTTATCACTCCCTTGAGATTTGTTCTTTAACAAAACACCTCTGCATGGATGCAATAGTTCTAAATGTGTCGTCTTTGGCTGAATAACCCTCATTTATAAGGCCAGTGGAGTTTGTTGCATGACTCGGGGCAGCATTTAAACTCTATGAACTGGTGAATTTCGTGTTAAAGTAGCGGCTGTGGCCATGCAGCTTAATGTACCATACTGGGGGGATGTTTCTTCCCTTCTGGCTTTAACAGTGGCTGCATAATAGAGCGAGAATGTCTCTATAAAGCTCAATAACTTGCATCAGTGAGGCATAGGTCTAAATGCTGATGTGTTGTTAGTACAATATACGCTGCCCACACAGATCTCAAATTTTGACCCCATGACTAAACCCGTCATTTAAAGCCTGAGAGAAAATAACAGCTCGGTGTGTTTAATGTGTTTGACGGCAAAGAAAACAAATGAACAAGTTGTTTTGCTTTTTTTTCCTACAACATAAGTTTCCTTTTTTTGATACTGTTCAAAACCTGATGATTCAAAATCAGCGCTTCACATATTTGTATATTTTCTACCCAGACTAATGGTTTTACTACACCGCTGGGCCTCTTTCATGCTCCTCCATCGACTCTGCGCTGTGCTGTATGACTGCATTTATCCTGCTTCGGGGGAATCAGCCTCCTCCTGTTTCATATTAACATGAACCTTAAACCTGTCGTTACATATCGTATGTATTAGGCTGAACTTTGGCTTTCGTTTTACCCCCTCCGGGTCTTTTGTGATGAAGAATAAGGGACTGGCAAGCTTTCTGAGCACAGCTGCGGGTCTATCTCACTGCCAGCGCTCTCTGTCAGGATCCCCTGAGTGGGACGACCTCTGACCTCCGTGAAAATCCAACAGGGGCTAGAGGGGACTGTCAGCGTCCGCGAGTGATGTACAGCTGTGCTTCATTCGCTGCGTTTTGTCTCTGCTCTCTGCACCACTTAAATGAGGTCACAGCAAAATGGTCTTTACATTACATCATATTTCATATGTTTTCACTGAGGGAGTGAAATCTAAATCAGAAGGATCAGAGCGCCATAAATAATCTATTAAAAAACCTTTTTATAAGTTAAAAATAATATTTTTTAAAATTCTTTAAGATCTCTGTTTAATATACTCAGACTTGTGATTTTATTGAAATCATCACAATTGATAATTGTCATTCTGGAGTAATCACTAATTGCTTCGTCTGTAGCACACTTCAGAGAGTATTTTAAAGTGCACATGGAAAGTTTTTAAAGCCTGTGTTTTTAATCTTACGTTGCTGTTGTACAAGAGTTGTAGAACTGTTTACAGAAGTGGGACAAAGTCATTGTTTTGTAAGTCACAAATAAGTCTCAAGTTTGCTGTAACAATGTTGTATGCTGCCCTCTTGGCCAAATCGCTTTTGAAATAGAGTTTTTAAATCTCAGTGAGTTTTTGTGATTGACTAGTCTTTGCGCTCAAGTTCAGAGTCAAGTCTGTAGTCTGAAACTTTGAATTTCGAGCACTAAACAAGCCATTAGCACTCTTCTAATCTATTCACTTCCACACATTTTGTGAATACTTTTTAAATAATTTTATTTACTTTTTAAAATAATACAAGTGTGTCATAGCATGTAGGACTAACCAATACCACAACTGGTCTTGTTTGCTGTTAAACTTAATTGTATGTTTTTAGATGCTTCAAGCAAAGTGAATTTTGTAATAACTGGTAATGGTTATAAATTGCATAAATATTAGTTGATTCAGGAAATGAGGGGAAATATATTCATTTGTGGCAACCTTTTTTTTAATGATATACTTTTAAATCTCAAGTATTTTCAAATCAAAAGGTTTAAGCCAAGAGAAGTCGCGAGTTGTTGGTGTTAAACTCCAAATCAAGTTCTAAGTCTTTTTAGACATTGTAAGTCGAGTTTGAAGTCAACAAATTTGTGACTCAAGTCTGATTCGAGTCCTAGTCACGTGACACGAGTCCCCACCTCTTACAGATAAAAATGCTACAGAGAAAATAAGCCTATGCTCACATTTGGAAAGTTAAAACTGTACAGGAAATATTTGGCATTTTTGCATTCGAAATAATGGACTTAAAGGATTACTTGATCACCAAAATCTTTGGTAACTAATGTTTTGTTGGTAAATGTGTAGATCGAACCACCAACTGTCTCAGCAAAAAGTATATTAGTTGAGATTTGTTTTGAGCTTCATTATAACAGTATTGAAATCAGAGTACAGCACATTTATCAGTAGTGAGTGACCTGAGGTGTACATATCTAGTCAAATAGTAAGGGGTATTTTGTCATTGTCTTCTGAAAACCATCCAAAAAAAATCACGAGCTGAAGAACAATTCAATTTCTTTATCTGCTCTTGTCCTTCGAGGTTCATGTGCCGCACTGAGCCCTTTTTTCGGCTTTATGACAATACTTTTCTCAGCTAATGGAACAGGTTTTTTTCAGGTTCATTCACTGAAACACCATCTCAATTTACCATGTACTATACAACTATACTATATACTATAGTATTTTCCCCCCTCATCTAGCTATGCCACCAATTGGCAAGCATATTGTGTGTCTGTTTTTTTTTTTTTCTTTACTTCAACAGCCATGACAGCCCAGGTAACTCACCTGAGCGGTGTAAGCCAGCCTATGAGCAGATTCAGCCTTGTGTTTTCTGGACCCTGTTGATACCAAATACATAATTCCACAGTGGGAAAACCCATTGCCAGCCTGTAATCCAAGCATCTTATCAAACCAATCAGCACTTTTCCAGCAAGAACACATCTCGACCGTGACAGAGGGGGGCTTTCATAACATCTGGCGCTCTGAGAGAGGAAGGGAGGGAGAAAATGAGTTCAAAGAAAGTGTGAGAACAATCTTGATGCTATGGTATGGAGATTTTTAGATCAACGCCACGTCCCGCTTTCAGTTTCGATGCAGGTCAGCGAGCGGGCAGTCAGTTGTCAGTACTTGTCTGCTGCAGACTGGAGGTGGCTCACAGTTATGCTATTGATGTTCTTGACAGTAACATTTGTCACTGCGCTCCCTCACAGTTTCTCTCTTCTTCTCTTTCTCTCACCCTGACTAACCTCTTTCCGCTCCCCTTTTCCCCCAACCTCCTGCTTCCTCTTTCCATTCCCCTTCCCCATTTTGTTCCCGTCCTTCTTTCCCATCAGCCCAGTGCAACGGTGAGAGTGTACCACAGCAGTAAAGCATCAGCCATGAGTACAAGTCTTGGCTCCAATTGGACGACTGGAAGCAGTGGTGGTCAAGGGGCCAGGAGCTGCTCCTCCCTCAGCCGTGCAAGTCTGCAGCATTACCTATCCAACCAACAACACCCGCATCAGCACCCTCAGTCCACGCACACAAGCTACGCCTACTGCCCAGCTCATACAGCTGTGAGTACAGCAGATGTCCCTTTTCTCCGTGTCAATGGTCGTCTCTCTGTCTGTCTCCTCTAGTTTGTTTGTCCCTCTTATTTCTCAGAATACTTCTCTGTTCTGTTTGCAGTCCTTATTTATAATTACTCTCTCTCTCGAGTGTCCATTAGTCGCTCTATCTATCAAGAAAGCTCTTATGCACACAGAAAATTCTCTTTCTCCTCCCACCTCTCCTTCCTCCATCTCTTCCCTTTAATCTTCCCTCTTTCCCACACTCATTCCTCTCGAGCGCTCGTTGTGTATATCACCTCCTCCCACCATTCCTTCCTCCCGCCTTCCTCTGCTTTATCTCTTCCTCTCACCCTCTCACTCCCTCTCTCTTCTCTGCAACTTAATTTGTTTTTCTTTCATCCATCTTCTGCATCGACAGTGCAATGAGAGACTAATTGAGGTAGAGACACTCTTGGACGGCTTTCCTTGTCATTATCCTTGGAATTAATTGCTGTTCTGCAATCCGTTTGATTTGACTTTATTGGTGCGATCTGGTTTTCTAATGCAACGTTCGGGGTGTGACTGGAACTCAGGCATGAGCCAAATTGAGAAATTTTATTATCGTCATGTTGCTGTCACAGTCACAGAGCTGGAAACAAAGGTTTGGCAGGTTTTGATTTCTCTGTATTTCTTCCTCTAATAAACGCATTTACAAGTCTTCACACCAAATCTTTCTTTCATTCCCTCTTATTTTCCATTACAACACTCCAGTGTTCTCTCGTCTCTCCATACGCACCACTTAAATTCCCAGCTGCCTACTTACCACGTTGAGACTACCCCAAAGTGCTTGCATGCAGAGAGTGAAGAAATTGGATTGGATTTAGATATGATAATCATCACTGCAGGTTGGCTCCTGGTGGCACACGGCATTCTTCTAATGTTTTTCCTGTAATATCAAGGAAACATTCATTCAAGACTAGCCTCTTTTTGTAATCAGGCAGGAAATTATCTTGAGTGCTCAAGAACAGCACCATTACAGCTGTCATCACTCGTACAGCCGCTACCTGAGAAAAAGAGGTGTTTTAAGCTGTGTTGCGCACAAACAGGAAGCGAAAAAAAACAGAAGATTCCACAAGAACAAATGCTGTGGCTGTGGTTCTAGCTCTGGTTTGGCTTAGTGTCTTTGTTTCTGGAACCACTTTGGTCCTTTCCTTCTTTACACCACATGCCCAAAAAGCACAGTCCTAACCATCAACATCTACGCACACCTTACCCTTGAGTTTCTGAGGTCTTTTCATGCTGTTGACCTTACTGGGCCAACTTTTCCTCATCTGACTAAGCATGGCCATTGATTTTCTGAGTGAGAAATAAAGTACATCCCTAGGCTGAAAATTGCTCAACAGTGTCACCAGATATAAAGTAGCTGTTTTAAAAAGGGGCTGTATTGAATGTTAAATAGGCTTTTTGCAATGACTAAAAGTGTCCGCAGCTAGAGATATTCCAATATAATTTCTTCTTTTCTGATTTAATTTCTGATTCCCAACTTGTGGATGGCAGACACTAAGTACCGATCCGTTACCAGCACTTAAAAGAAAACAATTCCTTACACATCTCCTTTGATTTTCCAGTGTAAAATATTGCTGAATGCAGAAATTTTGCTAGCTCTGTCACCTCTCCCTGCTCCTCTTTGTCGCTTTCAAAAATAGTATCAGTGGCAGTACAGTGCAACTTCCACAGTGCTGTTTCAGTGTGACAAAGAAAATTTATTTCAGGCATTTAACATCAGTCAGACCTAACTGAGCTTACTGGACAGTAGCTGGGTACTGTTTCTTACTGCTAATAACAAACATGGTCTCTGATCGGTACAAAGAGTGGCATACTCGTCCATACCGATACCAGCAATTTCGGCAGTATTGGCAGCATTTTCTGATACTGGTATCGGGATCAGAACAACTCTATCTTCAGCCCTGATTTTTGAAAACTGCTACCATAGCTTAATAATTTTCTAAATTCTCATTCAAGTTTTGATATAGCTGCTTGTGTTTAGACAATGGTTAGAATTTGAATATTTTGGCTCATTTTGTCAAATGAAGCAAAGCCCGACAGCTGCTTAAGACAGTCAACACCAGTCTACTGCCACACCCTTTTCACTGCAATGTTGCGTATTATTAATGAACAGTGATGATGATGGCAGTGTAGTCGTGCCGACAGTGCCTGGCTCACTCTTTTGCTGCCCACCTGACATGTATCGTAGCACTTGCAGCTTGTGCTGTTTTTGTCACATTTTAAAAATTCCCACCTAAACCTGAGTAAATGGTCTGTTGGCTCCAAGGGGACACTTCAGACCAAAACAGATGTTGCGTGGATCATCGCAGGTTTGTGCGTCAGTGCGGGAGCGTCGGCCTTTGTGCACATGCATATTAAACATTTGTTCTCCCTCTTTGCGAGATTGTTCAGCTCTGTATGGTTTGATCAGTGGATCAGCTGATTGGCCAGCAAAGTGTGATGTATGGTTGCGTTCCTCCAAAAGTTGACGTGGATTAAACTTTTCACTATGAGCCTTTGCCTTTCTTTTTTTTTAACCCCCTGCAGTTCACACCACCAAAATCTAATCAGACTACCTACATCAAAATGAATGGGAGAACTTAGGTTCCATCCCAATGGCTGATTGGGTCTAGGTGGGCACTAAGTCTTTGTTTCTCTTGGGGGAAAGACATTGTCATCACCACCCACCCTCTGTTGTGCTGAGCTTGATGCTTCCTTTTAGGGGAATGATGAGCCTTGACCCCAAGATCAACGCATTACACATTACACATTACACATTACACATTACACGTTGTACATTCACATTATGTCATAAAATGTTCTTTGTGAGTTGACTGACTAAAACCTTGACAGCCCTAGCCCTGGGCAAAGTGTGGAGTGGAAAAAGTTGAGGTATCAGCACTGAAACTCAGAAATCACATTAGATCTAAAAGAAGATTTTTCATTTTACCCAGCTAAATGGTTGTGAGGACAGTTGTTGCAGCTTTAAGCTTGTCGACTAGTTACTGTGCCTGATTATAGTGAAGGAAGTTGGACAGTTTAAAAAGTAATTTAAAAAAAAAACCTTATTAAGTACTTCTCATTGTAGTAGCATGCAGTCTGTGTTGTCTGAAGGAAGTCAGTGTGTAAATCCATTTGCAGTGGGCTGATCTGTCTTTGTATTGCATCACTGTTTATACAGCCTTTCTAGTCTGAGAAGTTCCACGAAATACACATTGGGTGTATCACAAAACCAGAAAAAAAAAAAAGAAAAATTCCCTGAATGGATTTGAGACGGACAACAAACTGAACAACGTGCTAAATCACAACAGACATTCCTCTGTCTTGTTTTTGTCTCTTTTGTTCTTTCTCTCTCTCTCTCTCTCTCTTTCTCTTGTTGTACTGAATGTGTTTTTGTTTTTGCGGAATCTTCATAGTACCCACTAAACCAGTCTCGGCTTCAATCACTACAATCACTACAGGGTCATCAAAACGTTTGCCCTCATGTTGACCCTTTATCCTGAGAATATAGCAGACTATGCTGGCTTTTACAGGTCTGTTTTCATGGGACAGTGGGGACGGTTGTTTCCCTTTGAGCAGTTTTCATTCCATCCCTACAGAAAGCAGTTTCTCTTGCACTATCATGGCTTTGTCCTGGGCTGTTACAACTCCACACTTTGCCCTCAAGGAAAATTCCCAGTGCCCAGAGATGGCTACAAGACACTTACAGTAAACAAGGAATAGCCCCAGCTGTTGGCCCCATGCATTTTTACAGTTT
>JAPZDX010000008.1:7299722-7314727 GCA_029783625.1 Naso annulatus | reverse complement strand
TTTTTTTTTTTTTTTTTTTTTTTTTTGGAGGGAGGGTGGGCACACCAAGTTAATGCTCCTCGGGACCGCCACCTCATCATAAATACTGTAAGGTTTTGAGGTGGCGCCAATGGGCCATAACTCGCGAGGAATGACGGGAACGCTGCGAAATTAGGTGCCCGTCAAATGTGACTCCTGGCGATTGTCAGTACTTAAGATGTATTAGACGGAGAAGGGAAACTGCTTTGTGTGGGAGCCCCTGCCTTACTGGATAACAGAGCTATCATTATGCATGAATAATTGGATGCATTCCTTTTATTTTTTTTCACTCTCTTTTCAACAGTGGGCTGTTTAATGTCGCAGAGTTGTCAAATAAGTCTGTCGCATGGAGAAAGAGGGAGCCAAGACTGATTACTTTGTGTGGATGACTTTTTTTTTTTCTATTGCAGAATTGAAATAATTTAGAGCAGTTAAGAGAGGAGTGGGACTGCGAAGAGGAGGATATATGTGGATATTGTGGCACGGCGGGGCTTTTAAGTGTGTTGTGATTTAGTTATTTATTGTTTTGCTGCAGGGAATGAGGCGAGAAGAGAATGCTGGTCTCTCAGATGTCTTTAAATAGAGATCCTGAATGCCGACCGGCCCGCTCGCTTGTACTCAGAAATGGCTGCTTCAATCTCCGTTTGGTAATATACATTAGCCATGGTCCTGTTTGTCACTGGAATAGCTGAGGTGCCCTTTCGCTGGCATTAGAGTCAGTGTTTTCTTCTCTGTTGCTCCCTTGTTTCTGAAAAACCACTGGGCCGAAATAGTTTAATGCTCGCACAATAGCACCGCTTTGCCCATTTATCAGAGCACCTCCCTGTCTGAGAAACGCAGACACACAGACATGCGCTGCCAAACTCAGGCTAGAATCCAGAATTTGTGCAGAAGTGATGTCCTTCAATTTGTCTTCTGTCTCTTTTCTTTTGTGTCCTCTCTTTTGTCCCTTCAACATTCTATTTCTCCCTCTGCATTAGACAAACCAGCAATTTCTCTGCAACAGGCTGCGTGTATGTAAGACGCTTTCTCGAAAGCTGTTGTTAGTCTTCGGATGGCAGCAGAATGGCAATGAGGCAACTGTCAAAATATAACAGAAAAAGAAGTTTTGCTGTGTTAATTTTTCAATATAATATTGATAAGTGATAACTGTAAGTTATTAATCCATTCATTCTTTCATTCATTTTCATGACCGCTTACCCTTTTGCATGGTCGCGGGGGCCTGGAGCCAGCTAACATTGGGTGAGGGCAGAGTACACCCTGAACAAGTCGCGAGTTCATCACAGGGCTGATATATAGAGACAAACAACCATTCACGCTCACACACACACCTATGGGCGATTTAGAGGCACCAGTTCACAGGCATGTCTTTGGACTGTGGGAGGAAGCCGGAGTACCCGGAGAACCCACACAGACACAGGCAGAACATGAAAACTCCTCACAGAAAGGTCCTACCCCCGCCGGGTATCGAACCTAGGACTCTCTCCATGTTTGGCAAAAGCACCTGGAATTGAACCCAGAACCTTTTTGTTGTGAGGCAACAGTGCTAACCACTCACCCATTGTGCTGCCCGTTATAGCACTTGGAACAAATCTAAGCTAAAGAAATTATTATATTTTTTATAAAATACACCTTACAGTTCTAAAATATACTATAATGACCATGAACTATATTAAGACACTGATTTTGAGTAATACCTAAACTTTTACCAGGGCCTGACTGACATATCAGTTTGATATTGACGGATATTGGCCTATTGCAGATATATTAGTATTGACAAATATGTTCTCTGATAATGTGCCGATATCAAAGATATTTTTAAGGCTGGAAAAAGTGTTTTTAAAATGATTTAAAATGATATAAAAATGTTTTTTTACTGACAGAAGGCGGTCTGTTATTTAATAACTAAGTGTTTACTATTGAGTGCGCTGATGTTTCAAATACAGTTTGTTGAAACAACAGATAACCTCCCTCCATTACATGTCATTGTCACAAGTATTCAATAACCACATTCAGCCGGTATTATATAATATCTGCTGATATATCTGATATAATAATTTTCTTGCTCTCTACATCGGTGTCGGCATCAACCCCAAAAATTCCATATGAGTTGGGCCTCTACTTATAACAGCCACCTCTTTGGACCTATTTTGAGAACCTGAATATGTAACATTAAGTTCAACATGTACGTGGAAGTTAGTGGATTCTGTACTGGACAATTAAAAGTGAACGATGAATAGCATGTCCCAAAAAGACATAAGCTTATACATTTAAGTTTTGTTAAACTGTGGCTGCTGCTTTGAAATTGCTTAAGCTTAGGAGTGATCCATTCGATTTGAACGGGTTAAAAATTTTAAAGAGGGATGGAAAGTCCTGATTTGCTTTAGGGGAGGCCCACAAATGGCCCCACATGAGACGTGTATTCAATGCATTGAGGTTGTGGACAGAACGACAGGGTTGTATTAACTCAAAGATACCAAATCAGTTGCCGTTTGCATAAAAGATAGAAGGTTGGTTACATAAGACCGTGTTGTTTGCGAGGGAGCAGAGTTGTTTTGGTCATTTTTCAAGGTTTTTGGCTAAACTTGTTTTCTAAATTGAGTTGTGGAAAGCAAAAAATAGTCTCACTTTGAATGGCTGAATTCTAAAAATGTAGACCTGTCAGTGTCAGAGAGAGCTGCTGCGGCCTTTTCATGAGCTTCCTACTTTCTCTCTGAGTTGATTCATGTAGTTTCTTACTCTGTGTTACCCTAAAACCAAGATCAGAGAGTTTGAAGAAAACTGTTGTGTTTTCTCAGAAATGATGCACAAGGCTGGAGAAAGTTGCTCAGAAATGGAACCAGACTGAAACTTAACAGGCGTGATGGAACCACAGCAAGCTTTTTCTTTATCGGTCAGTCAGGAATCGTTTAGTTTTCAAATCGTGACACGGCCTCATTATCTTCACCTGCCATCCAGCTGGAGTCCAAACATCAAACTGTCCATTGTGGGTCTTTTGTTTTGTCTCTTTTTCTTAACGTTTGCTTTAATTACTTCAACCTGTGCCTTCAAAAAACCAGCTTTGGCACCATTTATCCATTAGTGAGAGATTACTATGTTTACCTTGGGTTAGCTGAGTTCTGCTTTGGTGACTAAAACAGACTGATGAGCCTCGAGATGAGTCTTAAAATATGCCGGGGCTGATGGGATTGATGGGATTGGAAGCAGCCTGTAACTAATTAATTATGCATTTCCAGCATTCTTTCTGAACAAAAAGAAAAAAAGAGATGGCATCCTGGCATGAAAACTGTTTTCTGTGTGTGGCAAACCTCACCTCACTGTCATCTGCTGGGTGTCTGAATTTTTTTTAATTTTTTTTGTTGGGAAAAAAAAAAAAAAAAAAAACAGTGTGAGGATCATTGTGATGGTAATGTCAGTCCACAGTTGTGGGCAGACCCTTTCACATTCAGCCCCACAATGACTCTGCTGTCTTGGGTATTTAGAAGGTGGTCTGCTGCTGGCGGACGACTGAGCTGATGAGCTTCCTGTTCATGTGGTAATCTGTGCGGCGGGTCTCTCAGAGCCCAGCCCCACACATTGAGCCAAAGAAAGGAGGGCCACACACCACAACAATAACAGCCGACTGCTATCCTCTCATGAAAAGTCTCCATTGGAGAGTAAATAAATAGTTTAGAAACCTTTTACCAAGTACAATAGGCCAGACCACTGCTGATTTCTCATCTTTGATGTCCTCTCACAATTTGCCCTGACTTATGAAAATATTATGTTGGGCTAGAAAAACAGAATGCTGAAAAGAATGTAGAAACTCAGTTGTTTTTCTACCTTGAAGAAGAGCTGTGAGGGCTCTTTTTTTTGCTAGTGAATAAAAAAAAAAGAACTGGGATCATTTTCGTCATGCAAGATTTAAATTTGAAATGAAATAAAAGCCAATTGCAGATTCATTAGCTGAGCACGGCTCCCAGAGTATAAGCCCCGTGTTCCAGTAACTATTTTTCAATAGCTTGCAAAAGTGAGTGCATTACGCTCAAGGGTGACATCATAAAAAGAGAAGAAGTGAAAATAGAAAGCCCAAATAGCCTCTTGAATTGGCAAAAGTAGGAAAAAAGACTGTATTGTGGCTGCTACTCTGTTTTCAGAAAGTTGTTTTGGGTGAAAGCATCTCAGTGAGGGATCCTTAGAAAAGCGCTTGAGCAAATGTCAGAGAAGAATCATAATCCCGGGCTTTGATTCATAAAGGGGCTTACAACAGGATTGCTGATATGGGACAATTGCACATCTTTTTGTGAAATTTATGGTCATTCAGCTTTCACTGTGATACCAAATTAGACTCCTGAGAAGCTTTATGAATAGACACAGCACATAAGTAAAGACAACACGCTGTTTGTGAGAAGCACATCTGTGGATGAGCTGTAAACTATGACTTTTTTCACTGTAAAGCTACCATTAAGTGGGAAGAATGAATAACGTCAGTTACCTTTGAAGATATAGACAGACTAGCAGTGTCACTGTTGAGTTTGTTCTAACCTGCTCGAACCCAGATGGCCTGTGTTTATCTATACTGGCTGTGATCTCTGACCGTGTCCAAGTGTTGCTTGCATTAAACTCTTCCAGCAGCCTGACAAGAGCACAGCAGGCCAGAGTCACTGAGGCAGGCAGTCAGGCAAGGGGGAAACATTACACCATTACATTCACCTGTTCCACAGCCATGGTGACTTATCTCATGAATAAATCACACTACCAAGATCTGGACGCCTCACACTGCACCTCTTCTCCTTTGGCAGACGTCTGCTGCATCCCTATCCATCTTTTCCTCCCTGTGTTACTTTTTTTTTTTACTTTTCTCTGCTTTCTCTCTCTCTCTCTCTCTCCTTCCCTTCCTGCCATCTTATATCTTCCATCTCTCCCTCTGGCTGGCCAGCCGACAGTGCTCACTTTATTTATCACGGGCTTGTGACACTTTTGGATAAAGCTCCACACCCTTACTAATTGAACTCTGCTTGTGAGAGCTGGGAAGCACAGATCATTCCCCTTTGGTTTCCAGTAAGTCATGGGATTGACAGTTCAGGATAGTCTGCCCAGAAGAGGCTGAGGTCTCTCCCCTTAAATCATTCAGAGAGGCGCTTCTGAAGGGTCCCTATTTCAGCCGTCATGCCAATATGCCAAACCGACAGAAATACTGAAAGCCCCTATGTTGAAAGTAAAAACTGAGACAGACTGATGGATAGGAAAATCCCCCCAAAATAAAAGTGCATGTGAGGGCTTACGTTTGAGCTTCGTCTTTGATGTGAAAACCTTACTCCTCTTGACACTTCTGTATGACTTATCCAGGTGCACACAGGCAGAATAGCAAGCGCTGACTCCAAAGATGTTACAATGCGGCATTGTTCACACATTGACCCTGAGTGAAACAAATCCCCTGCATAGCCTCACTGTCTGCTGCTGACGGCATCCTTGCAGTATGTGCGCTCGGGCTCGAGGAGGCGGGTGGATACAGGGTTTTTTTTTTTTGTGTTGAGTAATGCTGATGTTCCTTCTAGGGGGATAGTTGCTTAACACACTGTGCAAAATCTGGCACGACGTCTACTTTGGCCTACTAAACTCTGCTCAACACTATGTAAAAACTCCCCAATGGCTGTTAGATGAGGAGATGCGAGGGGGTGGAGAGAAGGAGGGGAGACTCGTAAGAGAAAGAAGAGGGGGGAGGAAGGAGAAATGGAGGACGAGCAGCCAGATGAGGATTGAGATGGATTTAGGGATAGACGATAGCTGACTGAAGGGATTGGAGAAGGTGAAGAGAGGATGGATGGAGGGCTAGCAGGGGATGGATTCAGTTATGGAAGGTTAGAGAGAGGGAAACTGTGGGGCAGGATGGTCCACGGTACAGTAGTTAAACAGTAAAGACGGTTCAATATGGACAAAACAAGTTGCTTAAGCTCTGAAGAATCCTGTCAAAACACAGCGCTCGGACTCTGATGGTGAACCAGATGGAAACACGGTGGTGAGACTGTGATTTACTGCTTTGACAAAATGCTCTTGTTCAGCAAAGATGATGAGTCAGTGCTTGGAGTACACAATCAGCCCACTTCACAGTATAAACTCGCAGCAAATAATGTTGTGACAAATTAGATCTCATCCAGGGCCGCACCAAAGTGACTAAACAACAAAAAGCCTTCAGTACGAATGCATTTATCAGAAGTAAGCTGTGTGCCAAACCAGAGCTCGGAGCATCTGAAAGACTCGGCCCAAAAGGTTGGATGCAGTCAGGTGGTCTTTGCTGAGATGGAAAATCAAAAAGGGGTCATTACCAGGCAAGTTGCCCTCAAAAAAAGGTGGTGAAAAGGACAAGTTGTGTGATTCTTTGAGTTTAAAGTATGAATTGTGATGTTGGATAACAAAAAAGTGCAGCAGGTTTAGGAAGCTGTAGGTCTGTGTAGCTTTAAGTCTTGAGTGGGCAACGTCTGGAAATCAAGCTGGCTGCAGGATGAGACTCATAAAGAAGCAACTCCACTGTGCCCTCCCCTCCCTGAGTTTGCTCCGTAGCTATGACCTACCTTTCATTGGTTCTGATTTTTCTGTTTGTTAATTATCTCTCTTTTAGATGACCGCCATGATATGTTAGTCTTTTTTTTGGGGGGGGGGGCTGCTTTGCTATGTCTGCAGCCATTGCTTTATAGGACCTGAGCGATACATCGGCGGGCTGAAATTATTGGCCGATATTGGGCTATCGCTGTTATATCAGTGTCGGCATATGGTTCACCAATGTGTACCGATATTAAAACTGTTTTTTAGGCAGGAAAAAATGCTTGGATTAGTGATTTAAATGGTGTAATTACTTGGTTTGCAGGTCATCATTTAATAACTAAAAAGCATTCACTGTTCAGTGCACTTGAGTTTGGAATAAAATTTGATAAAATGTAAGATATCCTGCCCCCATTATATGTCTTTGTCACTAGTCACATTTAGGGGATATAATTTATGAACAATATCAGCCGATATATATCGGACATCAGAATTTCTCACTCTGAATTACTGGTTTCGGCATCGGCTCCAAAAATCCCAAACTGGTTGGGCCCCATTGCTTACGGTGGAAGAGCAACTTTTCCTTCTGGGTTGTCCGCCATCGTGTCAGGCTTTCGCTTGCTGAGGTGATGTGAAAGTGCATCTATCTTTGTAGTGCAGCCAGTAGGAACAATCGCTCTCTGAAATGACCCATGATTGGCTGGAAAGTGTCCGTCACTGTCTTAACTTTCTAAAGCCTGAATACTGAGCGACAGAGAGGTGCAGAAGTCTAGTGGGATTTTGGGATGTTTTTGCCTGATGACACCAAAAAAACCCCTGCCTACTCCGACTTTGACACCCCCTTTTTTTTTTTTACATCATATCTTGATTGCTAAAAGGAATGAAGCAGAATGTATACAAACCCTCTGTTATATATATAACTCCAGAGCGTTTTTTCATTGTGAAAGTTTGGCCTGTATATGCTGATCTGGACTGTGCCTGCAGACGTTCATGTAGCGCTGTATTTCCACTGTTCAGTCTTCATCTTGCCCTTTTTGTCTCTCATTTTTAACTGACATTCTTTTTGGTTTGATTGCCTGCTGTGGCGCGACCTTTTGTGCGACCCGTCCAGAAGTTCACATAATCAAAATCAAAATCTCATTTACAGCTTGCCTCCATATTAGAGAATGACTTGATGATGTATCGTTTCAACGTCCTTTTGCTTTTCACCTGTTTTTTTGCAGTTGTCATAGAAAAGTAACTGGATACCTTAGCTGCTTTGTGGCTCATTTAAATGACTTATGTCTTTGCGGTTGAAATAATTGAGGAATGAGGAAAAAAAAATTATGGGCCAAATAGAGATTACTGTAGTGAATGTATCTGTTCCGTCCACACCACTCTACACCTGATATTTCTGGCTCTGGTACAAAAGGAGCACAGCCCGGTTGGTTAGGATCCCTGAGCAATATCCCTGGATATGTTTTTCAGATGTACGTCATAAAATAACCCTATAAACTGCCACAAACCCGCCGTTCTCTGTTCCCTAGCTGATTTGTTATGGCTGTCTCAAGTCTTCCTGCCACAACAGCGGCTGGTGTTTAGTGCCAGTATTTAGTCTGGCAATTGTCAGAGACGCTCCAGTGAGTGTATTCCTTGGGGGCCAAAAGTGACATTCAAGACCCAGTGCAACTACTTTGCATGTGAAAGAAAATGAATATTCAAGGAGCAGAGGATGTGTGTCCCCTCCTGTGCATATTTATATACATATCTGCATTTGTGTGGATCTTATCCTTTCATCTTTGTTCGGTTGTGTTCATATATGCAATCCCTGCGTATAATGCTTCTACATTGTTCGTGTCTACGCCGGTTTGCTTTAGACTGTCTGTTCCTTTTTGTATTTTTTGTGTCTGTTAATCCACCTGTGTGTATGCGTGACTGTATAAGTGTGTGTTTCCTCTAGGTATCACATCCATAAGCAGTGTAAGAAAAAAGTGTATAGGAAGTGAATTTTTCCACAGGCGCAGAAGACATTAGCATACAGGATGTACACACAGCAAGATGCAGAATAATGATGATCCCATACAGAAAACATTGAACAAAGTCTTGATATTGAAGGGAATGATACTTTTTACATAATTATTCAGATTTTCTTTGAAAACTGCATTAAAATGATTATGGTGTGATCTTGCGGGGATTTGCTCCAAACAAAGATGTTTTCTTAAGTCTGTAGAATATGATGCACAGGCCTGGACAACTGTGCAGCAACACGATATTTGAATTTAATTGTATTCTGAAACACATTTCTCCATGAACAAATATTGTGCCCCTTGTGATTTGAGAATCGCAGTGGTCCATATTGGGATTTCGATTATATTTTAATTAATTGTGCTGCCCTATTCCAAAATGAAAAAAACAGAATGTGGGTTGGGTTGGGGTCAAGTTTGGTCACAACTTTCTTGGGCTCAGATCGAGTTCAGACTGAAAAATGCAGCTCTAGCTGCACTCTGTTTGCTGCACCAACTAATCAAGAGGAAAGTCAAACAACAAAACTAACTACATCAACAACTGATGAAAAACAACCTGAAACCTGAGGGAATATATGTGAAGTCAGTAGAGCATAAATGAAAATATGGCAAAAGCTTTCAGCAAATAGACCATTTGGAGCAAATAGTTTATTGTTTGACTTTTTCCTTCATATTTCCTTTACAGTAATTGATTCTGTTGTCCTTGTCTTCATGAATCAAATGATTTGTTTTTCTTAAAGTTATAAGGAAAGTTTCAGTTTGGATGTTATACAACGCCGACCAGTGTTGATATCAATTGCTTTTTCTGTCCATCTAATTGTTTTGTGTTTTCATTTGTCTTGCGAATTTTTTGCATATATTGTTTGTCTCATTACAAAATGTTTTTGCCAGTTGTTGATTTGGTATTCGTCTCATGTCCAGGATTTAAAGTCACTTTTAATGTGTTGTGCAGCCTGCGGCTTCAGCATAAAGATGTTATATATTGTAAACGTAACTGAAGGTCAACGATGGAAACACTGTGTCTCTCGTGACACAGAGAGCAACACCCAGCAGGAACGCACATTCATATTGTGTTACGTCTGCTGCTGGTTGAGCAATACATGCCAGCTGTAGTAAAAACACTCTGTGTGAGTCTATTTGTAAAAGCAATGTTAACAGCGTTCAGTTATGCAAACATTATGTAGTGCCTTTAACATATGGGCTGTGGGCACGCAGTCAAGCACACACTGAGGTCAGAGTCGGGCTGTAACTCATGCATTTGGCTCTTGGGCACCTTTGAGCCTCTTTCCCGCTCCTGCACCAATTACAGCCTTATTTATGAATTTGAGCACCGTTGACCTTCTGGAGGAGGAGGCGTAAATTTGTTTGTCTGGAGAACGGCGTAACAAACGGCATTCTGGGACAGCTCAGCTTCTTCTCTATCAATCTGTCCTCTGTCTCTCTCTCGTCCTCTCTCTGGCATCCCACACACCTCAGCAATAACGTCATTCACCGGTCAGCTGTTTAGTCAGTCACTTATAAACAGCAGTCAGTCAACAAGTTGCTCTTCCTGGACTGATAAACAAAGACCAGTTGACGCAGACAGCAAGCAAGATTGTAAACTTAAGAGGGGACTTTAAGATAAAGTTTTAGAGAAGAGTCAAAAAAGGGAAAGAGATGCACACTTTTTTATTTTTTGTTTTTTTTTAAATTCAGACAGTCTCACGCTGCCTGACTGCATAAAACAGTCTATTAGAACATTTGAGGGCCAGGTGCCAGCACATGTGCGTGACCGCTTTGGTAGACATTAGTCTCAGTGAGAGACAGGTCACGCTGAAAAAGAGCTAACCCCGCTCTCTTCTTCCTCTTCACATCATCCACAGTCCTCTGTTTGTGCTACACTTCCTGTGAAAAACATAACTGACTCCTGAAGAATGTGCCTAATTAGAGCTAGAGAGACGGAAGGGGGTCTCTTTCTGTCTGGTGCTGCTTTACAGTGAGGGTCCTGTGGGTCTAAAGGACTTTAAAGGCAGCATAATGTTAAAAAACATGAAATGCATTGAAATACTGGGGCAAGACTCAGTCAAACGATGGAACCGAACACATTTCATCACGTCTTTTTTGTTGAAATAACTAATAAACTTTTAGTTGGCTGCTTCACCAAGCTCAGACAATTGACGTCAGTGTTGCTAATCCAAGATTTGCTTGTTAAACCTTCCAAAATGGGAGGATTTGCTTCTTTTTCTCTGTTGTAGAACAATGTTAATATCTTTTAATCTTCACATGTAAAGTGAAGACGAGTTCAGGAAAACTATGATGTGAACATATTACTTTTTTTTTTTTTTTTAATTTAGAAATGTTGTAGGTAGAGCCCAACCCAGATATCGATTAGCCAATAATATCAGCTGATATGGGCTGATCATGGATACATCTGTATTGGCTTATATGTTTACCGATGTATATTAAAACTAACAGAACATATTTTGCAAAAAAAGATTTATCATTATTATTCTTTGTTAGAATAGCCAGCAGTTGACTGATACTGCCATAACTGATGTTTATTAAGCTATTGGTTTTATTTATTCTTTATTGAAATGGTCAGCAATCGATTGACACTGAACTGTATAGATGTTTATTTTGCTATTTTATTATATCTATTCTGTATTCCCTCACTGTTATTTCTAGAGTTGGTTGACAATATATGGTGACATTAAATATTCTTTAATGAAGTTATTTGTTTAAAAAAGCAGCCTTCTGAGTACTTTTACGTAGTCACATTGGTGCAAAATCCACACAGAAAAGGTTTACTTTCAGTCCATAAATGTTCTATATCAGCTACCATATTGATAATCAGTGAATTTCCGTCTGAAATCAGTATTGGTGTCTGTCTCAAAAATCCCAAATTGGTCGGCCTCTAGTTATAAACTAAATGCTTCATGAATTAATCAAAAGTCCACAAAACTGGGGAATTTGGTTCAATTATTGACCTGGAGGCCAATTTGGAACCAGTATTTGTTAATGAGTCACTGCCACAGTTTTGCAGTGGATCAATTTTGAGCCTGTAAGTGCTAGTTCAGGTCCAGTTAGAGACCAAGTTTCTCATTCTGACTTTTCCCACACTCTCTCTAACATCCTCTATCCCTCTTTAGGTTGCTCTGTCTTTAAATGAGCATCTCTGTCCTCCCACTTCCTCGCTCCATCCATCCGGCAGTCTCCACTCCCACACTGGCTAGCTTGCAAACAGACCCAGCTGGCCACAATGATGACAAATCATCCCAAATATTTATGTCCATCGAGTTTCACTTTGGCTCTGCCCACAGCTCGCTCTCTGCTCCCTCTTTTTTTAACCGTTCCCTCTGCGTCGGTCGCCGCGCTCGCAGCCAAACCGTCGTAATCGTTCTCCGCAAACAGGCCTCAGCCCCGCTTTGTCACCTAAACACCAGCGACAGTTAATGTCCACAGAGAACCAAGTTTATGAGGCATCTAAACATGGAAGCCAAGTATGTAAGTCTTTGTGTGGGCCTGGTGACCAACCTGAGTGTTTGAGTGAGTGTGTTTGTCCCAGGTCCTACTTGGTTTAAAGAAACTAAACAAGAATCGGAGGTGACGAAGGACTGCACTGAGGGAGTTTCTGGCTCAAAGTAATATGTCGGAAATGGGTTCCTAATTTGTTTGAACAGATCATTATGGCTTGATTCTTAACCGTGAGAAAACTGTCAAATGTGCATTTCTCGACGGGTAATTTAAAGTCTTTTTTTTTTTTTTTTGGTGTTCAATGCATGACACTGTAATGAAATTAGCCCAGCATTTATGTTACATTCATTAAATGTCATCCAATGATTTAGTCAGCCTTTAAAGACATTCGCTTTGTATAATATGTAGTCCATTGATTGCCTGTTTGGGTCGGACAAGTGACATTACAGATGATCGATGATATGAAAGGGGCTTTTAATAAACAATGGGGGGGAACGTGACCTTCAGGTGTAGAAGGAGCCAGTTTCTGAAGTGAGCCTTTCTTGTTAGGAGTGAACTAGTCACTTATATCTTTACTGTCTTGTAAAAGTCACAAGCTGAAGTAATAATGGGAAAGATTACAGCTTTTATGTTAATTAAAATTGTATTGGATATTTTAACATGAATGAAGGCGACAAATGCAGGAAACTTGCAATTCCGACATGACTCGAAAGCGTGAACGTGCCAAAACACGGCACTTATCAAAGCTATAGAGCTAACAGTTAACAGTAAAAAAAAAAAAGAAGAAGAAGAAGATGAAGAAAAAGAAGATTCAAACAAGCACCTTACGTAATCACGAATTGTGCATGGAAGTTTCACATACAATTGGCCCATCTGCATATATTGAGGCCCCTTTATGGCCCTGTGATTTAAAAAATAATTAAAAAATGTACTTATACAGCAAACATCTTGACATCTTTTTTGGAGGAAGCACATGGTCAAGACCGCAAAATGGGTACTAAGCACTAGCGCCCAACTGATGTATTGGTTTGCCAATATTATCTGCTGATTTTGGCATATGCCAGATATATCGATAGCAGCAGTTATGTTCTCTGCTATGGGCCAGTGCTGAGAGGTTTTTAAGGTTGTGAAAAGAAGTAAAATGAAGTAGAAAAAAAGTGAAATGGTTTGGCAGTATAAAACACATTACCAGCTCTACAGCTTGAGCATACTCTGCAAGCCAGGGACTTTTTGGATGTCTTGTGATTTGTAATAATATTAATTATAGAGGCATTATGATATGATGACTTCCACTTGTTTTCTTTCACCCTCTCTTAATAAAAGCCTCATTGAGGAACAAAAAAAGCTCTTTTTCTGGGTCATACGCTTTTATTGTTGTTCCTCGTACATGTTTATTTTTAGTCTTCTAAACTGTGGTGATTCGTGACTAATTATTGATCCCACAGTACATTTCTGGATGAGAGAACCAATTAAATTTTTACAAAGAAGTGTAAATAAATGAAGCAGCTAAAAAGCACTGTGAATCCAGTTCCACCCTTGTGCCATCTGTGGATGCTGCCTTTAAAATAAATAGAAATAGCCATTTTTTTTGTAATTTAGCTTCAATATGACCAGGTTATATTTTTTCCAACAAAACTGCACCATGTCAGACCACATACTATTTCGCATTGTGTCACCTCCTAAAACGGATGACTCAGTGTTTTTAACCGGTGATGCTACATAAAGCACGCCTTGTTTACCTCCATAGCTCTTGTTCTTCCTGTCAGATAATATGTATGTATCCTATCTCTACCCCCTGGAAAAGATATGGCCCCTATTTTAACTCCAGGGCTGCGTATCCAGACACATGGGTCCTGACACGGAAGACAACATCCCGCTCTTATCTGCCCCAAAAGAGAAAGCGAGAGAAAAAGAGAACCAATGGGGAGGGGAGAGAAAAAAAGAGGATGGAGGGGAAATAAAGAGGAAGTTGGAAAATATAGCAGTGCGCAAAAGGAAAGGCAAGAGAGAGAAAGAGCTCTGTCTCCTGCTCTGAGAGATACTGGAGATGGACCAATCAGCAGATTTAAAATTAGCCCCCTGCGTCATTGTCCGCAGCAGTGTTGGCTTACCACTGTCCCAGAACCCAGGGCTTATTGTTTTAACTGAGTAAGAAGGCCTGCAGGCTGGTGGAAGCCCAGAGCTCACATCGCCAAACATCCCCTGTCTTTATTCTGTCTTTATTGCTCTCTTTTTTCTTATATTTTCAATTTTAGGCCTTTTGGGCTGGCCGTACAGCTGTGTAGTACGTAACTGTGTGCTTAGTAATGAAGTTAAACTATTGGGTGATGAGCCAACTGCTGGTTTAAGCCCATTGGGCAGTGCTCTTTTAAAATAGCTAGTTGCAAACAGTCCTGATTAATGCTGTCATGAGGCAGAAACACCGCGACATGTCAGATCTGTAGCACGGCAAGAGCAACATAGTGCGTTTTTCTGCACCAGTCAACAAGCGATGCTGCTCTTCTGCTCTTTTCTAATCACATGTAGAGCTGCTAACAATGCAGCTCTCGAACTCCGACCCTGAGACTCACACAGCTGGAAACATCCATTATGTTCAGAACTTTGTACAAGCATACTAATCTAATGACCTATTGCTAGCACCTCTGTAGCCATTATTCACTGACACTCCTGAATGCATGCACACAGTGCAGAGGACACTGCTGCACGTGCAAGACTTGTCTGTCTGTGCAGTGTCAGTGTCCTATTTTTGTTTTGTTATCTGTGTGTGTGTTTTTCAGAGCATCTCTCATAAACAGCAATGCACTGACAAATGAATGAACTCAATAATTTGCTATTACTGACTGCCGCTTAATCATAAGTGTTTTTCTAATCAAACGTTTTTAGTAATAAATGGAAAGTTTTGTTGTTGTTTTTTTTTGTGATGATTTCAAAGATGTTTTGGAGGCAGACATGACGTGTCCATTTCATGTAATGTTCTACTTTAGTACGCTTTTGCCAAAGAAAACTGCTTAT
>JAPZDX010000008.1:7282232-7299622 GCA_029783625.1 Naso annulatus | reverse complement strand
CTGCTTATAAACGTTCAGGAATTCACATTATACTCTGTTGCACTATCTCACTACAGTTTGAGCAAGTTCTGCACATTCAGCAGTCACAGTCTAGCCATAAACTATGTTTCCACCATGTTCCTCCCTGCTTCCTGGTTTGGCGGTTCTCTAAGGCCTTGGCGAAGTCTTTCATACCTGTAACTGCATCTCTTTCTGTTTTTCTTTCTTTCATCCTCCCTCTCTCCTACATGCACTCTCTTCTCTTTTTGAATACATTTGGCCGTAGCATCAACAGCGCTGCATTCCCAGGTGAGCGGGGGATGATTTGCTATTCACTCCTCTGGCTATGGGTTTACTTCGACAGGAAAAGACAAAGAGAGAAAGAGCGAGGCATAAAACTGAGAGGCAATAGGAGGACAGGTAATAGCTCATTTCCTTCTGTCTTTCAGGGTCGCTCCCTCTTCTCTCGACATTTAGATGCGGCCGCGGTTCTCAAAACACGTGTTTAAGGGCTAAAGGTTTCGAAGCAGCTATCCAGGATGGATGGGGGATTTGTGTTCCTTTCGTGCTTAGAGGCTGCTGTGAATGCAGCCGACCGCCGAGCTAGCTGTTAGTTCTGGCAGTTTGGAAGGGATGCCTGTGGGACTATGCTTGTCTTTAAGAGCCTTTGCAGAGACTTTGCCAGCATGAATTAATGGAGGATGAGCTGAGACGCTTTTTTCTTCAATTTAAGGAGACTGCTTGTCATTTTTTGTGGCAGGTTTTCTTATGCGTGTGTGTGTGTTTGACTCGGGTGACTCACTGAATGCAAACTCACAAACACATCAATTCGCAGGATGAGAGATATGCATGCACACATGAGGATGCGCTCACAAAAGTGCACCCTCCTGTACGGTGACAGCTGATTGCAAGTAGTGGCGTCCTGGCCGTGGGGGTTTGGACTAGGTTGGGTTGGTTTACTGATATTGACAGCGTGGCCTTGTCTGGCCTCTTGCCAGTGTTGAGCTAGCTCCCGCTGACTGCTGTGGCCTCCTATAAATCAGGGCCAATTACTACAGTGGTGCACAGCCACCTCTCCTGCAGTCGCAGCTCTGCCCTGCAGAGTCAAGGGAAGGAGGGAGAAAGGCAGGGAAGCCACATCCCTGCTTTTATTCCAATTACTGCTACTGCTGCCCTGATCTCTGTTTAGCAAACATTGTGTTCTCACATGGTATGTTTGCACATTTTTTAAACAAGGGAACCACCTTATCTCAAGATATACTAAACTTTAAAAAAAACATGGAAAACCAACATTCCAGAAGCCATTCACAGAGATGTCATGTATGGATTTGCAATATTCAATATAATTGTAATTAAAAAATAGGGGTGTAAAAGATACATCTTAATTTTTGAGTCAGATGTCTCAGATTTGGTTTCAAGTGTCATTTTTAATGAGAACAACATCTAAGCACTATCCACTGAAAACCTTTTATCTCAAAATTGGGGTATTTTTCTTTTTCTTTTTTCTTTTTTTCTAAACACTTCTGTTTCAAACAGGTCAAGGGTTTTTGTTTGTATTTCCACATACATTCAATAAAGAAAATGGGTGGGGGGATCCCTGTTACCGTGGCAACAACAAAAAAACATTGCTACTGAACTCCTTGAAAAAGAGACAAGAGGAGGCGGCGATGTAATTGGCAGTGGTCTGTGAGTCCATTAAGTACACTGCGACATGTGGCCAGAAAATTTTACTCCCTTGTTTTCTTCGCATCTCGTTTCTCCTCTCCTGTAGCCCTGTGTTGCTTTGGTCTTTCTTGAAATATTGTCTACACTGCCCCCACAACTTCCTGTGGCGGTTGATGGTTTCACTCAGTTTTGTCTGTGCCCGTAAGCTTCCAGCGAATGTAGGAGAACGCTCCATTTGTATCTGTATGGATATTTAATGTTGGGCATAACTGAGCCTTAATTTTCCTTAAAGCAAATTCTTCTACTTAAGGAAAAAAAAAAAGACTATTTGAAATTGCATTATGACAAAGCTGTAAACAGCTGCTAGTTTATGAAAAAAAGTGGAGATGCCATAGCACATACACGAGCAAATGGGTTTCATGCAGTGTAAGGCTGCCATATAAACAGAACATGAACATGTAAATAACAAAACACACAGCAGGTTCAGGTGTGCATATTACTCTCAGTGACAGAGAGGGCCAGCTATGGTCTGTAAAATAAAAATATGTGTTGTCCTTGCGCAGCTGTGTGAATATACAGTGCAGTGCTGCTCGCCCTCAGCCTATGTAACGTACGCCAGATTTATCATCCTCACTTAATACACTCATAAACATTCGCTGGCATGTCACAGAGGCTGTGAACCCCCCTGCACGGCTGGCTCGGTAAATTGGGCCTGTGTAAACCATTCTGCCCCTCTAAAATACAGTGCGGCAAATTGAAATCCCCAGTAAGCCTCTGTAGCGGCATGTCACAGCTGGATAGGGAGGAGGGAGAATGGAGTTTTTTTCTTTTTTTCATTTACCACCTGGAGGTTTTTGAAGTGTCATAACCAGCTATTCCCCGACACTCTTCTCTTCTCTTTCTATTTTGTGTATTTCTCATTTGTCCGTCCCTCCCTTTTTCTCCGAATCTTCCGTCCCCCTCTCCTCTCTCACTGAAACACCCTTTGTCAAGCGCTGCATTCAATCCTCATCGCTCCGACACATGAGATCTGTATTTATTATATATTTAAAAAGCTGGATCTTACAAGCTGACAGGCTGAGGGTAAACAGCAGTCACAGAAGCGTTGGGAAAGGGAAACAAGCTTCGGTTATTAACCTCCAGTGGGGCGACCGGAGGAAGCCATGAGAGAATTCGATTTAAAGTAAAAAAAAAGGGTGGAACATTTCTGGTGGGGATGTGTGCATGTATGCTTGTGTAGCTACAGCCAGTTTATGCTTGCTAATTTCACTCCCACGCTTGTATAAGTTGTTTTGCTCCCAAAGCATGTACATACATAGACTACAAATGTATACAAGCATTTGAAACCCTCCAGTTTTGGCATTCCTTGTTCACTTTGCTTATCCTACAAATCTAAACTTTTGCACTCCTCAAGAGTATAAGAGTATAAACTTTTAGAATTTTTGCCATGAATAAAAAAACAAAAATAACCACAATGAAGTCCTCAATAATCCGACATTAAGCCCGCCATCCACCCAACAGCCCTCATTCCTCCTAGACCTTCGGCACCCATTCTATTCTTCATCCCAAGGGACTCTTCCGGCCTTTTTTCTTTCCCCTTGGATAACTTCGCTCTCTGCCTTCTCGCCCAGCACTGTAAGTAATGGGCTGGTTTTGACCCTCTATGCCTCATTGTGTAAGATTTCAGCTTCTGACCTTAAAAAATGAAAGCAAATCGATAGGGCGGGACACATGAATTCCAAAGCCCAGGATGCAAGCCAAGCTTGGAGCCCGGGGAGGAGAAGAAAGAGGGAGGAGGAGGCGGCTGCGTGTATTACTGAAGGACTAAACCAAAGAAAGAAAGCCAGAGAAAGAGAGAAAGAGAGGCTTTCAATTAACCTTCAGCGCTGACAGCAACTCTGTGTAGTGTCTCCTGTTTGTGCTGGCGAATTTGTACGTGTCACACAGTATGTTAAGTACTGTGTGTATAATTTAGGCTTCAGTGGACAAGGAAAAAAAAACAAAAGAGGTGAGGGAAGAGGGGGTAAGGTGAAAGCCTCAAAGTTGAGGCTTGAACTGCAGCTGTGCACATTCCAGTGACTTTGAGTGGGAGAAAATAACTCCCGTGGAGCACTCAAGAGATTAAGATTCTTCTGTACAACTGCCACAGCTTGAAAACGTGAGCGACTGGAGACTCGTTCTGCTTTTTTTTTTTTTGTTCATTCGGGCCTCTGCAGCCGAGGCTACCAAAGCTGTAGGCACGATCTGTCAAAGAATGAGGTGAAGTGGACTTTGTGCATATGCGTGGGTGTCCACTTGTCACAGTTATACATTTGACACTTGGACTTTAGTCGGACTTCAGTGCATATGTCATTTGTGCCACAAGATGCCTCCCTACCAAAACAACAACAACAACAAAACGTAGTTTTGAGGTGTTGTCAAGTGACTTGTGATTTGCTAATTTCATTTGACTGGTTTTGCCATGTTTGCAGTTGTTGCTTAAACTGGAAGAGCAACTTTTCCTCCTGGGTTTTCCACCATGGCCTCTCACTAGCTGAAGGGGCGTGAATCTACCTTTGTAGAGCAGCCAATAGGAGCATGCGCTCTCTGAAAATACCCATGGTTGGCCGAAAAGTGTCTGTCCGTCATGTTTTAAAGCCTGAACACAGAGCCGAGGAGATATGCAGAAGTCTAGAGTTCTTTCAGACCAGCTGAATTGAGATATGCTGAAAGGTCGTCATGGAATACTTGCCCAGTGACACATAATGTAAACTGCCTCCCTCAGCTTTAATACGGCCTATGCATAAGTTAGAGGACTTGTTACCTGACATGGACTTTCCCTGCAGGACTTTAGGTTGACTTAAAACTTGAAGGTTGGAGTTGACCTGAGGGACTTCCAGCAGCTCTGGCAGTGGCGCTCTTTTCTTGGCTGTTTGGTTTCATTGGGGGAAAAAAAAGTATTTTACATGGCATGTGAGCGTGTTTGTGCATAAGCACAGAGGTGTGTAGAGCGCGGGTGTGTGTCCAGCACAGCGAGTGGCTGCCCATCAGTTCCACTTAGCTCAGCGTGGTAATTGGCCGTCCATTGATGGACGTGGCTCCCTCTTCACGCTCCAGGGACCCCGGCTCTTTGTCTGAAGAGTGGGAGGCAACACGCTGGCATGGCACACACGCTTAAAATAGCGCATCAAATCAGCCATGCTTCGGCAGCCGCTGCTAACGTGCGGGGCGGATTGGGGGGCTAATGGTGTGTGTGTGTGTGTGTGTGATTGTTAAACCGTGTGTATGTGCTTTTACAGCATGGCATGGGGTCTTGCAGTTCTCTCTTGGGAGGATGAGGGGGTTAATGTGGTTAACTTAAGCCGGTGGTAGTATTTAGTCACTTCCTTCTCTCTCTGACCATTTTTTCGTCTCCATTTCATCCATCACTTACTTATTTTATTGCAGTGTGCATCGTCTCTTACTCTCTCCCCTCCTCAGTCACCCTCTTCTTCTCTCTCTCGCCGTTCATACCCACAGGGCCCTGGTTCTCTCCTTCTGTCACTATGTGCAGTGTCCCTGCAATAGAGATATAAATGGGCTGTGAGCAGGGGGCCCTGACTCCTTTGCCATAAATCTACACTAACAGCACAACAGACACATGAGGAGAGCAAGGAAGGGGGGAGAGAAAGGGAGATAAAGAAAGGGGAAGGAATCAGATATCTAATGCATTTTGAATACATCTTGGAAGATGGCGAGTATACTGAGAAAAGATGTTCATATTGAGATGTTTATGAAATAGGCTGGAGGGGATTTCTGC
This sequence comes from Naso annulatus, assembly GCA_029783625.1. Classification (NCBI taxonomy): domain Eukaryota; kingdom Metazoa; phylum Chordata; class Actinopteri; order Acanthuriformes; family Acanthuridae; genus Naso; species Naso annulatus. The sequence goes on along the minus strand of JAPZDX010000008.1, from coordinate 7,294,200 downwards.
ATCGAGATATCACACCCTCGGAGGTGTAAATTGTTTCGCAGTGTATTGAAATTAGTTTTGAGGGACTGAATAGTAAGCAGGAAGTTGCCATCATTTAAAACTGTTTTATGCCCCCGGAAGCTTTATGAACTCAAATATCAGCGAGTCCCCTTGGTGAAATGTTTGCTTAAAACAAAAAAAAAACCAAAAATGCAGAAAAGTTTGTGCTCTTGACTTCAGTCACATGCAGAAAAAAAGCTCCACACACTGACAAAGAATTTCAGATGAGAATTATTGTTACTGAACAAAGGTCACAAAAAATGGTACAAAGTAAAGTAAGAGTATATCATTCTTCATTTTGCAGACCTTTTTTCTCAACTTCGATATATTCTTATCATTCCACACTGGGGTTGGATGTTTGTTTTACTGAGATTTGAATCTTCTGCCAGCTTGAATGTTTTCATCTGTGTCTGACCCTGATCTCATCCTCTCAGTATCGCAGCCGCCCTGAAAAGTCTGCTCGCATAATAGCAACGACATTGAACTCGTGCTGACTGCTGTTTCTTCAAAAGATATATATTTCCCACTCCTTCTCACACTCCTTTTTTTGCTGTCTCATAACTGTTAGCTTTTGATGTTCTCACACCTTACTTCTCAGTATCTTTAACTCTTTCACGTATTATTTTATGTATCGGATTTTTGGTCGTTTGTGAAATATTTCCTCCCTTTAATTCTTCTTTTGTCTTTTCCCAGCAGCCCTATGCTCCACCCCCTCATCCCATGGCTCCTCCCAGCCCGAGCACCAACAGCTGCAGCCAGGGAGGGGCAGAGCAGTTGAGTAAGACCAACCTATATATCCGAGGACTGCCACCTGGGACCACCGACCAGGACCTCATCAAACTCTGCCAACCGTGAGTACTGGGAACAATTACAGTTAAATACCGAGGGGCCTCTGTCACACTTGCCAGTGCCACTGTGGGGTATACTTGACCATGATGGGCTTCTCATGGTCTCATGTATTTAGCAGTACAGATGGTTCTGCATACCTCTGTGTTTTCTCCAACTCTCAGTATATATTGTTACCGTAGCTGCATAAATGTCATCCACTTTAATTCATTTAATGTGGAAACTTTATGTTTCCATATTAATCTTTCTATATATTCCACTGTAATGTGAACAAATGATTTTGTCATCTTGCCTCTCTTGGAAAGTGGATTTTGTTTGGAACCATTTTGGGTTAAAAGTCAAATCCATTCTGAATATATGAAGCTACTAATTCAACCTGTCATTTTTAAAAGCACTTAATGAAAACAGTATCTCAAGCCGAAAATGATAAAGATGTCTCATGTAGAGGGAAAACCTTTATTTGCCTATCCCGCAGTCCAAATAAGTCAAACCCTGACAGGCTGTGTTTTAGTGAGTAACTGAATTAATATTTGACAGACTGGAGACACAAGAGACATATTATGTAGGGTATGTTGTGCTAATACAAGATGGAAAGCCAATCTGCATTTGGAAACATTGGAGAATATAAAGTAGCTGTAGTGCTTAAGCATCAAACTAGGAAGGTAATAGCCAAGTGATATGTCAGTCAAAGCTGCTTCACCTGGCCACCGAGCGCAGTTCATTGGTCAGCCCAAAATTGTCTCAGTTTGACTCTCTGTAGGCGGATAATCAGTCACATGCTGAACTACACCAGTCAACTACTCTCTGTCTTTCTTTGGAAGAAAAGATGATAGCATACAACTGTGTTTTCAGGAGACCTCGTCAATATTCCTGCATCTGTGTATTTTTGTAATAAGTACCGAAAAACATTTAGGGGGAAGAGGCAGCTGCCTACGTTCAGAGTTTTACACCAAAATTATGCAGGTGTTTTAAAATGCTGGTAAAGATTGACTCTTTTCCCACTGACAATGGATGAGTTTGTCTTTTCTGTCCTTTCGGATGTGCAGAGTTCAAAATGTCAAAACAGGAACGGCAGAAGGACTAAGGCCTGAAATGATATTACAGTAGAGCTGATCGATATGAAATTTTAGAGGCCAGGACTGATACCAATACTAGGGAGTAAAAAAATTACAATTTCCAATTTATCAACTGATTTTATATGTATCTTTATCTATCTATCTATCTATCTATCTATCTATCTATCCATCTATGTGTGTGTGTGTGTGTATAATCAGCTGAATGTGGTTATCATGTATTTGTGACAAAGACATGTAATGGCAGAATATCTTACTGTACTTTTAATCCATCTTTATTCCAAACATCAGTGCACTGAACAGTCAACACTTGACTCATTAGTTCTTAAATAATGGACCATAAACCACTTAATTACACAAATCTTTAGTCCAAGCATTTTTTCCCTCCTTAAAAACATTTTTAATATTGGCGCGTATCAGAGAACATATACGCTGACACCCATTTTTCTGCAATAGGCTTGTATCAGCTGATAATATCATCAAATATATTGGTCAGGCCTTACAATACAGTGAATACTTTTTTTTAATATCTTTTCTCTTTCACATTTAGAAGAAACTATCATGGCGTTAGAAAGGGAGTGAAACTTAGCCTGTCCACAGAGCTGTCATGTTAAAATCACTGCTGAAGAAGGAGCTTAAGGAGCCAGAGCTGATAAATACCTGTGACACCTGCAGAGTCATTTGACCTAAGAATGAATGCTGATTGTACCCTTTCCTCTGAATACAAGAGCCAGGTATTAGTTGGTGTTATGTGTGTTTTTGAAAGTGCATTACACTCCACGGTTGTCATCTTGTTATGCAGGCGCTGGACATATATATGTACACAAATTACATATTTAAGCTCTTAAATGTCAAACTGGTCAAACTGAAAAGTTCACATCTGAGAAGAAAATTACAGGCATGAAAAAGGTCTGTGTGCAATACTTTGCACACCCCATTAAACTGCTACCAACTGAGTGAATTTTAGGGACACACACTGAGGTACTCATAAAGCTGTGCCAAATGTTCTTGACAGAGAAAACACACACACACCTGCCTGCACACAGCTCAATAAGGCCTAATAAAGCTTAGATTGGACCACCTCCCCCAGGAATCGCAGACCAAGACCTCATCAAGCTGTAACAAACAGTCACAGGGGCTTCCTCTCTCTCTGCGTCTCTGTCTCTCACACATAATAACACACACACACACACACACACACGCACACACACACACTCGCGGCTTTGTTCAGCTCCATTAGGTCCTTTCACTTCTAAAATGGTGAAAAGGGGGTCAAGATCATTAATGGAGACAAGGCCAGCAGATTGTGAAATACAGGCCATGAGCGAGTCTGCCTGGTTGCATAACCTTTCCTTGGCCATATTTCCAGAAATGTCCTGGTCAAACGCAGCCAATTATTCAGTGATCCTTTGGAGACGGGAACATGTTGTCCAGTGTGTTTGGTAATGCTCCTGCTAGCTGTGTCATAAGTCGTGCATTTATTCTTGATACTGACCCATCAAAATTCCATTAGCCTGAGAGGCGGCTCGATAAGATTTGGAAAAGCACTCACCATTTTGACATTGCATCTCTCTCGCTTAGCTCTTACATTCACCCAGTTATACAGAGCTGGGCAGTTTCAATTTCATATCTAATTCCATATGATCTTGAATATTTTGAGAGTAACTGTCTGGAAGGGCAAACCATGTCAGAGCTTATGTAAAATACCCGGGTAGTGTGCTTGTTTGTGACTGGAGATCTGCATTCTAATATATAGCTTTTTCGCTGTGTATTAATGGAAAGCTCCTGACTTTGTCTGTTATTCCTTGGATCGGCCGCGATGTCCTCTGGTGGCTGTCCTCTTGTTCAGCTGTTTCCTCGGCTCTCCTCTCTCATTTCTTATACCTCCCATCCTTCCCTGTGTGTGTATCGCCTGCCCAAGAGCCCCCAAGGTTGCCCGAGGTGTGCTGTGCCAGTGAAAATCCAATGCCACTGAAACTTTAATTAGCCAGACTGTGTTTCAGTGGCAGGCGGGTGGCAGCATTCTAGAAAAGGTCATGCGACTGTTCTGCAGTCTGCAGCACCCTGGGTCCCCCTCAGGTTTTTCCCTAGATGCCCAGTCCCCTTTCCAGCACCCAGCACCTCCTCTCCTGGCCCTCAACCCCATCAGCTCTTTCTCAGCCAAGGGCCGTGTGAAAAGTTCCATTAAGAGATTTTGAACATTTCTATAGCAGCAAAAAACTATTAGCGGTAATGGTGTCCTGAGGACAGAATTAAGCTTCACTCCTTCTGTTTGTATGTAATTCAAGCTTTTCTGTTCTTTGTTTTGGTAGATGGTTGGGCTCAGCGTGCCTATTAGTGCATGTGGGTCCCTCCAAGTGAAAGTGTTGGCCCTCGCATTTGTAAAATACTAAAAGCAGCATTGCAAAAAGCAAGAATGCGAGATGGAGAGTGTAGTTCATAAACACATTTTAGTGCACCCAGATTCAATTTAACCAATTAGAATTTAGTCACCAAAAGGATATTTTATATGATGTTTTATGTTGCCTACGATAGCAGGATAACTACCAAGCTAATGATAGCCATTTATGAATTTAAGTCACACTGCAGGTTGAAAATGACTTATATATAGAAAGAGTCATAACATCCTCATTTCTAACTTGGTGAATTTAGGAGTAGTTCCACCAATTTAAAGATGGTGATTGTTTAAATAATGAAATAACTAGCCAAGGCAATTTTGGTGAGTTTTTGCTTCTTTTTTAGTTTGTTTCCAGTTGTTGAAGTAAGTGTTTTAAATTGATCTGCAAGGTAAAAATTACCATTTTGGTCGTCGGAGTCTATTGGCTTCGAGGAGAACGATATAAAAGCTGTTTCTGTGTAGCAGGGAGGTGTGGCCAGAGCACAAATTTGTTTTGTTCGAGATGCTGGTGCTCTAGTGCGACATCTTAGAAACTAGAACCCAGCTAATTATGGCACTGCAGTTTTAGGAAAAAGCAAAAGTGGGGAAGTTTTAGCACATTAGCTTGCTAAGTGCCCGTCTGCTCTTTCAAACCTTACCGTGTGTGAACACGAATGTGTATGTGAGCATGTACTTACCGATCCTTGTGAGTTTTGGCAGTAGGACAAATCAAAGTTGATTTTAGGGCCTGGGTTTGTTACACACATTGAAAAGCAGCTCTTACCGCCCGGGTTCACCACTATCTCAAAAGCAAACATACCCGCTGCCAAACTGATCCATTCTTGACAACAGGCCATATCGTTGCTACTGATTGGAGGCTGTTGCATGCTACCAGAGGTGCCAACAAACATAAATGCAGTCCACCTTGGTCGTAACCCCATCCTTGTGAACTCTAATGTTTTATTGCCAAGAATCTGTCATATTTGCAGAAACCCTCATTAAGGCCTCATAACCTCCCAAAGTTCACAGTTTTCTCTTAGAATACAGAACCTTTGTTTAGAAAGTCAGACAAGTTTGAATTTCCAGATTTAAACATTGAATCAGATCTGTTTGCTAACTGCTAATTTTGGTTAGAGTTAATTCCATATTGCATCTTAAAGTATAGCCTGAGTTACTGTTATAATAGGTAAATGCTATAAAAAATACTGTACTGAAAAATTGCTACTATATCTGTCATACCATGCAGCCATGTGCTACATTAGCATGCAATAGAAGGGTTAATATTAGCTTAGCCCGTTAGCAGCAGGATGTTATTTTTGCTCTTTATGATGACAAATTGCATTGGATTTAGTACCATGTGGTGTTCTTCTGTTTGGTGATTCTGACTACTTGATGTCAAAGTTCTGTCAAGATACAGATGTCTACAGATGTGATGTGATGTCATTGTTAACAAAACGGTTCAGCTGGCTTTCTCCCTTGGCCTTACGCACCCTGGTAACAAGGCTAAAACTGCGCACAGATAAACATGCAGTTAACAGCAACTGAATATGGCCTTTTTTGATTAACCAAGCCAAGATTTCTATTGTTACGTCGCCCCCTCCGTCAACCTCCCTGTGGTCACTGGGAGCAAAAGTAAAAACTGAAGAACACGAAAGATCTTACAACGATTGGAGTTACATGCCAAGAGCTGTTGAATGAGTAATTAAATGGATTCGGGTGGGTGCTTAATCTCTGTTTTATTCAGCTAGCTGGATGTTGGGCTCTCCGCAGCCGTCAGCCTGATATATGGGCGTGGAGAAGAGGCCAAAGGAGTGGAGTGGGGATTTGTTGGCTAAACACCCAGATAGTAAGAGGCCTTCTTATTTGCTTGGCTAGCTCTGTGAGTGGAGGGATGGATGGATCAAGGGATGGAGGGATGGATAGAACAGCCGTGACTGTGAGAAAAATTCCTTGGCCTAACCAGCCAGGTTGAGGCACAGGGCCAGCCTTTAGCCCAACACCAACCCAATCCAACCCAAAGATTGGTGCCGCCTGTACATCTAACTCAGCCCCTGAACACTTTATAGCAAAGGAGACTTTATAACCTGATTCACCAGCCAGCTATTAGGCAGCACCCACATTTTTCATGGTTGCAATCCACCGCCCAGGAGAGGCATAGAGGATGGAAGCAGGTTGTTAAATGAAAGGTTCAAAGGAGGAACGAGAGGGATTTCTTTTTTCTTTACGAGGGCCCACACCTGGAATAACAGGGGCAAAGCATTTCACATTTTCTCTGCCAGCAGCCCAAATCCATAACTCAAACTGCCGAGAAAACAAAGGACCCTAGAGTTCCCTAAGCCCCTAACTCCTCACTCCTCCTCTTCAACCCTACCTCCTTCTCATCCACTTCCTCTCTTCTCCTTCTGGTTCTCCTCACCTAATTTTATTCACTGCTGAGCCACAGCTGCGTCCTCACCCGCACTGGCTTTTGCCTTCATGCCACGGCCTGATCAAACATACAGAGTTAGCCAAATCAAGAGCTAATCACCACCAATTGTCCAAATAACCTTTTCAGTGTGTGCTAGGGAAATGTTGGCGGGGGAGCTGGAGAGTGAGGGGAAAAGGGAGAGAAAGAGCAACATGGTATGCTAAGCAGGGGAGGTGAGAGGAAGAGAAGGGAGGGGTGACCCTGGGACCACCTGTTTTTATGGAGCCGAGGCCCGGGCACTCAGCAGCGCCACATTATCCCTAATGACTCTCCGAGGTCCAGTGTTGACATTAGCTGCCTAGCTATCAGAGTCGGCCTGTCCCATGGCTCTGTTTCAGAAAACTGACAAAGGAGACAAGTGTGAGCAAAGGCGTTCCAGTCCAGCCTCAAAGTACCGAACATCCCCCACCAGTATTACTGCAGCAGAGCCAAACAGACACAGCGACAAGTAAACTTTCCATGTTTGGTTCTCGCAAGTATGTCCAGATTTCCATATATGCTCTGTGTAGGCAAATATGTGAGAAATCGTGCTTTAAAAATCAAAATAAAGAAAACATTAAAAGGAACCCCAAAATGAAAATTCAGTCACTATGTACTCACCACCACCATGCTGATGGAGGGTCGAGTGAAAATTCTTAGTCTATAAAATATTTTTGAAACTTGAAAGTAAAGCAATGTTGCATTGTTTTCCAAAAACGAAAGAAACTGGGGACTTGTTTTAAATTCTAGAAAAAAAATGGAAAAAAAAGGCTCAATACAGATCATCAGGCATAGTCTGGATCTCCAGAAGCCCTGAAATGCCAAAATGAGACGGTGACTGAATTTTCGTTTTTGATTGAGTATTCCTGTAATGTTTATCTGCGATTGTTCTGAGTGTTTTTCAGAGGTAAAATGGCCTGCATATTTTACATCATTTAGTCAGAGCAATTTTTTTTTCCCCCCTGATGTCCAGCTAGGTTTTTGGCATTTTTACAATGCTGTGCTAACCGAGGCTTGTAGAAATCTAAAGGCTAGCTATCTTGTGACTATACGTCTTGCCTTGTGCGCTGCTTTAGATGGGAAAAGATGACCTAATCTTCTGGGAGAGTGTAACCTTACCTATCTACCTTGCCCGTGTTATACTTGTCTTGACTTCATTCTCAGGGGGCCAACGTTAGCTTCACGTGGTCATTTAGTTTAAAAAAGTGAATATTTGAGTTCAAATTGGTGGATGAATCAAAGCTTTTGTGTACAAGTCTCTTTAGTATTTAAAAGTTTTGCCTTTTGGCGTCCAATGGTGTTAAAATGGGCCAGATCATCCACCACTTGTGTAACCTCTTTATGGCCCTGCTTCTCTCCACCTGCCAAAACCCTTCCTACCTCTAAAAGATACTGTCATAATAAGCTCTAACAACCATATTTTAGAGATCCTATCAGAAATGCTTCAGTATGCTCATGTTGAAAAGGCATGTATCACATTTTTACTAAATTTACAGTGGGTTCTAAAAATCTAGTATTGGTAGTGCTCTTATTTATTTCTTTTTCCTCTTTTGAATCAAATGCTTCTCTTTGGCTCCCTACCTGTCTTTCTCCTCCTTCAACCTTTAAAAAACCCTTTTCTTGTCAACCATGCAGGGTCAAGTTGTGCGTCACTTAGAGCAGAAAGAGATAGTGGTGCTTAACCTCTGAATAGTAGCGAGACAGCCACAGGAATGCCCAAACTAAACTACTCCTACAGCCGCAGCTTCACGCTGAGTAGAAGCATCTGCTATTCCTGGAACCGGAACCCTCCGCAGCCACTTTTTCTATGTGTGAATGCCTTTTTCTGCTCTCTCACTATCCCCCTCTATGTTTCCCTCACCTCTCTCTTTCTTTCTTTCTTTCTCACTGTTATCCTCTGTTGCACTCTGTCCTCTCACCATGTGCTCTCTCCTCTCTCTCATCTGCTCTCTCACATCGCTTCATCATGTTAATCTCTCTGCTTCTCTGCTCCAGCAGAAGTGACATACTCATTTCATTGGCTGGGCCAAACTGACTAAAACGCTACGCCTTTTTCCTCCCTTAACATCGATTTTAGAGCGAGGGTGAGCGGAGGAGCTGATTTGGCCTTAGGCTGTTTTTCTGAATTATTTATCCCCCCATTACTGTATACATGACACGTAGACAGTTTGCCTATTTAGTGGCAGGAAAGAGCTTCTTTTTTTGCCTTTCGCACTGAAGTTGACTCTGTTAACGCTTAATGCTTGAACAGTAATTTTCTTGAATAGCATTTTTAATTTATCAGATGCTTATTCAATGTGACTTTCGGGCTTACATTCACACAAAATACACAGTCCTTTAAAAGCAGTATTCAGTGTACTTGGCTGCATTTCCCCTCAGTTTGCATCCAGTACCAAAACTAGTAATAACCAGCGTGCAGCAGTCTCCTACAACTCCCCCACTAAGTGTGGTTATATTTTATCTGACTCCAGCTAAGGACAGTTTGTAAGCTCCAACACAAGTGACAGAGTTTCTTGTACAACATGACTGATTGATGTGAGGAACAAAGCCTGAAATCTCTGAACTCTGTGGTTGTGACTCGCTATCTGTCCCTCCTTCCTCTCATTTTCTTCCATTGACCTTCGCTTTCATTTGAAGCAGTGTCTAGAAAGCAGGAGCAGCACCAGCACAGATGAGATGTGTTCATTTGTCCGTGTCAGACAGCAGTGCATGGCATGTGGGTTTGACAGGTTGGACACTTCCAAACAAACAGGGGCTATTCTGCAAGGCTGCCTCTTTGTGTGTGTGTGTGTGTGTGTGTGTGTGTGTGTGTGTGTGTGTGTGTGTGTGTGTGAGAGAGAGAGAATGTAACTAGCAGCACTGAGAACAACAGGCTAATGCTTCCTGCCTTCTTGTTGCTCTTGTCTTTTCGTGATGCACACTCGACCAGTCTGCTGTTCACTTTCTCAGGCATTTTCTGAGGCACTTTTTGGGCTGTGTGTCTCTGTGGTGAACATCTTTCCTGTCTCATCTTCTTGACTTTCTCTACCTATATCCCATAAAGGAAAAAATCCAATGCCCTTAAGCCTGGGATGTCGATGGCATTTCATAAAAAAAAGGAAGGCAAATCCCATCACTTATCTTCAAAATAATTCTTTTTTCAGTAAATTTAAGAGAAAAATTATTAATCAAAAACAAAAATTTAATTAAAGAAGACAAAAAGAAACAGCAGATTCTTAGCTGATGAGGACATCCTCATTCTGCTAGTCAAGAGTCCAGATGGATAACAGGATCAAATATGGCGCAGAAATCCACGTTTTCTTCGAACTGAGCATCGACTCCCCGGAGGTGACTAAATGGATTTTATTTAGACAACTTTTTATTCATGGAAAGTTTTCACATGAAAAGGCAAAAAGCCAACAACGAAAAAAGTAAGAAAAAGCAAAGGAATATGAGGTCATGGGATGATCTCTGTGATAAAGAAAAATCACACATGCCATAATTATAAAACACTTGTCTCATTGGTTAAATAAACACATCATTTTTCCCTCTGTCTCTTTCTCAATTCTTTTTGGAGTTGTATGGAATGGATCATCTGTTCTTGTAGATATTGGAGTTTAACAGTATTGACAAAATGGCCAGCAGTGGGGCCGTGTTTTTTTTTTTTTTAATAAGCCAGTATTTTGTAATGGCCTTTTTACTTTCTGCCAACAATATCATTAGGAGTTCAAAATGTTCCAAAAGTTAGATAAGAACATTGATACAACTCTAATATCTGTCTGTCAAACATGGAGCCGCAGCCAGCAGCTGGTTGACCTCGCGTAGCCTGTAGCCTGGAAACAGCTTTGCAAATGTGAAAATGATCCATTTACCTGCACTTCTAAATCTCACTGAACTCACCTTACATCTCGCCTTTTTCAAAAAGTGTGTCTCTTTCACAAAAGTTTGCAGTTTCATTAAGGGACTTTTTCATTCATTCTTTGTCATGACATCATTGTAGGGTTGCCAGGAACCCAGTAGAGACTCCAGGAAGTCACTGCTGTTTGCCAAGGAAAGGGTCAGAAACAATACCACCCAAAAAACTACTGACTGACAATTTTTCTTCTTCCTTTTTTGTTATTCTTTCTTTTTCATTTTTTGTGTTAGCACAGATTCAGCTGTGAGTACAGCTTTAGTTGCTGCCGTGCGCTCAGGCTTCTCTTTCCACCCACAATTTATTTGTTTACTAATTTAGAAACCCACGTCAAAGAATATTTCAGCTATTGCGTCCATGTGGATATACCAGATCAAAACACTGGATGCTCAGACCACATCACGCAGTAGCCAACACTCTCCAAAACAACACAGAAAAAACGAAATGTGTCGCCAGTAATGTGCCTGTACGGCACTGAAGTGGGGCCATGCACCAGGACAAAGCAAATAGATGGTGAACAATGTTGTGTAATAGGTTGTGTTTTACTGTATATATGCAATAAAAAAATTTGTTTCCAAATAGACACTTTAACATACCTATACATCCAGTTTAGTTGCCGTTGCCTACGGTACATGTGCTGGCATTTCAAAAAGTTTGACAGTATTTTGTAAAATGCTGCTGGCTATTTACCAGAGTTCAGCATTTTCATGCACTAATGTTATTTTGACCTGTGTTCACACTTCCTGCTGGAGTCTTCAGTTGCATATATGGATGGTCTTATTTGTACCTTTTTAAAATTCTGGATGCCTACACTGCTTTCTGCTGTTTTTGTTCCTTTACTGTTTTTTCCTCTTTCTTTGTTTGGTACTTTCTTTCCAGTTACTTAAACTTCCTCCGCTTTACAAACCCAGAATTTCCGAATTCACTCAAAATTGGTGTACTCAAGTTTAAGACCTGCAGAAGTACTTGCTTTTATCCCTCTCTCTCTTTTTTTAATCTGATCAAAGCCAATACATACTGCACTTTATCTGTGTTTAATTCGTTTTACACAGGAGATCTTGTGTGAAGGGGTGTGGTAAATTAATTCCATTTGTCTTGAAATGTGTGATTTTGGCAAAATTCTTAATTTTGATTTGACTTTATGATGAATTAATAGTTTAAATAATTCAATAATTTGAATTGAAATTGTTATAATTAATAAAAAGTTGCACAGCAGGACATAAATGGAATGGATTTAAATGAATGCAAATGGACCAAACTAAGCAAATGGATCCAGTCTCATCCAAAGTGACACA
>JAPZDX010000008.1:7259054-7269939 GCA_029783625.1 Naso annulatus | reverse complement strand
GCAGCTGTGCACGATGTTATGTGGAGGACAATGTTTCCCCTAAGTCACCCTCCTGGAATGCAGCACTGCCGAGATGCCAAGAAGCAAATATAAGCAGACTTATTTTATAAGTGGAAAGCATGGTCCTGCTCTCCAACCAGGGACGGAGGGGAGATGAGGACGAAGAGGAGGAGAGACAGTGTGAGGAAAAAGGCTGAGTGACCATGAGGAGGAAATTATAGCTCTTTTGTGTTTTAAAGACATGTTAAAGTCCACCTGAAACAGCATTTTGAAAATATCTAACTTTTGTCTCGTGAGGTCTTTCCGGTATAAACAGGATATACAGCAGGATGAAAGACTGGGAGGAATAAGATTAGACTATTAAAAAGTGGTATGTATTACAACAAACATGTTCAAGGCTAATGTTAGCATAACTTTAGCCTGTAATCAGAAGTGCTGACTTTCACACATTTGGCCTGACAAACACATACATGCCCCTTTTCATAGGCATTGACGTCACACCCCGTATTTCTCACGCCATTAAATCAATTTTTTAGAATAAAAGCTCTGAAGGCAGCTCTGCCTGAAAACTGTCTGCCTAACATGGCTTTTATTTTGAAAAAAAAAATTGCTAACCTGCAAGAGAATATGACCTTTCATTGCAGCTACGGAGAACTTGAAATTTGGATTCCATACTTAGTTTAGGACAGGTTGTAAGTGGCCTATACTGTTGGTCGAAGTAGGAGAATAATAGGAAAAAAATGTAGCTGACTTTTAATATAAAAATACAGGGAAACAATTTGGATGTGAACTAAAAGGATTTAAAAGACATTTTTCATTTCGGCTGCACTTTAAGGAGGAAAGAAATGGCACAAAAACATAATTTTTGCTGCATCTTTCCCATGATATATCTCGCTATCTTGTGAGGGGTGAACAGGTATCAACACATAAACCAGTCAAGTAGGTATTTTGAAGCCTGATCTATGGGCGCGCATTGGTGCTCCGGGTAACAAAGTAAAACTGGCACATCGCCCTGATCTAGTCACGCATTGTTTCGACTTATCCGACCCTCTGACCCTGACGCTTGTTTAAATGTCAGAGCAGCAGCTTATCGCCACGTGCCACCATCACACAGGGAGCATCCCTCTCCTCCGTCTCCTCTTCTGCGCCTCCTCCTCTCCTCCCCCTTGTGTTATTTGTGTTTTGCTCAGCTCAGTGAGCACACTGCCAAAACAATGTGAGAAAAATGGGACAGAGAAGAGGTTAGGACCAGTCATCTTCTCTGAGAGAGCTGGAGATCAATAACAAGTCCGTGGAAAACAAGAGAGTAACATATCTTGAACTGATGAACTTCTTTACTCTGCTGTTATATTTTCCCTCCAATTTATTTTAGTTATTCAAAATCTTTAGACTGCATTCAATGACATATCCAATCTCACGCATTTTAATAATATGTTGTAATTCTAATCTGTTGGTACAATATATCCCCCATTATGAACATATGCTTCACTGTCAGGGTATAATTTAAATTTGCCAACAGGGTAGTTTAAAAATATTTAAGTAGAGGCGAGACATTTTAATATGAATAACCTTCAGAACACTTTTCAACCTTGTGGTTTTGTTTCCCCAAGAGAGTTCAAAACATTGATTTTTTTTAAAAAACAAAACAAAAACAAAACTGGATTTGATATTTTGTATCTGTAAACTCTTGTTTGTTTACAGTGTGTTCCCTTTGACTTTGTTGTAGGGTTCTGCAACTTTGTAATGGTGTGCTTTCTTGGTCAGGTCTTTTAATCTAAAGGAACTTACTGATCAAATAAAGGTTGAATAAATAAATAAAAATAAAATAATATGTCCGTTGTATCATAGCCCACAAGCATTAAACAATTTGAACCAACTCTGAGGTGAAGAAAATAAATTGAACTCAGTCTGTTTCACCTAAAAAAACCCTACACAGGGTCAGCTTCTTGTACTTGTAACTTTTTTAAAATTGATTTTTATACAATGTTTCAAATTATGTATCGATACGTAATTACTTTTTTCATCTCATCGTCGCTCTCTGAATCAGAATTAAATTTATTAGCAAGGCGCCTACAGATTACCACATCTAACCAGCGCACATTCTTGGAAGATTACTTCGTAATAAAAATAAATAATGTTTTACCTGGAGATCACTTCTGTAATTACTTTTCAGAGTTGGGAAATCTTGCCCAAAACAATGCAGTGTTCAGCCATTTGAAAAGCTTTCAGAAATGATAGCTTACAAATCCTCAAACTGTCAACTCATAATTAGTTGCATTGTAATCAGATGAAATGCATCATTTAGAATTTAAAAAAAAGAAAAATAAATAATGATAATGAAAATGATAATGAAAATGATTATAAATGATAAAGATGAAAATGCAGAAAGGAACTTTGCAAAGAATGAAAAGTTACCTAATGGTGTACAGGCTTGTTTGTTGTCTTATTTATTGCTGGAGCAGCTAACAGACAAGCCTATATTTTGTTAAAACGTCTAAAATCATCTTTAAATATCTACATCTCATTTTCAGTATTTGCTACAGCAGTTGCTGTATTTTAACATAGAATAAACTCGACACGGTCTCCGTAACAAATTTCTTGCAAACACTGTACAAAATCGGTTAGATCCTTCTCATAAACGATACTGTTATTGAGCAGGTTAGATAGTAAAGATACCATCACAGCTTGTTTCTTTGAGGCTACATCTCAGATTAGTACTGTGGATACTGTGTATCTATGTACAAGATTAGGTAAGACATCTTTATTAATCCCCAGTGGTGGGAACTTGTTTGCACCCAAAGCAGCTGCAGCTCTTACAGACCACAATATAGAAATTGTTTTCTCATGAAACGACAAATAAGTATAAATTTGCACTTCACTTCTCCTAAGTGTGTAAATGCTGAATGCTGAACATTGTTTCATAGAAGAAGTGTTTTATTTGTTGTGTTGATAAAATGGCTATAAAAAGAATGAAACAGAGTATGAAAGAGATAATAGGAAGATGGATCGCTGATGATATGTGAGCTGGAAGAGTGAGCGTGGGAGTGGAGGCTGTCTGTTGTGGAGAAGCAGAAAAACATGATGATGCTTTCTGTACTTACAGGTCAGGTGTTATAGAAATGCGTATTTCACCGAGCACACAAACATACAGCAACACAAGAACAACACCCACGCTCAAACACGGAGACGCGTTGTTTTCCCTGCTACCTTACATCTACCTATACATTTGCCCTCAGTAGACAAGTGTGTGCAAGCGCTTTAAAGCCCTGTATGAAGTACCACATCACAAAAACTACACTCTAGAACCATGTAATACACCTCTCCCACGCACTCCAACACAAAGGGCACACTCACACACACACACACAAAGACTAATCGTACCCCCGCACGCACTCCCCATCCATCTGCCCGAGGTGCGTTCGGCTCTTGCAGCAGCAGTGGCCGTGCAGCAGATCTATCAATCCTCTCTCTAACATCACAGCATGTGTGCCTGCCTGTCTGCCCGTTCTGGCTGCTCTCCTCCACCACCGCACCACGCAGGCCTTTCAATGAGCCCCTCTATCTTCCCGGCGCTGACTCACTCCCTCGCTCCCTACCTTACTCTGTGACACACACACATGCAGGCTTCCAGGCACAGACGCACACACGCACATTCTTGTAAGGGTACACAACAGAAGCATATAAACTGTGCATGTCGTTAAATACACACAAACACACACACACATGTTTTGGATGTAGCCCAGTTCAGAGAGAAATGGGAACAGGAAGTTGTGAGAGGGCTTTAGGGCTGTCGAGCGCTGTGGGTAAGAGGAGGCATTCAGCTCTTCATCTCTCTCGCTCTCATGCTCCTCTGCACTCTCACACTGCTTCTCCTCCTCTGTTTGTCTCCGTTTCTCTCCCTCGCTCTTATACTTTGTCTATCTATATATCTGTCTCTCCACTTTTGCATTTACTGTAGAAATACAGCTGAGATTTGGGGTTTGCATCACAGATGGAGCGGGGGATTGAGGATGGCAGAGGGAGAGAGAAAAGGAATAGACTGCGAGAACCCAAAAACCGCTCATTTGCCATCCATGCCCACAAGGGCCTCTTAAAAGGCAGTGGCGGCATTTGAAATAAAGCAGGGCTGACCGAATGGAGACATTTTATTTTTCCTGCCAGAGCCCGGAGGCAGAGGAAATGACCTCAGCCCTTTAAAGGACCTCCGTTTCCTCCTCAACCGTGGGGAGATAAGGCTGTGCCGAGATTCACCGGCCTAACTGGCGCTGTGCCGCGACGGACCACCGCACTGAATTGTGGGAGATAGATGAGATGAGAAGATAGTCTCTTGTGGCTGTGTGTGTGTGTTTGGCAGTTTGTTGTTCATTTATTTGCCATGTAACTTGCCACCATTTTGTATAAAAATGCTAAAAACTCACAAGGGCATTACGTAAACAAAATACTGTCGCCTTTCCTCTGTTGCGTGGGTGACTGGATGTAAAACAAACAAAATTCCCATTTTTTCCTAAGATATTGAAATTATGTCTGAAGTATGTAAACCTTAAACTGTTAATACCTAGACAACCCACACTGATTTATTACTGATCTGAAAAAAAAGAAAGAAGAAAAAGTAGTTATAATTAGGGCCTGACTGATATGGGATTTTTGGGGTCGATACCAATGCCTATATTAGGGAGCATGAAAATTCTAATATCTGATTTATCAACCAATAATTTATATTTATAGTATCAGCTGAATGTGGTTATTAGATACTTGTGACAAAGATATGTAATAGAGGCAGGATATCTTACATTTTAACAAACTTTTAATTCCAAACATCAGTGCACTGAACACTTAAAATTTTACTTTTTTCTATGTATTTTATTATTTTTTACAGCCTTAAAAAACTATTTTAATATAGGCCCACATCAAGAACATAAACGCCGATATTGATATATCTAGGCCAATATCAGCGGATAATATTGGCACACCGATATATCAGTCGGGCCCTGGTCATGGTAAATTAACAGCAGAATGACTTTGCATACCCTGCCTAAACGCTGAGCCTCTTGCTGTTTGAATATTGAATCAATTTTGCCTGCTGAGCTGCACATGAAGCCTCCACATGGTACAATTTAAAAGCCTGTCAGATGCTTGACCATTACAATCTGAAGCATCCTTTGCCCTTACCACAGGGTAAGCCTAATGGAGAGATATAGGCAATGTTACATTACATAAAACTAGATTTATCGCCGCATCAGTGGCTGAGTGGAGCATTGCATGACTTCAAGCGTAAGGACCACTGATGAATGAGGTGACGCTCCCAAAAAAGGCCTGTTTTTCATTGTCATGCGCATGTGTATCTGCGTATTTGGGGTAGGGCTGGAAGGGTGACGGCGAGAGAAAAGGCAGAGAGTGCTTTTTGCATCCGTTATTGGTTTCTCATTAGAGGGCTGAGATATAAACATTTGTCTATGTTGTACACGGTGCCGGCGCAATTAAGGATTCTCTTTGCCGTCCCCTCTGCCCTTTGAAAGTGAATTATGTGCAGATGAGAATCTCGACTGAAGTGTGGCCAACAACGGACCTTTTTCCAAATGCCTCTGCTCCCTCAAAGCCATTCCAGAAAGAGGAGAGATCTACTGAAGGGCTGAGGGAGTGAATGTGTGTGCTGTTTCCTGCTTGCATAGGGTATTAATGACACTAATTAGCAATAGCAGAGGGATAATCACATTGATTTGCACAGATTCAGCATGCAGACCCTCATTGGATAGCATCCACAGCCTTTGTTAGCGCCCCACAATCATACACACGGACACAAAAATCCCTTTTATTCCCTTTATGACCCCACCCCTCTCCTGCCCTCCCTCAAACTCCATTTCCAGTAAGTTCCAAGTTGGCGGTTCACGGCGAAAGCATCCGATTGGCCGAGTGTGTCATAAATAGAAGCAGCCGAGCCATCGGCGCTGCATTCCTTGAGCCCTGACCTCTTAAACCCCTCCACTTCCTGTGCTGTTTTTGCATGCAGTGTGGTCGTCCTCTGTGTATGTGTGTGTATTTTTAATGATTGCGTGTATGCAGTGGGGGTCGTGGCGAGGTGGAGCCACGGACTCACGGGTCAAAACAGACCAATGTTTCCCAAGAGCATTTTTGCACAGAGAGCCATTGTGCATTTGGGGAATTTGCTTTTTTCTGAAATGTTATTGTTGACTCTCTGTCTTCTGGATCCAAAACAAAGAAAGAAAAGTATGTGCAAAGAGACCCTCGAGAATCTCTGTTGCAGATTTTTTTTGTCACCACTGCGGCTTTCTTCTCCAGTGATTGGCTCAATCCATTTTACAACACGTCCCAAAGGTCCGTTTCTTGTCGTGTTTGTTGACAAATGCCGCAGAGGGCACTGGTGGAA
Organism: Naso annulatus; assembly: GCA_029783625.1. Classification (NCBI taxonomy): domain Eukaryota; kingdom Metazoa; phylum Chordata; class Actinopteri; order Acanthuriformes; family Acanthuridae; genus Naso; species Naso annulatus. Next base: position 7,263,554 of record JAPZDX010000008.1, on the reverse strand, counting down.
GGTGAGGGGGCGTACCCCCAGTCATCTCTTATCCTGGACCTAATCTGTGGATTGCAGGGACACCACAGTGCAAGAAATGGCCTTCCACCGACCTGCCAAGGCCCTGGCCTCTTGCACATCCCCTGACTAATGATCATTCCCTTGATTAGTTAAGGAAGGCATAAATCATAACTGCAATGAAGAGGAAGGCTAGCTGGGGGCGGCCAGGCTGTTCCTCATGAATGACTAACAGATGCAAGACAAAGGAAATGGACTGCATAGTTGTTCAGAGGAATGAGACACTTTGTCTTTGTCGAGATTTTAATGTTTGTCTCTACCTGGAGATTTTGTCTGCTTGATCTTCATCGATCCAGCCTCAGTTCAAATATTTAGACTTTCGTCTTGTCCTGCTGGAGGTGCTTTTAGACCCATTACCTAATGTGATGATGTGATGTATTGTCTTAAATACCTTTTTTTTTAGGGGGGGGGGGGGGCTTTGGAGTTTGGTTAGTAGTTAACAGTGATGACTGGGGATGGGAAGAGGGAGACTGCTAAGCATGACTTGGGAAGGACTTTCTCCGTGTTTGGCTGAAGGCTCATTTACGTTCGACGTTAAATATGCATATGGAGAAGGGACGCAACTCTCTGTCCGTACTTCAACCACCATGGGAAATAGTTGGGACAGTGTAGACAACAGTTCTAGCGTAACCAGAGCAAGACATGGCCAAAGAAGAAGAGAAAGAGCGAGATACAAAGAACACAAGGGAATAAACACATCTGTCCACATGTTGTGATGTATTTAATGGCCTCAGAAACCCCGCCAATAACGACGTTAGCACATCTTGTCTCTTTCACAAGAGGTTCATGATAGCAATCTCTCAAAGCGTCAGCATGTTTATTGTTGTTGTCCTGGAGACAGGAACTTTTTCCACTTTCGATACACAGCAGAGCGCAGCATCGTGTGTCGTTCGGTTTGATTAAAGGCTTTCATTTTTAAGGATTCTGTTACTCCGCAGAATTGTTGTTTAGATTTGTAGTTATTATTGAACATTTGTGGACTCAGGGTGTTTGAGGGTTAGGGGTGAAAATAGTAAAAAGGGCGCTTGTTGTATGCGGTGGGGCACCAGTGTGCCAAAAGTCATCGGACACATAACAGTTTTTTTCACCAGTAGGGCATCCTAGAGGCCTCTTCATCACCTTTTTTCTGTGCAGGAAGGGGACCCTAGAGACACTTCACCACATTTCAACAAATAGAAAGGAACCTTAGAGGGATATTCACCACGTTTTGTCCAATGGAAGGGCACCCTTAAAGTTGCTGTATGTATATTTGCCTCAGGGTTATCTAAGAGGGCACTTTTGCGGTGTTTTTTCTAACATGAGAGCCGGGGCGGGATTGCCACCCTGCCCCCCTCTGAGTCCGCCACTGTCATTGAAAACAAAGCAATTTCCATTTTATAACACGTTTTGGCAATTTTTTCTATCATTGATAAATTGTAGAGCTACATAATCATTCATTACAGTAGGCCCGGAAAAATAAAAGCTCAAAAATGTGCTGAGAACATTTTATTTTGCAGTTTGCCTTTATTGATTGCAACAAAACAAAACAAATGCTCACCCAATAAATAAATATTCAAATAGTCAAATATTCCAGTCCATCTCTGATTTGCTTAGAACAAACTACTGCGTAAATGGAGATAACATGGCCGTGCTCAAGACGGCTCCTAGCATGAATGCTAAAGTAAGTTAAATCCAGGTGTGATAGGAATGATGGCAAGCAGGTATTTAAAAATGATCTATATGTGATGTAAAGGAAGTGTGACAGAAGGATTGCACCTGCTCTTTGTGTATGAATGCACTTATACTGCTGGTGGCATTTTCACATCAATGGGTGTCATAATGAGCCACTATTCAAGGTTGTTTGACATTCTAACCTGTCTGTGTGTGTGTGTGTGTGTGTGTGTGGTTATGAATATACAGTATGTTAACCTGCATGGTTGTGTGTGTGCTGTGTGTATTTATGCTGGCATTTACAAGTTTGCATTTGCTTGTACACGTGTAAGTGTTAGCGCTTAGCCGCGTAAGAGTGTGTGTTAACATGTGTGTGTGTGTGTGTGTGTGCGCATGTTTTTTCAGATATCTGTGTGGGGGTTCTGTGCAGCCACTCAGTTTTTTGCCACAGGTCTCATTTTAACAACCTCTTGACAAGTAATTAACACCCTTCAGGTCTCAAACCTTTCTCGAGTGCTCTTCACATGTTGCACCAAACACATCGGTGTCATTAAGCTAGCGAGCTGATGGAGCTATCAGAGACCTGAGCAGTGATGTAATTTACACATCTGAATGGAGACCATGTCTGCGCAGATTAGGGAACTGGGTCTTTTTTTTTTTTATTCCTTTCACAAAATGTTCTGCCACTTTAAATCAGTGAATGGCAGCAATGAGGAGATATTATTTAAATGTGTGAATGCTTTATTTTTGAATGCCAGGTCTGTGAAGATTATCTTGCACCTCCAGAGAGCTCGCAGGTAATGCTAGAAGCCACGTCCTCTGAAAGCAGACTCCATTTGTCTTGATAACATTTTAACACCGCAGTGTGGATTGCAACTTAAGTATAGGCCTCTCTTCTCGCCAGCACGCTTATTTTAAATATCGTCTCCACTGTCATGCTGGATTTAGAGCTGAAAATGCAGCAGGAGCCATATGGTGCTGTGCTATTGCTAATGAGTGTGAATAGATCTGAATTAATTAAGGAACAAAAAAAGAGAGGAAAAAAGGGAAGAAAAATGATGAAGAGTAAAATGACGAAAGGAATGCTGAGATAGAGAGGAAATCATTCCTTTGAGCCCATATGTTAAAATTCTTACATATTTGACCTGTGAAATGTTAATCTGACAAAGTGCTTCACATTTCATTCCTGCCGCAGCACAGCTTCATGATGACAATTTCTACAGTGTGATTTGGCAGTCACAATAGAATTAGTTTGCAAAGAATAACAGAAAAGGAGAAAATGTGATGCTACATGAACATCAGGGTTGCATGAATGTTAAACAGTTTCTACATAAAATCTTTTTGCAACTGTATGCGTCCATTGTGCTGGTGCATCGCCCTGGTACAGAGCTCATCTGTAACATTTGCACAGATATTGGTTGAGGAATTCGCTTTTTCAACCTCCTGTTCAGTTTGTCTCCGGCACAATGAGCTGCCAGTAGCCCCATTGGCCCCGAGCCCTGGCACTTTGCCCTCTGCAGATCCCGACTGCAGCTCCCTGACAAGGACATTCCTACACCTGCAAGAGAAGATGACAAGAAATACAATACAGCCAATAGGCTGGCTGCTTTAGCCCAAGACGAATGTCTTAGCTATAAATCCATGTTGCAGGGTTGATAAGTTAATTGCCTGTACTGCTATCTCCTCGCCAGTGTCTAATATAGCAGAGACCTCTCTGAGAGTTATTTTACAACAAATGGGTATTGTCTTTTAGCACAAGGCACAAGGATGGTGACACCGAACAAGTAAATGAGGGATCTTTAATAGGGGATCTTTATTTATTGTTTCAGTAGGTCTTTGAGCTGCAGACTGTGGGTGCATGGAATCAAAATTTCAAGTGATGGCTCACTGCAAAATTATGGGTAACACTTTCTATGAAGCCTGTCTCTATAATTCATTATAAAACATTATGGCCATATATAACACACTATAATGCATTATGAACACACTTATAATGCATTATATGTGGCCATAATTATAGTTAGGGTTAGGGTTAGCCCTAACCTTGCTTACAGTTATGATTTAACAGTACTATAGGCTCATTATAATGCAGTATCAGTATGTTTAAAATGCATCATAGATGGATGCCTCAAGTAACGTTTTACCAAATTATGTTTTGTTTATCAGTTACTCACCCTTAGATGTCTTGAATTGAAGAATATTTTTTTGTCCTTCCAGTGTTCTTTCACAGTGGACGCTGACTTTTGCTGAAATCCTGTGGAGTTACACTATAAACATTAAAACTAAAAATCTTAAACTATCTAAAAATGTCCATCCAACACTTTCAACCGCTTTGTGTGGTGTTATTCAAGTCTTCTTATTGTGCCTTATGCTCAGTACTTCCAGAACACTTTTATTTCGGCTAGAAGGCGATTAAATCCAACACATCCAGTCCAATGCTCGATGGTGTTATGTTATGAAAAATGCAGAAACTCTCTCTCTCTGCACCAGCCATTTTCATTCCCTTACCCTTACAGTATGTTCTTTTCTTCAAAAATACGAAAAAGGTTTCCCGAACTTGCAAGAGAACAAAAATGGCTGGTGCAGAGAGACTGCAGTTTGTGCAGTTTTCGGCAGAACCGTATTTATTCGAACCAGAGTACAAATAACCATAACCTGAGAAAAGAGACATTGGACTGGATGGGTTGGATTTAGTAGCTTTATAGCCAAAATAAATCTCTTTTAGAATTATAGAGCATACAGCATAGTATAGTATACTTGGCTTATACCACACGAAGCTGTTGAAAGATTTGA
>JAPZDX010000008.1:7218178-7228206 GCA_029783625.1 Naso annulatus | reverse complement strand
AACTGTCTTTAAAGCTCAGAAAAATGCTTGGACTAGTGATTTAAAATGATGTAATTACATAGTTTGTCCAGCAGAGGCGGTCTGCTGTTAAATAACTAATAAGTGACATGTTTACTGTTCAGTGCGCTAATGTTTGGAATAAAGTTTCTTAAAATGTAAAATATCCTGCCTCCATCTTTGTCACAAGTGTGATAACCACAATCAACCACCATCAATTAATATTATATATTGATAATGTATGATAAAATTTATATAGTATCGGCCCATGTATTATTGATATATCTTGCTCCCTAATGTCAGTATCGCCATCAGCCCCATTAATCCCATATCTGTTGAGTTCTTGCTATCACAGTCTACACTCTTTATTGGCTTTACATGTTTGCTGCCATTTAGCAACAAGAGCGTAATGGAGCTGAAATGCTGATGTTGAGGAAAAGGCCAGGAGCCCATTTCACCAAAGTTATAACACAAGTTGTGATTTGAAACATAAGATCAAGTTCCCTCAAAACAAATTGCAAACTTGTGACTCATGCATGACACTTGCAAGACCCCTTTAAGCCTCATAAATTTTTTTGGCAACTTGAAGGCGACAAACATTTTGAAAATGTGTCACCGCCACTGTTTGTGACCTGCGTGTAAAAAATGTTCATAAATCACTTAAGTGAAGTCTGTCTCGCAATTACCCTTGCGATTTATTTTAAACATGTTGGATGAGGTTGAGGTCGAAGCTCTTCAGTCATGTCCTTTTAAGTCAAACTAAGCAAACTATTTAGTTCACCTCTGTATAATATAGTCTACCTCCATTTTCCAGATTATGACTGGTTGTGCTGCTTAACAATCTCTTATTCTGCCCTTTTTCCACCATTGAGCCTGTTCACACCACCTCCGTATGGCGCAGAAGGCAGCTCCACTCTCCCTCTCCTTCACTTGCTCTCACGCTCTCTCTTTCTCCCGCTGCATTAATGGATGCAAATGGAGGCGTGTGTGGGGGAAAGGAGCTGACATTTATGCCTCTGATTAGAACATGCAGCCCCAACGCTTTGTAATTGATTGCAGTCGTGGACAGCGCACACTCACCCATACCCTCTCTTAAAGGCCCATACTGCTTTCTGCATCCCATTATGTGAGCGTGTGAATCTTTTTCTAACGCGCACACTTCCAAACACTCAGATTGGTTGAAGATATGCATACACACACACACACACACACACATGTAGTTGCTCATATAGTTACATACCATACACGCATATATCCATACAAGCCTACATATTCTGCCCGACTGCATCCATTTGAATAAGAGGCTTTTAATGGTTACTTGGTTCGACTTCAAGGCAAAGTCATTGCGGAGAGGCCGGGCTAACTTGACTGGAGATGCTGATCCGCTTCCTCCTGGATCAATGCGCTGGGAAGACCTGTGAACTCGGATAATCTGGAAACCGTGTCAGAGGTCGGGGTGATGAGGTGATGTTTACGTGAGGGGTCAAAGAGTTAGCTTCAGGAGACAAACAGTGGGAAAGAAGTAGGAGGGAGAGATGATGGGCAAATACGTGGAGAAACAAAGACGGTCGAGAGAGGAGAAAAAAAAAAAGGTTTTGTTTGTGAAGACAGGAGGAAAAAGAAACTTACGGTGAGATGAGACTAAAGGCGGCTGAAGGCAGAAATGTGCTTGGTTTTTTTTCTGGAGGGTGTTTGTATTTGTGTCTATGAATGCGTGTGCGTGGTTAGTGGAATGTGAGCTCATTTGCTTGTGGTTGCATTCGCACTCTACTCACTTACTCACACAGCTATTTGCACGCTTCCGTGCTGTTTATGTGCATCGCTTTGTATGTTGATGTGTGCAAAAAATGCACATGTACATCCGTGTGCAGGTGTGGTTGCATGTGTGTGAGAGAGGGGAGCAGCCGGAAAGTGTGGCAAGGTGCTGTACAGTAATTAGCATCATTCTCACCAGGGAGGCGCTGTGTGTGGAGGAGCCATTAAACACATCGCGGGCCAAACACTGAGCCACAGCCCTGTTCTGCTGACTTGCATGCCTTTCCTCCTGTAACGTACACAAACACTTCTAAATCAATGCGGTTTGCCAACTCAAGCACCACATACAGTCGCCTTGCACACCAACACAAAATGAGTCATATTCTAACAGTTCTCACTGCATAAATTATGAGTTGAATAAAGTAAAAAAGTTATCATGAGGGAACAGGGCACCAGTGTAAACAAAAATAAATCCAGCAAAAGTCTCAGTAACCTGCAGACTGGTATCTCATAATGTGCAGTACGGTTTGAATGCATATTGTGAAGATTTATTCTAGGCTAAAACTAAAAAGGTAACTCTTACATACGCACTGTATAGGTGGGAGAGATTCATCCACTTCATCGCTACCTACACAAATTAGGAGAGACACTTTAAGATTAATCATGACACGCACAAACACTCACAGGGGCACACACACAGGGGGTGAGCGGGGGTGTAAAATTATGCCACGTTTGCTGGCATGCGCCGTTTGTGCTAATGAAGCTCTCTGTCCACATAGGCTGATAACTTGCTGATGACTCGATACTTCTGCCAGAGAGGTTTGAAGAACAGTTTGAATTCTGAGGCAGCTGCAGTCTGTGATGGCTGTACATTATTATCTGAGGGTTGGGGGGGTCTTTTTGTACTTAAATATAGGAATGGATAAAAAAAACTAGCTTGTATTAGCCAAGTCAATCAATATAATTCCTTTTAATACTTGTTTAGTTGTTACTTTACAGTACAAAATCAATTAGAATTTAGATTTTTTCAGCTATTCATTCATTTCTACTATTTACTGGTGTTGATTTTATGCTTCTGCCTAATTTATCAGCTGTTTATGCTAGCATTTTACTCAACACCTTAGTGAAATCAGCTCGCAGGTTAACCCAGAAGTGGACTTGCTAGGCTAAACCATTTGCTAAACCAGTTACAAGGATTTCCAGGGGCCTTTTTTTTGCACGCTTAGGCTCAACAAGTGTGAGATCATTTCTGTCAGCCTGTTAAATTCTGTAATCCAGCTATGTCTATGTTGTGGAGCCAAATTTATTCAAACCTTAATAACTATATATCGAAGTTTCTGTTGATCCCAAAGTTTCCGAGCCTGTTTCAGAAGGACCATCATAATAACGTGTTTAAAATGATCTGTGTCATATCTAGTTTTTTTTATAATTTGACCCAGAGTTTGAATGTTTCTCTCAGTGTAAATTTTAAGCAACTTTCTTGCAAAATTAAAGTGTGTATTTTTATATATTATTTTAATGTAATTTGCTACAGTCAAAGTTCTTGCCAGACTCCACGTTTCTCATAACCTTTACAATAAAGATGGTAAGTAAATCACATGACCAAGAGTAATAACTGACTGAAATATTAAGGTAAGAATCAGGTTGACAGATTATTGTTCATGCAAACACTGATCATTTATTCCTCCCATTAACACAGTTTATTGTTGTCCTCAGTCAAACACACAGACAGCAGTGTTCAGGGATTGTTCCACCGACTCTTATCAATAACAACTGTCCCATTTTACCACCTGAGGTACAGCCACTCATTAGATACTAGATTGTCTCATAAGCCAAATTATTTTTAAATTGATAAAATGAGTTATATCAATTTATCTTAGTGAAGATCAAGTTCATTAAGCCCCTGGGTGGCAATTATTTTTCTATGTTTATGCATGTTTGGGCTCCAGTCTCTTTTATCCTGTAAAATAAGCCCCAAAACACCTTGTTTACTTCCACTTTCTCTACCTGTCACAGCTACAGCCAGCTTCTTTCTTAACTTGTTTTGTTGCACATCTGCTTGTCATCTCACTAAGGAGCTGATGCACAAGTTGAGCCTTACCTTACAGAAGCAGTGCTTTGTCATTTAGAAGTGCACACACATACTCACGCACACATAGACACCTTTACACAAACCATTAGAGAGACATCACACACTCACACAGGGGCATACACACCCCCTTCACGTCCCCTATCCAGCACAGGCAACAGTAATTAGTTAGTGCCCCCAGGACTCTGACAGGCTCTTTCTGACAAGAGGAAAGGGCAGGGTGACATTTTTGGTCAGCAACGCGCTGTAGTCATCGTGCTGCATACTTCACAAAATTACCAGAGGGGTTGAGAGTTCAATTCCTGAGCCCAGACTGTGCTGATAGAGCCTTCAACCTTTTGGACAATACTTTGTGCTTGGATGACATGCTGTTGCCGGTGCCATATGTCCTTTGGGACAGCGGCACCTCATCTTCTTTGTTTAGACATTAACAGCCTTGGGAGACCTCAACGCCTTCTAAGCACCATCTATAAATGATACATTCTCCACTTGAGTGCTCAGGAGCTGATGAACTCTCACAAGGGGCCTTATGAAAGGGAGCTCTATGGAGATTACGTGAGGGGTTTTCCTGTCTTGATTCCTGATTTGTGGACGGGGCAGCCATATTAGTTTGGTGATCTCAATCCTCAGTTGCGTCCAATGGACAAAACGCAACAAGGGTAACTGAGAGAGGAAGGAAAAGAAAATAACAGACATTAACATAGAAGGAGACAGATGGTAAAAACCTCTAACAAGAGGGGGCTACAGCCTCTTAATCTTGTCTTTATTTTTCTCAGTAAATAAACAGAATCTTAATGGTTGCCGTTAGCTGGAATTACAGCTCCATGTAAAATATCACCGTCCCCAGCAAGGCTCATGCTCTCTTAGCTCATAAAGCTTTAAAAACGTTAAACCTTGCACACCTTATTGGCTGGATGGTATATAGCCAGCCCCACGCTGCTCAAACTCAGCTATGAAGGCTGTCAGTTTTGATTTATTCCCCTCGCAACTTTGATGGATGAGCCAAGATCATGACTAACTGGCTGCCCACCAGCTCCCCAGTCCCATGACCTCATCATCGGCAGGCTGGCAGGTTCTCGACTTTCCGTCATGCCCAACCAATTATTAAACCTCCGTGGCCAATGCCATCTTACCAGGCCCTCTGATACTACTCCGGTGGCTTAAAGTTCTGTTCTGTTGACTGAATGACAAAATATATCAATGCCAGTCACCGCTTTTGTCGCAAAGCTTGATCTCTAAAGGTCTGAAAAGGTTCAACTCCTGTAAAAAAAAGTCCTGCATGAAGAGAACAATGTGTTTCTCTGGCAACCAGTTATGATTAATGACTACAGCAAATATGAACGTTGCAGGGAGATACAGGTCATTCTAGTCCTTTCTGTTATATAATCTGGTACCTATAGGAAAGTAAACTATGAATCAGATAGAAGAGATAACAAATATGCTGTTTGCTTTTAATTCATCCCACAAGAAACCCATCAGGCAGCACATGACAGTAGAGCAAACACAGTAAACACAGTTTAAGTTAGCTGATTCTCTAGGTACCACCTAATAGAGGCACATTTTATTTTGATAGTCGGGAACTACATCGACAGTAATTCCATTGTCATCTACAATGTGAACAAGCCTTAACATTTTATTTCATCATGGCTGTTTTGTATTGTGTCGTGCCTAAGTGTTACAGACGTTGCTGAAATAGCTTCATGAATTCTAATGAGTTCATTCATCAGACTTACTCCAAACTCTATTATCATGTCAAGGTTCTTACCATCAGTGACCTTGTCATTGTTGGAACACCATATTCCTGCAACACCACCCCTCTGCAGAAGTGATGCTGTAACACGACCTTGGCCTCCAACAAAGGATTTATGGATGTTTTTGAAGGTCTATTTATGTTTTAGATTCCCCCGGCAAAACACCGTCTCAACCAGACTTGCAGCTAACCCTAACCCTCCCTCCGCCCACCCCTCTTTAATGTCATCTCCATCATTTCCTTTCTTCTTTTCATGAACTGTGTTTTACCTCATCTCCGTCTCTACCCTCCTTCTTGGTCTTTTCCTGGCTCATCCCTTCGATCCCGCCCTTCCTTCCCTTCCTCCATCCCCCTCCACCTACCTACTGCTTGCCGCACCCTAACAGCTGGGTGTGTGTATCATCGGCTGTCAGACAGAGGCATCACATCACATTGCAGGTTGGCAGGCTGACCTTGTCGTGCACTTTCTGGGATCCACACTACAGCTCGGCTAATCCAGCTAGCGTGGCTGGCTGAGGAAACATCTGCTATTTTAATTACCAAAATGATGTATTTTAATCCGACTAAGTCAATCCAACAGTGGAAAGCAGGGGCGATTTACAGTCTATGTGTGCATATGTGTGTGCAGAAAAATGTGACTTTGCTCTTATTTGCAATTATTTCAAAAGTTCATACATTTGAGCAAAAATATGGGTGAGTTCTTATTCAAAAGATGTAGGACTGAGCCATGCAGAGCAGAACCAGCAAGGAGTTTGTCCTTAAAGCTAAATTTGGTCTTTCACTCAATCTCGTGATCTAAATACATACAGATGGACACTAAAACAGGCGCAAACACGCACACAAACACACACGTGGCCATGACAGGCTTGGATATGAAGATTTAAAGCCGGCCTGTCTGTGGTGTCTCCCACTGAAATCTGGCTGCACTACTTAAACTGAACCCAAAGAGAAGTAAACACAGGGAAACCAGATGGTCACTGCTCTCAGCTCTGCCGGTGGCAGCCAGAAAATGATCTGTACAAGCAGGCAGAAACGATTTACATACTGTCTCTGTCTGTCTGTTTGTGGTGCTACGTGCAGTAATTCAGGGATTAGGGATGTGTGGATCAAGAGTCATCTTCAGCAGAAGTGATGTGGATGTTCAATTTTTCAAAAATAAAAAAAAGTACATCAGAGTTCCTACAACAGCAATTTGGTGGCAAGCAAAGTGTTACTGGTGACGAAGGCTTAAAGAGCTCATTTTTAGATGAAGAAATAGGTCGTGCAAGCCTAATTGCTTTTGCCTTTCTCACAAAATGTAGAGGATTCTGCTCGAGCTTCACTTGCCTCTCTGCGCTGAGTGTGATCTGTCAGTCTTTTCTGATGCGTGCCCTCAGATTGAACACTGCGTGGGAGGCTAACAGATGACAACAAGCTGTGAGGTTTCTTTGTGATGAACATTAGCTTCTAAATGAAAAACACAAATCTTGGTTGAAAGGAGAAACAAATCCAGCTTCTATAAAGTCTGCAAAAAAAGGATTTGTGGATTTTTACCTGCACAACAGCTAACATAACCTTTAAATGACGTTGTTAATAATCCTGACAGTTAAGTTATTTCCTTCCTGCAACTGTAAAAGTAACTTTGGAAAAAATGTTACACCTGCAACACTGCAAATTCATACGATGGGCAACACCTCACTGTACTGCTGCAGTTTGCGCGTGTGTGGTGTGATCAGGACAGACTTCTTTACTGCCAGCGCTATCGTTCTGCGTTAATTTTTCCTTTGAGTACAACCAAAATAAAATTCTAATTGACAAATGAAAGAATTCTATCCACAGAAACGCCTCGCATGGACCTTCAGTTTAATTGAAATAGAACTTACATGTCTGGTGATTGAGCGATTGCTTTATTTGGCTCAGACAGGTTATAGGGTGCAAAGTCTGCATACCAACAGGTTGCGCATTTTAAAACATGAAACTGTGCTTTCATTTACTTTGTGAACGTCCTTTAAAATGACATCAAGAAAAATTGCCTTGCTTTGTTTACATCACAATAACATCTGCTTTAATGTGATGACATTTTTATGCAAATAAATAAGTAATTTACCTCGGCATTAAGGTGCTGGAAGAGCTTGGAAATAAATCTTAAAAATGCTTGAAATGAGGACGTAACAAGGCATGTTCAGTAAAGTACACAAAACTACAATTTGTCATCAACTACATAATGATGTAAGCTGATGCACCTTCTTTACCTCTGATTCCTTTTTGGCTTGATGTTGCTTCACCTTCTCAGTCTTACACTTGTGGATTGAGAGGAAATTTTAAGGCAGAATGTCCTGAAAATGAGCCTCATTTCCACATTTCGCATGCATACAAGTGTAGACTTTATTGTATGCTCTTGTATGAGCTTCACCTAAGTGTCAACAGATAAAGGAAAGACTGAATTATAAGGCCACAACCCCTCAGTTGTGGGCAAAAAGGAGATATACAGTATTTTTATATGTTGCCCATGTTCCTTGGTTTATCCATCGCTGTGCTTTGGATTACACTCACAGTCACAGCATGAGGCCTGTTCTCTCAGCCCAGACGCCATTTTGGCTCTGGCAGAGGCCTGTGTTTTTCATCCAAGCGCTCTGTGACAGAGTGTAATCAAATCTTGGTCTCCTCCTACAGGACGCCAGACATCTCCCTCCGTCCGCCACAGGAGATTTGTAGGCTCATCATGTTTTGGTCGAGGCAAGTTTTCGATATACCCACCGCCAGAGGGGAGGCGAATTGGATGTGGATGGAAGGAGATGGCGTAGATGGTGGAGAAAACGTATTAAATGCTACCCCCAGCAGTTTTCTTAGCCCCCTTGTTTAGTTTGGACAAATCCCAGAGTGGTCGGTACCTGCCACGGTGATGTATTGGCTGGATTCCTCTGTTAGGAGAATCACCCAATAGCTTTATTTGTCATGTTTATGATTACTTTCTTAGATTTTTAACCCCCAACTTTTTAATATTCTCCACCAAGCACTGTTATATGAAACGTGTCACTGCTGTAGGACTGCACCATCCATTCTGATGCGAAAAAAATGCAGCACGGGCCGGTGGCACCATGGAAAAACACTCAGTTAGGATGCCAGTGGGCTGCCAGGCCGGCGGTGGCAAAACAGTCAAGACTGAGAATAGTGTTGATTGATGGGTCTAAAGGGAAAGCAGCAACCATACAATGATTATGCAGGGTGGAGCTGGGTGTGTGTTTATGTCTATCTGTGCGATATGTGACTGCATGGCATGCATCCGCTCTTCTTGCATACCGTTTTTTGTGTGCCCGTGAGAGTTTTCTTGTGTGGGTGAGTGAGTTTGAGCACGCCTGACTGGGGAAGTGTCGTAGTGGTTGAGAATACAAACTTGGCCGGCACATCAAAAGCGGTGTGTCATGTCGGAGCGGCTTTACTCGGGGCACCGCTCACTCACTGTACTTCTCAGCATTTCAGCTTGTTTACAGTGGCACATGCCAGGCCTCCCCTCCATTTGAAAAGCCCTCAGCATGTTGTTAACTCTCTCCCGAAGGGAAACCTTCACTTTTTCCCTCCCGGGTACACAGCCTGTCAGAAACACAAAGGAAGAAAATTGCCATTGCTTTTCTTCAGGAGGCACTGTGTCTGATTCTGATACTCTATTTGTTGTTCCCGTTTTTTTCCAGAAAATTGACAGGCTTCGAGTGGTTTTCACTTCTCTGTGTATGTGTGTAGTGGTTGCTGCAGATGTGGGATGGAGAAAAAACAGAAGCTGAAATAATTTAAGCTTAAAATCAGATGTTGAGTCCCTGAGCATTAGAGTAAGCATCAACGTGGCTCAAATTACACAGAGAAAAGCAAAAAAGGAAAGACAGAGAGACAAGTAGAAGAAAGTAGTTAAGCAAGAGAAGGAGACAATTAATCCCTTTGAAGTGCTGGAGAAAGTTTCACAGATTTTGCCTCCAAATAGCTGCAGATGGCATCTCAGAGGCCTGGGTGGAAGACAAGTCCTTCATGGTGGGCTGTGCCCTCGCTGGCGCTGAAGCCTTCCGGACCTGCCCGGTTATCCAAGGTTTTCCAGGAAGTATCCAGGAAGCCAGGGGCCATAGTGGGGTCAAACCACCTCTGCTGGTACAGGAACTGTTAGAACAGAAAAGAAAGGAGAGGCAGGAGAAGTCATTATCGGTGTGGAGGTTCTATCTCCAATTCTCCAGGGGAGAGAGGATTGGATGGTTCGGTTGGAAGAGAGATGGTTATTGTTGGGCTAAATTTGTTCGTTGAGAAAACTAAGGCAAACTGCTGACAGGGTGTTTAATCCTTTTCCATTGTTTTTCTCCTTATGTTGTATTTGAGGGCTTGGTCCCATTTTTTGCCAATAACGCAAGGCCAGACTGAGATGTTCAGCTTTTTATATGTGTGAAAATGTACTGTGGAAGATACTTGTACGTAGGACCT
>JAPZDX010000008.1:7120313-7130615 GCA_029783625.1 Naso annulatus | reverse complement strand
TGCATTTCCCTTAGTAGTGTGTCAGATTTGGTGTTGTTTTGCAAGATACTAGCCAAATTTATTAGCAGTCTAAATATGTAAAATTTAGGTTAATCAAGGGGGCAAATTTTCATTTGGTGCATATGTTGTCACCAAAAATATTAGCTTTTTCTGTCAGTAGCTACAATGACAAATGATGTTTACGTCGGTAAAACTATGAAAGTGTGGAAAAGCATTACCAGCCTGAGTCAAAAAGACTGCAGCCTGCGAGTCCCTGGCAATGAACAAATTGGGAAACACTGCACTCTCCAACTGATGGTCCAGCACTCACTCACTGGAGGAGTGCTCAACCAGCCGCGTGCCTCCCCGCCGTGGCCATTTACCACTCAGTCCTTCCCATCTCACTTCTGCTCCCGCTGTGGGACAGTGAACATGTAATCTGGTCGCAGCAGGCCACCAGCCAGGCAGAGACACACAAACACACACACCACACCCAGTTGCAGCTGCCCTCCAATCCGCTCAGTTTGCCTCTCAGCCACGGCGACTTCCTGCCTTTTCTACAAGTTTCTTAAGTCACTCAGCCCTCTCTTCCCTGCCATAGCTTGCTACCTTCGCAGCCAGGGCTGCACTTTACTGGTAA
This sequence comes from Naso annulatus, assembly GCA_029783625.1. Lineage (NCBI taxonomy): Eukaryota > Metazoa > Chordata > Actinopteri > Acanthuriformes > Acanthuridae > Naso > Naso annulatus. Next base: position 7,129,996 of record JAPZDX010000008.1, on the reverse strand, counting down.
CACTTGTTTTCACACAGGATTTAAGCTAGCTCGCTAACACGCTAACCATTATTTTCTGCTGACTTTGCCTGTTGTGAGAGTGAAGATGTCGTATGGTGTAGCTGCTCAGCATGTGCAGTGCTGTCTATTTTTGTGGGAGTGTGTATGTGTCTGCTCCTGCATACACATATGTGTCTGTCCAGGCTATATCATAGCATGTGTTTATTTAGATTAGCATTTTTCTTCATCTTCTGGTAATTTCTCAGATTCTACAGTCATATGTTGTTGTGGTTTGTCTGTCAGCACACTGACAGAACATGCACAGCCTCATTGACTCTGTTTGTGTAACTGGTCATGTTTGTGTGCACTATATGTGTCATGTGGTGCCATATGTGTGGTCCATTCTGGTTGTTTCCAACAGGCCGACTCGGCTGCCTGACATCCATTCATCTCGCAGCCTTATGTCATGAGGCCTCTTGGAGCCATTGGCAGTAGCCAGTAGCCACATTGTACGGCGGTGTACATCTCATCATGCCTTCATGCCAGCAGTAGCCATGTGGCCGTATCCATCCCCATGGCCTCGTCCCCATTGTGCTCTCTGTCACCAAACGGCTGCTAGATGCTAACCCCAGCTGTCACCCTCGTCAGTGGATAGCTACTAATCTGTCTCCTTATGACCCATGCTCATAGACGCCACCAGCAAACATACACAGCAGAGCATCTCTTACACACACACACACACACACACACAGCCTGCCACCAGCTCAGTGAATCATATCAAATTAGCCAAGCATGCTAGCTCCTAGAGCTCAGGGGCCTGCTCAAGGCATTAAAAACCAATTTATTGTGGTGCAGTTTGGCGGCTACCGCCACGTGTCGCGTGTTAAACCAATGGAGCGTTGTGCAATGACGCTCCTGGTGTCCGCGCAATATGGAGGCGGTCGAGCATGAAAGGTTAAGGGGTCACAGCCAGGCAGTCAGAATGTGTAGAACAGAAAAGTAGAATAGAGTGTGGTAGATATGGTATATTTGTGCGCAATGTAAAAATATATTAATACAGTGACAAAGCAAGCAAAGGATTTGCAAAAGAAAAGTGTCAAATAAGTTAAATTGTCATTTATTCGAGGCAGAAGCAAAGTGGTGCCAGAGAGAGATAAATATTAAGCTTCCAGTTTTAACAAAATTTTGGGGGCACTGTATAATAAGTAGAATTTTAAACTCAGACAAAAAACAATGGCAGACATCCAATGTTTTGCACTGAAAAATAAGACTATTAGATGCAGCCTTGAAGAAACATTCCTGATTATTAATGTTTTTGACTTCCTTCAAGTCCATCTAAAATAGGACTTTATGTTGTGTAACTAGGACAGACTCAATACACATGTAGCACAGAGATTGAACAGGCTAGTCACTGTAGAACATAACATACTGTAAGTTGTCTTGTGAAGAATTTAGCCAACATATATATGGCTCAAATACTCCAAATGAAAACATACTGTATGAACCAGAATCTGTTGTTCATGGTACGCTTTTAAAAACATTCTCTGGCTGTCGTTTGTTCTGATTATCTGATCTGTTCTGTTATTTTGAGTAATTTGTACCTCCTACCAGAGCCTTAAACATCACTCATCCCCTTTAAATGCCTGCTATGATAACAATCGTGATGTGAGAAGTTTCCACTGTGACTAAGAACACACTATGAAACGACGGCCTGACCCTAATATTGTTAAGATTAGCTCTCTGTAAGACAACTTTAGATTGTTTGTAAAATAATGTAGAGGGTCGACAGAGTAACAGATGTAGCTAAAAACCTTGTTAATTAGCTACTGCTAGTGCTTTGTGACTGCATTGATTTATTCACTGCCTTTTTTGCATAAACTCCATCAAAAACACAGTGCTTAACAAAAATGTCTTGGAAATAAGAGATGATGTTTGGAATGTCCGTCAATTAAACTGTGTCGAAGTTAAGAACAACTTGACCGAGAGTTCGGCCGCTGCCCAGTAAACAGAGAGCATTGCACCGTGTACGGCCTTGGCAAAGGTGTTTGTTTTTATCCAACTAAATTAAGTTTGACAAGTCCATCCATACGAAACTGGACTTCATCCCGCCGAGGAGGCAGCACTTTGTTAGCAGACCGAGAGAAAGAGAGAGAGGGGAGAGAATAGTTTTAAAAATTTGTTTATCCCCAATTAATGGGCAAGTTGCACTCGCCATGGAAACTGATAGAAAGTGACAGCGTTTTTTAAAGTGGACAGCTAAATGAGGTTATAGCTTGTTCTTCCAGATCCTGTTCCTCTTTCTTTTTTTCCCTCGACTTATCATCTGTCTTCCCTTTCTGTTGGTTTCTCAAACTGTCTCTCAGATCCTCTAAGGCTGTGCTCTGTTTGGCAGTTAGGCGTGGGATGTCAGAACAGCGTGACCGCCCGCCTTTGGTGCTCTGTTGTTTGGTCAGTGCTGCACGAGTCAGCAGACCTTGCAGAGAAGGAGAAAACGGAAAACTTAAAAGGCACTTACATGCAGCTCACACACAGATGCACAACCGCCTAAGCACACATATTGTTTAAGTGCGGAAACACGGTCCTAATGGTAAATCTAACTTGCGTACAGATCATAAATCACGTACACGGACTCTTAAATTCACTTCACGCTGCCAGAGAGTGCCGGAGTAGCTGCAGTGCCAGCCAAGCGCAGCATTGCTGTCTTTCCCCATGACTTATCCATCCCCTTTTTTTCCCTTTTCCTCACTGTGAACTGTATGTGCTTCAAGTGTGCATTGGCCCTTACATGCTGGAGGTGAATTATTGAATTCCTCTCCGTTGCACCCCAGCCAGTTCTGCCTGGCTTTCGGCTTTGAATAGACGCTCGCTGGGCCTCTTAGAATTGAACCATAACTATCTGCCCTCATCGGATGGAGGTGAATCGGTGCACTGTGTGATACCCATCTCCCCGCTTGACATGAAAAACGCTTCGCGGATTCAGAGGGGGAACATTATGTCGGTCTCTTGGATTTGACTGGCGAGGCAGAATTTGAGACGGGGCTATGGTCGTCCTTGAGTTGCTCTTAGTGCTCTTTCTCTCCCCTCTCCATCTTTTCATCCTTCTCTCTCATCCTTTCTCCTCTACTACTTCTTTCCATACATCTCTCTCTCATTTCTCCTTGTTTTTGTCTCCCTCCATCCCTCCTGCCTCTCTCTCTCTCTCCGTCTCTCTCTCCTCTGCTGCCCTTTCAGTACAACTGCAGCTACTGTGCTGGTGCCAGCGAAAAACGTCTGTTTGGGGTTAAAGTTTCATTCATATAAGAGAGATATTGTTGCAGTGCCACAGGGAGACTGACAGAGAGATTGAGTAGCTGCATTTTTGTTATAAGCTTTTGGATATTACCCCTCAAAAATTTTGCAATAGTGGCAAAACTACATTTTGAGACAAAAAGCTGATATGCTTTTGTGGACAGGCTAGATTTGATCGCTGTGTTGTTTTAATTAGATCTCTAATCCTTTATTTCTTTCGTAAATAGAGTAAATATTTCAGAGGGATCCTCGTGTGTGAAATCTGTTTGTCTGCAGAAGGCAGTCAGAGAACGGTTGATCTGAGCGCAGGGAGGAACGGACCTCCCAAGAAGACATGACAAATACTGTTACATGCTTCATCTAGCACCCTGATCCTCTCTCACACAAGCACATATGCGCACCCTCACACACACACACTTTAAATCCATTTAAATGTCTTGTCCTTCTCAGTGAGGACAAATTAAATCTTTCAATTTGATCGTACTTCCATTACTATGATAATTTTTAATGAAAAACACTTACAATTAAGGGTTCTGCAGTAGATCACCCACTGATTAGCCAATATCTTTTCTAAACAGTTTGTTGTACGGTCTCTATAAAGGCCGTTCAGAATAAACGATGCAAAACATGCAGGGCAGTTTTTCTACATGCCGCTAAAATGCCATAGTGAAGCAGGTGCTTGAGACTAATGTCAACCTGTGGTCCTGGGCCAGAGAAAATGTTTAAAAAAGAAACAAAAATCTTTCATAGGATGCCTCTGGGACAAAAGGGATTTCTGTATGTCTATATTGATACATAGCTCTCACTTAGCAAATGTCAAACTGAACCAAGCTCTGACTTCAACAGAACATGTCTTCTCATGCTGTTAGATAGCTAGTTATCATTGGCTGGCTACTCAGCCCGCAAAAATTGTGATATTTATGATGATTCTGAAATGTCATGGCAGTACCTGTCAGTCTATCCTCAGTCACAAACAGCTTGCTGACAAGTCTAACAAATGCAATTGCGCTGGTTGAATTCAGACAATGCTGCAACTTTGTATTGAAATCTGCAGGAAAGAGCTAGCTAACTGTTAGCACCTGGTGAGCAGCAGAGTGTTAAGGTAATGGAGCTAAACACACAGCAGGTCTGAGAGTTTCTGTTCAGAGGAGCTTTATGCAGTGAACTGCAGTTTAAAGTGCATGTAAAGCAGAAAAAATACATTATCTATTTTTGTCACCCCACAGAAGAATGTTTTATTAACCACCAAGTCTAAATGGAAGTATTTTAAAGTTGCCAAGTACATTTATACTTTTCTTCGCTTTAAGAAGTTGAGGGCGAGTCCGCTGCAGGTGCTGAAACCACGCCCACTCGCGAGAGAGCGTCAGGGGTTAACTGTCAATCAAATACCACTACTACAAGCCGCAAGGTATGGGGCAAGGCCACATGCCTGTAAGCTGCGCTGCATCATCAATCTTCCATTCAGCACGCCCCAAAAATCCTGAACAGGAAGCTGGTAAAAACCAGTTGAAGGGTCTAACTCTACAACGCATATCTGCATATTTCTCAGCCTTTTCATGTGTTTTCGGCAATTATTCTCCAACATGTACAGTGTGTGAAGAAACAAAGCTCTGAAATCACCTAACACAGACTTTAAGAATTGCACAAAAAGTTCGCCCTCTTCAGTATCTGTCCCTATAGTTTGACATGTAATTGTAGCCTGAAGCACCTCATGTTTAAATGGTCGGATTTGAAAACAAAATACATTTTATTGTAATTCAGTCTGCATTCTCTGTGATATTAAACATGATTGACAGGCAAATAATCAATAAGTGGAGGGAGGCTGATCCCTTATTACTCTTGTTTTCATTCCATTGTTGAGGACAAACAGAAACACAGTAGATAAACATCTTTGCCAGAGGTGAGAAATCCTTCATCGGTGTCTGGCTCCACATGTTAATCTGTTAACACACAACTTGTGGCCTTTCAGCTGCTTAATTTTCACAGTAACTTTCCCCCTTTTTCTCTGTAGATTTTTGTCGTGTTTGCTATTAAGCTTTTCAAAACCCCTAAAAAATGAGATATCAGGTATTAAAACGCTGCATCAGTATCAACATGTGAGGTGATATTCACAGTGTGAACTATTTCTCTGCTCCTTCAGTTGGACAAATGAAGAGTTCACCTCCCTGGCTCAGTCTATGGCACCTCTGTGCCTTGTAGACAGTCTTGTTTAATAGTAGGGCAGCCCTAGCAGTCTGTTAGCCCCAAGGAAGGATTCATGCTGCGGATTAGAGTGAAAGACCTGGGATGCTGCCTCCCTTTTTGGGGCTTACCTGAGTGGAAAGGTGCCTGAGGGTATCTGGAAACTGTGGTCACAGTCGAGGTAGGTGAAGGCAAAGATATAGGTGGCTATTGTAAATCTTTGTAAAACACACACACATACAGATCGTGCAAGAACATGTAAATATAGATAAAAAACAAAGGCATAAGCACCAGTAACTTGTGTAATTTTGTGGTTTCTATAGTTACACTCTCATTGCTTACAGTATATACCCTTCAGGTGGGAAAGCCTGTGGTATTAGGGGTCCCATGGCATTCTGTACTGTATACAGTTACCAGTCAATCATCAACAGATGTTCTTTAACACCAGGCTTTCCAGACCAATAACGACTGAGTGAACAAGCTTAGCCTGTGTGTGTGTGTGTGTGTCTCTCTGGAGATTGAGGAATGTCTATGCAGTCCTCAAATCCTGCGGTGTGGAGCTGCAGCACCTCTGCAAGTACCCTGCAGCGCGCGTCACATTTACCCCGACACGGAACGCACTGGCATGCACACACACACCAGCATCGGCTTCCAAACCACAGAACCTCACATGGAGAAACCGACTGTCAAATACAGCGAGGAATGTGTCGAGTCAAGCGCAGGTCCTCTTTCATGTGGACGACACAAGTGATGCTTTGTTTGAGTGGGAGACTCGACACAGCCTCGGCCATTGTTTGACATTCTCGAGGCTTTTAATGTGCCTTTTCGTGCCCTTTTATCTTGAATTTTCTTGTTTCACCTGTCAAGAAAGCAACATTACTTTGAAAATGTTTTATTGTTCATGTGGCACTTGGACCCCTAATCAGGCTTTTAGAGGTTTTCTGTACAGTCTGACTCATACAGTGCGCTAGTTTTGATAACCAGATGCCTTGTTGCAGCAGTGAAAAATCAGGCCTACAAGGTGATGTTTGGCGTGTAAGCTTTCTTTGTGGCCTCAGGCTGTTTTCAGTCATAGTGAGGGCATTGCCACCGCCTGAAGGTAGTGATATGTCAGCACACTGTAGATAGGCAATAATGTTGGATGTTATAACCTGCAGCAGTAATAGAGATGAGCAAAATGGCTAGCTGTAGGGATGCTTTGATGTTAGGGCTGATACTGATCATGGTTTTAAAGTCATCAGAGGCAGCCAATCTGATTTATAGGGGTTTCCAGTGAGCTTCTGCAGAAAATATCCTGGAAAAATGATACATTACAAGTCTTATTTTGAAGAAAACCGACTGAGCAGAGCTTTTATTATATGCTCACATACTCTACGCACACCCCCAAAATATTACATTTTGTTCTTTTAAAGTTCTTAAATGCACAGTAGGGCCATCATCGTATCATCGTAAGTTCTCTGATATGCGTCGATAGTTTTTTAATGCCAGAAAAAATGCTTGGCGAAGTGATTTAAAATGGTGTAATTATATAGTTTGTCCATCAGAGGGCAGTCCTTTATTTAATAACTAATAAGTGAAGCGTGAACTGTTCAATACACTGACGAAATAAAGCTTGTTAAAATGTAAGATGTCCTGCATCCATTACATATCTTGTCCCAAGTACTTGATAACCACATTAAGCCAATATTACACATATTCAGTATCGCCTGATTTATCAGAGATCGGAATTTTCTTGCCCCCGAATATCGGTTTATATATATATATACATGTAATATCTGCCCCAAAATACCCATATCCATAGGGTCCTAACACACAGTATTTAATGACATCATGAGGTAGCATGGGATCATGGGAGTCATAGTCTTTATCATTTAATAGGTATCTATTTGACATGACTAAGGTATGGACAAGCTAAAGAATTAAGGTTTGAACATATGTACTAATGTAGGTATAAAACTAAACATAATAATCATTGTTAGACTGTTAGAGCCCTATAGAAAATAAGGTTTGTTTGTAGAATTTTGTTGCTCATTTAAATAACTTTGTATTATAAATATGGTATTTTACTATGATTGTGAACATTTAAACATACTTATCTTATTTTTATATGATTTATGTCTATCCATCAGCAGATCAGGATAAATATCTGTGCTCCCTTGGTTTGTCCTGCTGTCATGAAAGACAGGTAATTGTGGTAAAATGGACACATGCTTTGGTAAAAAGTCAGTTACGTGAGCAGGATGTGTTTGCTGACCATAGCTAACAATTAAGATTAGATTAGATTAGATTATACTTTATTTATCCCACAGCGGGGAAATTTACATGTTACAGCAGCAGGAAGAAAATAACAATATACAATAGAATAAACCTATGACTTAAAAATAACAATATACAATAAAATTAAACAATAAAATAAACCTAAGTACAAGTTAACAGGCTCTTTGTTATCGTTTTTATTGTCAGTAAGGTTGTTGGTGACAGCAAAAGATATCGAGGACTCCAGATGTTTTTGTTTTTCTTTTGTCGAATTTGTGGAATAAACAGTTTAATTGCTCGTTTTACACGTGCCTCATTCACAGGATTGCAGTTTGTCTACGACAAAGCACGAGACAGAATCCGTACATCCTGTAAGAGTGGCAAGGAAAGGTTTTTTTAAGTCACCACTACACAGACATTTCAGTGCAGAATTGTTACTTATTTTATCTTTAACGGCCTGCAGGACAGCATGATCACAAAATGCCTTGTAATAGCCTCCAACAAAAAGATTGTAGGATATATTTGTGTTTATAAATTCTGCATTTGCATTGAAATAGTGAGTTTGGACTGCAAGGCTAGACAGAAATGTAAAGCATTTTCCATTCCTTCAGCCGTAATTGATTGTGCAGTAAAAACACTATTTGTGTGACGTCATGTATTTGCCTTACACATTTTACGGTTTTTACATCTTTAAGCAACTCTTAAGAGCAAGAAAAACATATTAGCCGGTACTGATCATCACTCCATCAGTCGAAATGTGTTGCTATTTTCTTGTAATGAGCGGTCCTTAAAATCGCAGCTGACTGTGAGATTCGTTACAGTTTATTTTACATTGTCTCTGGTCTTTGAGCGTATATCAGCGTATTTAACAACCAAGGGACTGAAATCGTCTGTCTCCTGTCTAGAGCAGGATCAGTTCCATTTTAAGCAAGATGAGTTTTATACAGATACACACAGGCACTCATACACACACACACACACACACACACTCACACACGCACAAACCAACAAATAGCCATACATTGAGGAGATCTGTAAACATCATCTCATACATTTGTAACAGATACGTCTGTAGCATCCATTATCTTGCTCTTTCTCTCTCGCTCCCGCTCTCTTGCTCACACGGAGGACAAATCAAAAACATATATTGTCTATTTGTGTCAGTCTCTTTCTTATTTTCTCTCCTCTCCAGTCTGTCCGTGGACTGACACACAACAGGACAGACACCCACATACACACACACGCACGCTAAAACCCCCTCTCTCACAGACACTCAGTCTCACAAACACAGAAAATCGAAATCACAAATCGGCTTAACTCTCCCTGACACGTCTGTGAATTAAGCCTTTCCGTTGCTCTCCCTTTCCCATTATAAAGGCATTGTCAGAGGCTGATTCTGTAACAGGTAGCCCACAGCTCCCGCTGCTCGCCGCTCGCTTATCTTTCTCTATCCTTCTCTCTTCCTCGGCTTCTCTTCTTCTTCTTTCTGCCTCTTTGTCTTCTCTCGCTTTCTCAGTTTGTGTCCCTCAGCCTCTTTTCTCTAATTCTCTCTTCTTCCTTTCCCTCCCGTCTTCCTCATGACCTCCATCAGCTCTCTACTTAATTATCCCTCTCCTGTCCTCACGTAGTCTGTCTGTCTGTCTTCTCCTTTCCCTTATTTTATCTTGTTTTGTCCATCACAGTCAGTGGTGAAACAGAAATAAATACTACGTAGTTGCAGTTTTTAGTTCTTTAAATTTCACTACATTTAAGAAAAAAAAAAGGTGCCTTTTACTTCACTATATTTGTGTGACAGTTCTGGACAGTTGTTACTATGCAGGTGTAGGTTTTCCACACAAAACATATAGGAGATGAGATCAGTTTGCTTTTATATCAGGGTATTGCATTTGTAGCTAGTAATTAACTAGTGATTTACTGAATTAGGTTGCACCATTAAAATTTACAAAGGAAATTTGCTCCATTTTGTGTGCATGTCCAAA
>JAPZDX010000008.1:6901610-6916474 GCA_029783625.1 Naso annulatus | reverse complement strand
CTTAGCACTGATAAGATACTAACGCATAAACAATTCCTTTAAAACGTAAGGTGTAATTATAATTCAGTAAAATTTTAAAAATTAAGTAGAATAAGATAAATTAGTAGTGCTGCAGCAACTTAAAAACCAAAATCTAGGAAAATCTGATGCCTTGCACATCACTTTTCAACGGTGGGTGGGACTTTCCAGTGTAAAATATTGTCAGATAGCAGCTATTAAATCACATGGTGTCGGATCAGTGCACAGACCGGTGTACTAGCCAATACTGATACCAACGTTTTAGGCGACGTCAAAGGCATTTTCTGATGCTGGTATCGGTATTGAAACAACTCTGCCAAAAAGAGCTTTCTTCTCAAAGATGAAGTCATGCGGGTTCCTTTTTGTTTACATTAATTAGCAGTAATTAAGGCATTTAAAAAGTAACAACAGTCCAAACAGACAGCACTGCATTTACAATTAGTCTCAGTCACGGAAACGAATGTATAAAAACAGAAGCACAGAGCTATTTTAGCCCTTTGGGGTAAGAAGTTGTTCTGCAAAACAACAGAGCTAAATCTCATAGAGCGTGTAATATACCAGACCGAAGCAAAAGCAAAGTAGGAATGCATGAACGCTGTAAAATGTGACAGGTGAACCAGTGGAGTGGCACAGTAATTTCTCCGATACCAAGGAGAAGATACAGTGCTTAATAAAACATAAAGGGAAGCGGCCCAGATGTAACACACAACACAGAACTGCCACACAAAAAAAGCACAGGTGCAGAAACGCACCACCTGGGTGGTTATGAATGAGAAGGCGAGTCAACAGTGCGCAAGAATCAGACCTCCCAAATCTCCCCCATACTTCTTTTTCTTCAAAAAAAAAAAAGAAAAATGAGGCAAGTGGAGCTGCGATGTTGAGTTTCATGCATAAATCATAACGAGCAGTTTCATCAGAACAGCATCTAATGAGAGGGTATAAAGTACAGCTGGTGCAGACACAGTGGTTAGGTACTCACTTACTCACACACACACACACACACACACACACACACACACATCCTTAAACAAAGATAAAAGGAAGCGTACACCATCACACAGGGTGGTGAGTCATCCCGAGGCCAGTGTGAGTTGACGGCAGAGCAGTTCAAGAGTAAAACAACATTACGACACAGTTACATTTTGACACTAATCACAAAACAAAAAGACAGTGCTGTTGTCTGCTACAAGAGTCTGGAGCTGAATCTTTATGCAGAACTAAAAGATTAACTTAAATTCTTTTGCAGCTTACTCTGAGGTTACAGCTACCATGTGAAGCAGCTGGATTTGCAAGATCACATGATCTCTCCTTATCCCCCACACAAGACTGCATTTTAGTTTTTCACCTTATGACTTGGACAAAAAGACAAAAACAAAACCTGACAAATTAAATTTAACAGTGCATGTAATTTACATAAACCCCACACATTTCCCCCAAATCTATAAGACAAGGTGTTTATTTACATTTTGTTCTCTTTCAATAAACGTTACAGAAATTACCTGAAAATGTTAAAGAACACCTGTGTCAAAAATCCTTCTTCAAGCTAATGTTCGAGCTAGGAAGGCAGCACTTCTAAGGAACTATTTTTTCAGGCGTAATAACTTTCGTCTTATCAGCACATGGCTCCTCTCCTTCTCACACTCAGCGATTTTTGACCAAGTAAACACAGACGTTCTCTTTAGAAGGGTGATTAACCCATACATAGCAACTTTTACGTGTCCTATAGTGTTTCTATACCCTGTTTCAACATGAAAGGCGGTGAATGGGGTTTAAAAATGCAGTCTAACATCTACTAAAGTAAAGACATAGTCAATTTTTAGCAACAACATTTGTAGGAGATAGAGGTGACCTCTGCTAATGTTGAGAAGTGAAAAAATAGACTGCCGTGATCCTTTAATTAATAAGCTGTAGCCATAAGCTTGACATATGCCTACCTGCATATGTGCTGAAAAGAAGAAATTAAGTTATTTTTGTGCTGTTTCATGCCTACTGTTTAAAAAAAAAAACTAGAAGAAGCTTTAATATAACACATGAAGCTTGTTACAGCTCTGACAGAAGTGCAGAGGGAGACAAAGGGGAGACTATTTTCCAACAGGCAGATGTCATTTCCAGTTTCCTAAAGTAAACCTGGAGCTCTGTAATGAGAGTGGATTACAGGGAGGAGAGTGAGTCACGGGTTGATATTTTCCGCAGTGAGCTCAGTCCTGAGAACACGCAGCTCTTTATTTGAAGTTTTTACTCCCAGACTGACAAGACCTTTTATGCCTGTTAAGACTCGTAAAATTGAAGTGCCATCGTGTCAATATTTTTATAGCTTTGGCTGACTGTAGTCTGAAAGTTTCTATTTAAATCTTATTCATTCATGCTCCAATGCAAATAATTAATTTTAAATTAAGTTTATGATTTCACGACAGGTTGCATGTTGATCACAAATCTTGATGTACAAATACAAAGATTATTAGAAAATGATGCCATTGCCACTATTAAATTATTATAATGAATCATTTGCTGACATGTAAATCTCCCTCCAGCAGTGCATCAGACTAATGTACTAATTCAGACCAAGTGAGAGCTGAACATCAGAGGACTTTGCTGCCCTCTGCTGGAATAAAGCAGAAACAACAACTCAGAGATGGAAAGCATTTCTAGTTTAAAGTGCAGGAAAGGGCGCAAGAGGAAGAAAGAGAGGAAATAAAACAGTCCATAACTGTTGTCTTTCTGGATGATTTCACCATTTAATTTTTTGATTTAGAGAAAATGGATCGAGTCTCAAAGAATGAGTTAAAAAAAAGGGCCCAAATCAAATAAAATCTATCTTTAATCAATAAAAATGGGCATCAGAGAGAAATGGCTCAACCAAGTGGCGATCAGAAGGGAAGATTTTCTCTCCTACTCTGTCTTTCTTTGTTTTAAAGAACTGACTGAAGATCTATCATTAAGCTCCTGCTCTCCGGCAGTGGAAATACCTGTAGTAATGCAGTGGACAGGTCCAATATGTGGCGAGGAAGTGCACTGGAGCTGTTGCAAATGCATTAACCCACCTGGTTTCCGCAAGCACTAGCAATTTTTCCTCCATTTTCCAACAGTCACGCTCATGCCCAGTGCTTCCTCTTGTTGGCCGCATACTAGGACCGAATATCAAACACCAGCATGGTGCTAAATAATTCACACAGCAAACCTTCATTATTCTGGGGTAATGTATTTTCTTTCTAGCACTCAAAACTACTCACGACATTACAGAGAAAACAGTAAACTGGCAAACGGTGGGTATTAAATTTAAAGATTAGAGCTGACCTTCAGCAGTAGGTTACAGCACGTAAATATATGTCCACTTAAGGAGGGGTGACATGTGACCAACAAATACAGAAATATCCTGAAAACCATTAAAAATGAAAGTACCATCTCTTGTTTCTAATGTTGGCCACATACTAAAAATATCAAATGCAAGGCGTCCTGATTCTCTGACCCAGAGCGTTTCTCTGTCTGCACTGTGCTTCCCTGCCACAAGATGGCAAAATAACATCTCAGCAGAGTCACCTTTACCCTGTCAAACATCACATTAGATAAATCACCACACTCACAATCTCACGATCTAAACATCTCACATTCCAATGTAGAGGCTTAAGACAATTAACCGAAGAAAAATCTCTCAACCTCTACTCCATGCCGAGACAAAACTTTCAATCACTGGAGTAATCAGAGGAATGACGGCGCTGAATCTCATTAAAAGATGAATAAACGTTTGTGCCAAGCTGTGGCAATCTGCACTACGTCTCCTCCGTTTCTCCGTCCCTCTTCTTCAAACGCAGGCCGGAGCATCTTTGAAGGCTCTAATAAAATCTGGTCCCAGCTGCAGGGCAGAGTTGAGAAACAGGAAGGAAGAAAGAGCAAAATATTACAGAGCGGTGACGAGGTGCCGAATAAAGTCTAAATTTAAATGTGTCATTGCAAAATGAAATGTCTGCCTTAAAAAAAGACACCTACGCGGATTTTCTGCTTTGCGATGACAGTTGATGAAAGGCTACTGTGTGGTTTGGAGAGAAGATGACAACTTCAGCTTTATGCATGAAGTCAAAACTGTTAATAGACCACTGACACTATTTACACGGCAGTTGAGTCTCTTGACAATTTTTTGAGAGGTAATATTTAATTTACTGTCCACACTTTATAAGCTAGAATACAATGTATTTTACATTTAGGGATGTCAAAAAAGTTCAAAGATGGTTTTCTTAAGAGGCAAAAATTAAGACCTTCTACACAAAATTTGCATTTTTAATTGGATTTCAAAGTTTCACGTCTCATTCTTTTATCGTGGTGGCTGGTTAGAAAAGCAAAAATCTAAACAGATTTTGAGAGAATGCAAAAAAAAGCTCTTCCTCAATTTCCGATCATGCCCCTTCAAGATCAAATCATCTAAGTCCCTGGTGATCATTTACTAGTTTCCTCAATGTCTGTATCTTATTTTATGGCATGAAATTGCACATTAGTGGAGCATAGTATCCTAATAGCTCACTGTGGTGGACACACACACACACACACTTACAATGGCAGTACTACTCAGTGCAGATGGTTGGCGAAGCCCCCCTGAATCATAACTGCCATAATACTGTCTGAAATGTCTTTAAAGGTGCCAAATCATCATTATGAGCTGCCCTCCCTTCTGTACTTTTAATTGTGTGCTATGAACTGTGTTGAACAGCTTGACAATTAGCTGTAAATGGGTTGACACTACAACGCTGTAGTACCCATTTTACACTCATATGTCAACAGAAAATGATCATTTACATGACAGATTACATCTCCGCAGCTCTAGATTAAAACGCTGCCAGCTCAGTTGAGGGTGTCGATACCCTGCCTCTGTCAAGGGTAAAATGTCCCTCCCTGCCCCCTGTTCTTTTTTGTGGTTATATTTAAATGTGTGTCAGCCCATTATTAGATCTGCCATTAGTGTTTAAGAGGCTGTTCCCTTAATGTTTAACAGCAGAGACTTATGACAAGCAATGAAATAAGTTTAAGATTTGACAAAGAGGTCATTATGAGTAGGTGTGGCAGTAAATGCTGCAGAGATGTCACTTGCCCCATTAATCTTCATCTTGCTGCTCACAGCTGAGGATTCCATTATTCTACTACGTCTGAGTTATGGAATGACAGATCAATGTGATTCATGTGACAGAGGGGTTACAGAAAAACAACTGATGTTTACATAAGGCCCCAGGAATTATGTTGGCACTCTCCTCACTGTTCAGACACCTACAGGTGGTTTCCAGTTCATCGTTCTGTTTCTATAGAAACCCCTACAAGAAAAGGACCCATAGTTGTTGCAGTGGGGGACTTCAGGCTTCCAAGCTTTACTGATATCAGAGAGAACTGACAGCAACTACGACCAACTGAATTTTCCCACATTAGCTTCTGTTGCTTTGCTAGCCTGGGCTTGTGATAAACTGTAACTGTAAGGCTAGCAAGCTAGTATCCTAGCATCTCTCCCTATCCTGAAAGTATGTCTTGATTATCTGTTAATAATATTTGCTATCGGAAAAGGTGTGTGTGTGTGTGTGTGTGTGTGTATGGATAATTCACCAATTTAGGCTGGTCATTTCACGTCTTTGTGGGCTGCTAACAATATTGCTAACTGTCTTTTCAGCTGGCTGGCTATTCATTGTTGCTGTACAGGTTTAAAAGGGTGAATGTTAACATTTTGTGTTGGTGGGTGAAACAAAACTTTTCTTTATTTTCCAACACTGTCTGGCAGTGTGATATTGCGTTTATGAGGTAAGTTACATTCAAACTAGCGCCATTGAATATGTAACCTGCTTTATTTTTTTCTTCTTCACAGGGAAGCTGACAGCTAACGTTAAGACCCACAACACAACAACACCACCTTGTGTAAAATCAGTACTCTGCGTCAGTCAGTACACGATGTGAGTCTTGTGTTGATGTGAGCTGTGCATATAAAGTCCGCTGTCTTGGACAGCTAGCTACGGCTACACTAACTGGACAAACCAAATGTCAGGATATGAATTTTATGTTTCGATCTGACTTTGACGCTCTTAAACAGATTTGATGTTTTAAAACTAAGCTCTGGTGCTAGCAACAACCTATGTTATAATTTTGACTTGTGGTAGCTAGTTAGCTAATGCCATGCAAAGACGCTAGCATTACGTTAGCCGCTAATACTACTTCAACTAACGTACCTGGCAAATAAAGTAAAACAAACCATGCCTTTACTGCTAACTCTACTTGTAATCCTGACATAAATAAACAGTTTGGAATAGTAGAAAATGTATCTCTAACATTTAACATAACCATTAAATAACCACGTGATTTGTCAAAGTGGTGCAGCCGTAGCTAGCTGCCCAAGATGGCGGACCTCTTCGCACATGTGCGACTCACATCAGTGCAGGACTCACATCTTGTACTGACACCCTGTTCTCTTAGCCTGACAATCACACCTAGTTTTAATAATTTAAAGACAAGAATGTTATTGTAACATCAGCAACAAAAAAAGAAAAAAATTCTTATTATTCTTCTTCTTCTTCTTCTTCAAAATGTCCTTAAAAATATGGTTTGTGTCACATGGTCTCCATTTCCTGACACTGATAGAGACTGCAGTCGGTCCAGACAGTTGTGCAGTCAGACAGCTGCTCTTTGCAGCAAGCAGGCAGGCATAAATTCAAGAAGCTCCCTCGTGGGACTGGCACAGTTCTAACTCTATACTGTCTGACCCACTTATTTGACAGCAGCTCTGTTGAAACTTTCAGAAACAGAGCGTTTCTTTTGCTGGGCAACAAGGGCAAACATGACAGAATGAAAAGAAAGTGAAAAGAGAGATCCCTTAACATCATCGCTGGCACAGATTTGTTTGAGTCCAGTGGCACACACAGGAAGTATAAGAATAAGGATGAATGAGCATTTTTTTCTTTCATTCATTTTTTGGATTTTATCTTTTGTCTTCTATCTTGCAAGTAGCCTTTTACTTTTAATTCACTTCACTGCAACAAAGAGATTAATTTACAGAGATTTCCATCATAGAACATATTTAGCCAGCTATATTGTTTTAAGATCAGTACTGTTTTGAAAATGGCTGTTGGTGTCTTTTAGAGGTTTTAGAAAGCCTGATGTCAAATGCTGGAAACTTTTCTGCTGATCCACAACCTATTTAATGCAAGAACATGACCAATGCATCTAAGCCTTTATTAAATTTATTCATCTTTGCTTTTTGTTTGTTCTGAAGGTCTAGGTTGAATTTTCTGAAAACAAATGTCATAACTTTAAAGCAGTTCTGGCAACTGACCTTTGATATCTCCTCTTAAGCAGTTTTCGTGAACTTGCGACAACAACAACAACAATAACAACAAGACAGTCCCTGTCGCAGTTGTCGCTGTCCGTTTGAAGCTATCTATCTTTAAAATGTCATCTGAAATGAATTACGCAAAAACAAGCCTTGCTTTGTGACAAAGAATCTGAATTTTTTTCAACTGTGTGAATGGTTGAACGGAAAACGTATTCTATAAATTAATTTGAAATTTTCCGAATTTAGCAAAATAATGCAACATTGAATCAAAAATGGGAAATAAAGTATTCACTGTAATGGACTGCCTTGTCTTTAACTCTGTGCAAAGTCTCTGACTTTCAGAGGCTGATGTGCCCACATCTTTGCAGAGACCTGTCTCCACCACAACATCCTGGATTAAGATGTTTTACTCGACACCTGAACTGCGTACCAAGCCGACAGAGTGCAGGAAGAAGAGACAGACTGTGTTCGACATCAGTGACGGTGCTTAAATGCAGTCAGAGTTGATGGACAGCTTTTCCCAGACCAGATGTCAAACATTTAATGTGAAGATGCCAAATATATTATATTCACTAGCTTGTTGCTGCTACTATTTACAATCCATAGATGCAAATTCAAAAAAGAAAGTAGAAATGTGCATGTATAAATAACTGCATATTTTTTCTATTTTATTGCTTATCCTATTCTACTATGAGTACATGTTCTATGTCTGTTGCACGGAGGACTGCAACTTTAATTAACTGTGCAACCCTTTGTTGTACAAGCAAAAATAAATTACCTTGATCCCTTGATTAATGTAAAATGATTTTTCTTTACCTCCATCAGACAAACCCTGTTGGAAACACTCTTAGTTAGAAATCAAATTATTCTGTTTCAGTATTGATTAATTGCACGGAAGGAAGCAGAGCCTGACAGAAGACAGAGGTGATAATTGACAGTCCTGTGTGACGAAGCATTTCTTACCTCAGCACCATGGGACAGACTCCTTTTCCTGAGGGCCGGGGAGGGCTCGGCTGACCGTAGAGGAGTCAGACCTCCGTTCTTCAACAGCTCCCCCGAGGGCGACTTTGGTACAGTCCACACAGGAACACCATCTGAGAAATGACAGAGCAGCGTCAGAGCCGATTGCAACTTTTACTTAACAACAGTGAGGAGGAGATATTTGGGATTTACTAAATGATATTGCACTGTTGACTGAGTGTATGAATGCTTGATCTTGGTTTGAATGGAATTCATAATAAAAAGGGAAAAACTCATTATACTCTATCCTGCTCATTTTTGACATTCAATATTGAAATTCTCATGAACAGATTGAACTGAGTGTGTGTGAGCGACAGAGACGAGACAGGAAATTGTGTGTGTCCGCGTGAATTTAATATTTGATCATTGTTAAATCCTTGCCTGTTGTATTCATTCAACTCGGGCTCACAGAAATGATTTGAATGGTGATTCATTTTGACTCAGCCTCACAAACAATGAGATGTTTGGCAGAAATATTGTAAATCTCCATCCTGTACTGTCTGTCTCATACTGTAACTGAGCCTCGAAAGAATTTCATGACAGCTATTGGAGGCATTTAAAACGCAGCACAAAGTGTGAAAGTACTAAACCTCCACGGTCTTCACCTACGGGGATGGACTGTCTGAGGCGATGAATTGACTTGATAGTGCTTTTTGAGGCCTTAGTTTGCAGTGCTGTTAAGCAAAATCCCTTTAAAACGTGTTTTAGTCAGCTTTGTGGGGGTTGCGTTTGACAGCTGTTTTGTTTTCCTTTTTCTGTTTTTATACATCATCATGATTTAGGAGCAACTGATGAGCAGTCAAAGCTGCAGGCGAGTGGTGGAGTGGGTGGAGATAAGTGCAGGGACTACGTAGATCCACGTATACTACTTGAAAAGTGTAGAGCTACATCTAAGTCAATGTAAGGGAAAAAAAAAAACTTCTAAATATGTGATGATGATGAACAGTGATGAGTTTTCAGGGGTACCTCAAATCCACAAATGCCAACCTTGTGGTGGTGCTGGAGGAAAGAGTTAAATAAAAGGGAAAGTCCACCACTTTTTGTGAGTCCAACCAATGTTGATGGTAGTTGTACTCAACTGAAGCTATAAATTCCTCAGTTTGTGCTATATATGAAGAGAAAGCTGAGTTTTTTGAGTTGTCCTGCTCACACAGCCGTTCGTGCAGTGCCTACATTGCATCACCAAAAAAACAGTACATGCCGGGTCTCTAAGGCTTATCCATTGCATCAGAACATTCTTTTGTTTAATATTGCATAGTTTTCAACGATGAGGGGTTTTCATCTGCCAGAGTCAGAAAGTCCTCTCAAAACAAACATGGCTGGCTCACCTGGAGTGTGAAGGGAAAGGCGAGGGGTAAACAGTTGGTAGCTCTGCCTGGAACCAGTGATGTCACCGGTTCCAGGAAGAACAAGAGATTTTGGAGCTGTGTCTCAGAGACACAGAGAACATTGAAAAAAAATAATGTTGGGTTTGTTGGGTTTATATCCCTAAGTTGGACAGATAGAGATAAGATTGAAAATTGGCGGAGCTGCCCTTTAAGACTCAGGAGATTGCCCAAGTACATCAGATTCATCCTCTGGGGACCATGAATGTTTGTACCAAAGCTTGTGTCGATCCATCAACTACATGTTGAGATGTTCCACAGGGCAAATGGAAACTTTATACTATTTGTGGCACTAAAGGAAAAGTCGCAGGGGTTCACAAAGTCTATTTCATCAATGAAAGTCTGTACAAAACTCACTGTAGGGATACGGTGTCACGGTCTGGACAAAAATGTTGGACTGAGCAACCAGCTGGCAGACTCACACTGCCATTGCCGCACAAACCGCTACCATGACTAAAACTTCAGACAGCCATGACTTGAGTTTTACGGATCCATCAGTCAATGTGTATCAATGTGTGTTCAGTCATTAAAGATTTCAAATATTTGACACAAAGTGAAAACACTGATCCGTTTCATTATCAACATGCACATTTAAATTCCCACGGCACCTGTGTCACTGTTCCTGTTCAAGCAAACTTCCTCTCTAAACTTTCAGAGTATATTTACAGTATGCAAAGGTTCATCATCTGTCAACGACAGCGTTTCAGATTTTTTATTAAGACATAACAACGCTTCTGAACATTTACCTAAACTAAATGTGAATTTCTTTGCTGCAGTATTTGTTGCTGCAGGGTCTGTTTTTTCCCCTCGTCCTCAGATGCTTCCGGTACAGCTGTACTGCTGGTGAGAACGAGCGAAGTTAATCTCAGCCACAACAACAAAACTGTTGTTAAAATCTCACAGCAGGAATTAACTGTGAGTCAGAAAAAAAGACATAATTACTCTATTGTTTGCCTTGTGCGAGGGGAGGAAGTGATTGACCAGGCAGCGAGAGAGAGAGGACGGACCTGTTGGGCCCCTCTGTACCGGCCGTATGACTGTCTCTTTACTCTCCTCCCTCCTTTCTCTGACTGTTGCCATTCAAAACCTGTTAATGCCTCCTCATATTTGTGATTTTCAAGACAAATGTTGCCCTCAGCTTTCCCGGTCATCATGTAATTGACTGTGTTTAAGGCATATGACATTGTTTCATATAAATCGCAAGTGTCTGAATTGAATCTAATCAATGGCAGACTTTACGTTATAAGCAAATATTGTATCATTATCCAAGCAATCTGTACAATATTATATCATGACGAAACTTTGGAAAAGGTGCCAAAAAAAGCAGCAATATCTCAATATCATTTTTATCAACTTTCAGCGATATTGTGCTGTGAAGATAATATGTGAACATACTTTATGTTTTACAAAATTCGGTTCAAATTTAAATTTAATTTTGCACACATTTGCTATGAATAAAAATTTTTTGTCACTATTATCATATTGATGTTAATTATGTCAATTAGTCCTTCATCTAGCAATTACTAACTTTGAAGGACCATATCGGTGTTTCTATACGACACTGTCCTTTGTCAACAACGGCCACAATTCCTCATAATTTTCCAAAAAAAACTTATCTAAGAGATATCATGTTTGTTTACATTTTGTGAATATTTGATAAACGTTACAGAAAGTACCTGAAAATGTGTGATGTTAGTTAAAAAGAACGTCTGTGTCAAAATCACACTAATATTCGAGCCAAAAAGGCAGCACTTGTAAGGAACTATTTTTCCAAGCATAATAACTTTCATCTAAACGGCTCCCAGCTTCCCTCTCTCTCTCTTGATCAGCGATTTTTGACCAAATAAATGCAGACGTTCTCTTTAGAAGGTTGAATTATCTATACCTAGCAGTTTTCACGTGTTGTATAGTGTTTCCATACCCTGCTTCAACATGAATGGCAGTGAGGTTTAAAAATGCAGTCTAAGATCTACTAAAGTAAACACATGATCAAATTTTAACAACAACATTTGTAGAAGATAGGAGCGATTTCTGCTAATAGTGAGAAGTCAAAAATGGACTGGTATGGTCCTTTAAAGTAGCCCCAGCCTTGCTTACAGGTCCGTAAGTTATATATTTATGTAATGTGATAAAGTAAAAAATGTATAGATTCATGCTTAACACAGAAAAACTGCATTACTTTAGATTTCAACACTGACCAAAGGGCTCCTGAAGGGAAATCTGCTTAACAGCACTGTAAAACAAAGCCTCAAAAACAGATATCAGACTTAGTCTCCGCCTCTAACAGCCCTCTAACCCTGTTTCCCAAAATCTGTATTTAATGCAGGGCTATTACTCTGATTAAATTTGTGTCTCCGTATGAACAGACCCATCAGAAAACCAAGCTGCAAGTTTCCTTATTTGAAAGCTTTTTACATACATCACAGCAGTGGATCCTGTTTCAAAAATGTGTTAATGGAGCCTAAACACAGACCCTTCTCATTTCCAGTCCCACATCTCAAATTGGGTTAAAAGTCTAATGCACCAAGAGGCTGTTCTTTGATATCCATTAGTGAGAAGCAAGCTGTGCTGACATAAGATGACATGCTGGTGAGCCTGAGGCCAGTCTGTCTCAAGAAAATGTGCTGAAATAGCCCTCGGGCTCGGGTCTTGGCTTTGGTCAGCTGACAGTTTGACTGACAGGAACCTGGAAAGTGTTAGCGAACCTCCTCCTACTATACTGGACGGCTATACAGAGAAGTCAAGAGCAGGGGCGGCTCTGCCTGAGGGCGAATGCGATGTGATGGAGGTGTAAATACAGTAAAAATTACTTTTTCTGAAAAGGTTATTCTCACAACGTTTGGAGGTTAATAGTTTCCTCTCAAGATACAGTTGTCGGGGAAACATTTCTGGAAATAGCTCATGTGTTTGTGCTGGTAAAAAAGATTTTCCACCAGCAGGTACCTGGCTTAGAAACGAAAAAGAATTTAGAACAGGGACATCTACTATGAGACTTCCTCTTAGATGTCACAATGAAGCACCAGAAGTAGAAATACTCAGTGAGCTGGGGGGTGTCTGGGCCATTGGATAGAGGCATGCAGGTGAATCAAAAGGCTGTCGCAGATCAAACAGTGGAGAGACAAACATTCATGCAGTTGATTTCTCCAATGGCTTTACCTTCCATTTCTGGGCTGTGACATCAATTCAGATTTTCCCACGATTTAACAATGAACTCTACCCTGCACGTTCTTCTTGTCCATTTTATTTTCTGCTTAAACTGGTTTTTACCTCTTTTTGTAATGTTAAGCTTCATGGGAACTAGTTTTTTGCACGTATTTTTCCTTTATGGATTTTCACTTCCTTAAAGGAAAACGTTCTGCGTGATAGAGACAGAAGGTTGGGCTTCAAGCTCTATATGGCAGTGGCAGAGGGGAGGGGAGGGGGATCCAAAAAGAGGTAGAGCGAGCAGCAAAGATCCTCCATGACATCAGCCGATATTTTGCTGTCTGGTTTGTGACTGGCAGGTTTTTGGCGGGTGTTTACAAAAGGTCCTTGACTGTCTTTGTGATTCGAAAGCTGACTTAAATAAGCTGCTCTGATTTTTTTTCAGTAAAAAGGAGCTTGGAGTAACTCATGCTCAACTTGCTACCAAAGACTTCTCTTGCCCATGCAGTGGCAAAGCTTTCCTGTGTGAGCATAACAAAACCGACCAATTGACCAGCCAGCCACTCCCGTTATCAGCTGCATCAAATCTGGATGCTGCCCATGCCGGTGAGCCACACAACCCATTGCTCGTCAAAACCGAGGATCCTAACAAAAAACTCCTCACTGCTGTATGGAGGGTACATGCCGTAAGCGGGGAACAACTGGACCTCCACAGGACTTATCAGCCAGGCAGCGTAAGGAAAGAGGTTTGTACTTGCGGCCTGGTGGTCCCACTCCGCACCACCCCCTGTCTGATGAACAGGCACAAGGTAGGGTGACTGTTGGTGCAAAGAGAAGACCAACAAATTGTAAGGCGCGGAAGATTGGCTGGGATCCTGCACCCACCCAAACCCTGACCCCAAAAGACCTTGTCTAAGTCATAGACAGAAGTGGACCAAAGCTTTTTGGCTCAATCCAGCAAAACCATATACCTGTAGGGATTAAAAGACAGCATCGTTTGTCAGTTTGGATTCAGGCAGTTACAATAGATTCCATTAAAAGTTCGGGACGTTGTGGCTGCAGGTTAAGCAAGGTAGTCTGTACTTCCTTCTTTTCAGCCTTGTCTAGCTGTTTCTGGGGGATCGCAAGGGGTTCACCAGCTTGATAGGACATATCATCTCTTCAGCATCTCTTGGGTTTGCCCCAGTTTCTCCACAGAGAAGTATCACGGAAGGTTTCATGAACCACCTTAAGGAGCAGTGGTGCTCGAGTGAGATCCTTGGGGATGTTTGAGCTCATCCCTCTTTCTTTCAAGGTGTGTTCAGGCAGAAAGCTAGGTAAATTTTAGAGGTGATATGAACAAATATGAAGTCAAACTAAAGGCAAGAGCGGACGAGAACAGGATGGGGCAAAGCAAACGTATCCGAGGGATTAACAAGTCTGCTTCATAAATCAACAAAGATGGGAAGAAAACAGAGGGACTGGAGGGAGCCTTGCAGATACCTTGTGAGCTCTCGATTAGTCAAGAGCAGCCGAACACAATTTATTTTCTGGCTACCATACAGCTAGGCATTGTGGGGGGTTTTCAGTGAATCAATATTGTCTGCAAACAGCCGCAAAGTCGCCGCACTTTGGGTCTTAACACCTTCAGGGTGACCTCAGCCACCTTGCAAAACTCATTTCTGATGCTTGTATCTGTGACTTTATTCATTGAGTTATTATCCTAATGAAACATGCATATGCATCATTTAGTTCAGCATCATTTTTAAACATCTGCATTTGCTGCAAAGTTTCTATACGGGGGACCATTGTGATCAGTTGTAAGTGCTGTGAATCCAAAATGAACACATCTGCCATCTTTCACACCTGAGCGTTTGGTGCTCGGTGGCTTCTCAGTGTGTCAAAGTACTACTTTAGAATATTACTTTAAATCATCTCCCCTTTCCTTGAGAGATGTAAAGTGCTTTTGCTCTCTAGCATCTGTAATTGGGTTATAAATATTCCTCTGTACTTAGGAAAATAGGATT
>JAPZDX010000008.1:6871830-6892940 GCA_029783625.1 Naso annulatus | reverse complement strand
GGTGTGCTGGGACAGACATTAGAGGGAGCTGCTGTCTCTTTCTCGTTCTCGACTAGCTTCAGAGGAGCAAGCTGCTCAACATGCTGCATTTCATGCATTACACTACAATAACGTGTGCTCCCTCACTCCACGCTAGTTGCTGCGACAGATATATTCACATAAATACAAGTATATATCTATGGGTTGCTGTTCGATGGCATCATCAAAAAAGTCCTTGCTCGGTAAAAATTGTTCTGCCCTCTAACTAATTCGATCGAACACTGAAAATGCTTCTTTTGCTAGTTTTGTTTGGCCGAACATTTGGCGCTTCTTCACTAGAAAATACATGGGACGTACAACACAACATCCCTGCTGCAGCTGTTTGACAATAAATCCGCCGATGATCAGTGCACAGCAGCTTTTCGGTGTGTACTGCGAACAGTGGTGCATAAATCACAGAGCAAGCAGACTCCTTTAATGTTGACTCCGGCGTCCTCCGGCCTCGTGCCAAACCTGTCAGACAAGTTTACGGGCCTGTGATGAACAAAGGACGGAGATCAACAAATGGCATGAGGAGGGAGGGAAGGCGATTGGTGGCTGACTCGTGGATGTGAAGAGAGATGAAGACAGGAGCTAAACGATGGCAGGCAAGAATCAGATCACACAATGCAACGTCTCAAATCATCTCGACCAGAGAAAAAGAAGCCGAAGACAAAACGAATCACAGATCGCAGAGGGCCTTGTTATTTCCATCTGTAGAGGAAACACAAGCAGCAAAGCAGTGTTTGTTTTGCCTAATGATCACACCATCTGCTCAGTATTTACTCAAACTGTCCCAGGTTCACTCGAGGAGACAGATTCTGCTCCTGAGAGGTGAGAAATTATTCTCCACTCACACTGATCGCTAGTTGCTCTCTTTCTGTCACAGAATGAATCACTTAGACGAGATATTCTTAGCGAGACAAGGGAGACACACAGCGTGGCGCAGCTGAATTGGGAATTTAACAACTCGAAGCCAGCCAGGTCTTCAATGAGCAGGAAAGCATGAAAGAAAGATCTTTGCATGAAATACTGACGCTCCTCCACAAGTGTCATCAAAATAACAAGCAGAGGAACCGGGTGAACCATTAAATGCCAAGTTTTTATACACAGTTTAGCTAATGGTTCTGCAGGAGGACACAGCGATGCAAGGTGCTCAGATCCTGCTGTGACGCTTCAATGACATGACAGGTTATTAGGCAACAGTGTTTATTTGTTCCTGTTCCTGTATTCGAAAGCCCTGTTTGGTGGACACTATACAGAGCAGCTTTGTCCCAGTTTAAGACAGACAGTAAATGAGAGTTGTCTTTGTTATTTTACAGCGAGGATCAGATAGCTACAGGGGAACGACTGTCTACTCGTCCCTGCAACATTTAAAAGGCCGGCAGTGTGTGTGTGTGTGTGTGTGAGTTTCTCATGAGCAGCTTGTGAGATGTCCCTGCCATTAGGGTATAAATGTGTTGTCAGTGGGTGTATGCTGACTTGTAGGGCCCAACCATTTCAGCTTTTTTTGGGGTTGATGGTGATACTTATGTTATGTAGCAAGAAAAGATCAATATTTGATATACTGGCCGATATTTTAAATATATAATATCGGCTAAATGTGGTTAGCAAATACTTATGACAAAAATATGTAATGGAAGAGGGGTATCTTACACTTTAACAAACTTAATTTCAAAAATCAGTGCACTGAACAGTTAATACTTCACTCATTAGTTATTAAATAATGGACCGCCCTCTACTGGACAAACGGTGCAATTACACCATGTGAAATCACTACTCCAAGCATTTTTTCCGGCTTTCAAACAAAGTTTTAATATTAATACATTTCTAAGGAGATATACACCGATACTGATGTATCTACAGACCAATATCGGATGATAATTTAAATCCGTAGGGTACTGATTAGTTCTGTAATGCGCCTTAAGTGATCAAAAGGTAAGAGCTACATAAAAATTGATTTTAGGAGTGCCAATAATGCGGCAAAAACATACTTGCAAACCTTCACGATTTTCCCAGTTTCCTCCCGGTTTCCCATTTCTCCTGCATTTCTTGTAATTAATTATTAGGTCAACAAACCTCTTTTAACACAGCAACAGTACAGCGTGTGTGGTATCTGAACAGCTTTTGAAGTCTGGATTTACTACTTTTATTACCTTGAAATTTAGATGAGGGAAAATTCTTGTAGAACTGTAGTAAGGGGGGCAATTTAGATATTTAGATAAGATGAGTTTATACAGCTAATGGTCATTGATCTTGTTTGTGTGAGTTGCACCTGGCTGAAGGATGTATGCATTGTTTCGTCTGTACAAGTTGCAGGGGGGTGTTCTTTGGTATTTTTATTGCCGTGAAGTTACCTAACTCTGACAGTATTTAAGTCAAGACAGCCTCAATGTGTGGAGAGAACACTTCGCAGGGTTTTCTCTCCACGCTGCATGTTACTAAAGGATCTGATTCATCACACCGTTTTTTGTAATTCTTCTAAACGTAGCTACTCGTGAGTTCAACAAGGAAAATTTCCCTGACATTTGGAGGTTCCACCGACATGGAGGTGCGTGAAGGTTAACTGAGCCTTTCGACCCTTGAAGCCTACTCTTTCCACTCGGATAACTATACAGATGCACCAGACAAGTCACGCGACCCCAAAAGAGCGCTACTAGCTTTCAGCCCACGAGAGGAAACTCACTTTAAAAGCGGCCGTCTTTTCCTCATGTGTGACGGCAAAATCTGCCACGCTTATTTCTCTGTTGAGCATCGGAGTCTCATTGACGTAAATCACTATCGGGAGACTGAAAGCAATCGCTGTGCATGTGACGATGCATGTTATTGTCAGTGGTGTGTAATGTTACAGACTCTTCGAGGGGAAGGGTAATGTATGGAAGCATATAGTGGACGTGTAATTAATGTAGCTCATATAGTTTACAGCTGTTGCTGGTTCATCCCAGAGATTCCGCTCATTCATACCAGAGAGGCAGTTTTATCTGTTTTGCAGTATAATTGTTATTACTATGTTGTATTGTGAAGGATGCTGAAGCAAAGATCACCAACACACACCCACACACACACACACACACACACACACACATACACCAAACCCCACCCACCGCAACCAAAAAATCCCTCTGTTTCTGAAGTCTTAAGGTTGGCAAGTAAATGCACTAATGATTCAAAAAGTCTGTGTTCTCTGGTGTGCCCTCTAGTGGTAACATTCATTAACACACGTAGAATATATGCAAGTAAGTGACCAATTTGTTCATAACGTAGCTGTTGTGTATGCAAACACATAGTTAAAAAACAATTACATCTGCAGCCTGAGGCTCAGTTGAAGAGTTTACGGAGACGGGAGAGAAGTATGATCATTGACAGTGCTTTAATAGTTATTGTGTAGGACTTAATTGTTTTCGGAAAATCTGAAACACTTTCTCAACTCGTGGCTAAAACCGCATCCTTTTGTCTGAATGAGTGAGTAAAGGCACTGATAACACGCGTAATGATAGGAGAACAATTTCATGTTTCCGCTTACACCAAAACAGCTCGAGGACAACCACACATCAGACAATATTCTGTGGGCAGGAAACAACATTTTTTTTGTAATGGCTGACATGACCTCTCCCCCTGTCAGCTTCTATTTTTCCCCTCTGCACCAACAGTTTATGAGCTGAAGTGTTTTACATTTAGAAAGCCTCTTGTCTCTCCTTGTCCGTGTTTCTTGCTCCTTCCAAACTGCTAAGTCATCTCCATAATTCAGCGGCCAGATGCACAGCTGCCTGGCAACGATACAAAAGCACATTTCACCTCAAAACAAAAGCATGAAAGCAGAAATGCTGCAGCTTACGTCTCTGTTGTTTGCCAGCGAGGCGTGCAGTCATGTCTTCACCATGTCTTTATCATATTCTCATTGCAAACCAAACTTATCAGGCCTAATCTCTTGCAATTAATCACTAAAAACCAACATCAGACTGGCTATTAAAAGGAGACGGAGAAAAAACAATCCACTCTTTAAAGATAAGCAGTGGAAGTGAAGGACTGTGCGGAGTGTATGGAGATGTAGCAGATGAGGAGGAAGTGGTAACCGGAGCTGACAGGTCTGGTGACTGAGGCGGAGAGAATTAATGAGGATTTCAACTTCAAACTCAATCAAAAACTGATTGGAAAGTTCAAGTGGAGGGATCAGTAATTAACTTTGAAGGGGCCTGAAGGTTTTAATATTTAAACTCTTATGGAAATAGTAGTAAAACCTCTTTAAATGTATGTATACAATCAGAGATTAGCAGGACACCACAGCCTGTAATATTAAATGTTCCATATGGACTCACTCACTGTCACTTTTCCACTTTCATCACGCTCCATATTTATCTTCTTTGCCCACACTGACACTTTCACATCCCATATGTTGATTACTGCACACGCTCATCACACTGACCCTCATTTACCAACACGCTCTCCAGCAGCTTTTCCCTCTGCTACGAGCCTTATTAGTAAGTATTGATATGTACCATAAAAATGCCAACAAAGCTAAACTTGCAGTAAAGAATGAGCGCACTGCAGTCAGTGTTGAGGCTGCCCGGAAGCCAGAAATATCTGCTGAACTCACTGCACCAGCATCTCACCTGAGACCGGCGTAGAGGCTGGAGAGTCGAAGGCCACACAAAACACAGCACAGCTTTTGGAGTTCGGTCAGAGTTCAGAAAGGACAAGCTCCATTGATGGACTTTTTCCAAGCTTCAAGTCTTTCCTGCTAAAAATGCAAGGCTTTGTCTGACTATGTTATTGGAGGGATGATTTTTTCTAACAGATAAATTCAGCATTTCAACTTAGGTCTTAATTCATGTTTGTTTAACAACAGCAAGTTAACTGCTCTTGGATCTAGCTAGCTTACAATTATACACGTTTTACTAAACCAACTTCAAAGTAAGCTACATTAATTTAGAAAAGTTTGACACTAAAAGTATTCAAACTCAGAAGACGTGTTGGATGCGCATCAAGCCAAAGGTGTCAGTTAGCAGTTAGCTAGGTTTTTTTTTTTGGTAGCCTTGCTAGCTTGTCCACTTCTACTGTAAGAAGTTATTGAGTTTAATACAAAAAAGCCCTTTATCACTCTGAATTGAAAGTAATCCATGTCAATATGTTCAAATGTTTAAACCAATGACTCGTAAAAAAAAAACTCTGTTCAAAATACAAATTCTTTAATTTGTGGACCTGTCATTGAAAAGACTTCTCCCACCTGATGCAAATTGCTGAGACAGTCTAGCAAGATAATGAGGGGAAAATAAACAGCCTAATAAATAATAAATGAAAATATTAATTTGCATTTTGAACTATCTGTTTGTACTGACCTTTTGGACCCATAGCTAATGTTGGCTAAAGTAAAGTGTGCACTGTGGCTTGCACAGCTAGCAAAAAACATGCTAGCATATTAGCACAGTAGCTAGCTAAGCTACCTCCACCGGTCATTTGACCCTTGCCTACATTTTGATCCACCACACTTGTCTTAGTTGCAAGTAACTGTTATAACTGTCTGTGTAACAGTGGATAAGGTGGCTAAACTGTCAGCTCATTCAGAACTTGTCTGGCACATTTTAGCTCAGTCTGACCTGAGATTTATTTTTATTTTATTTACCCTTTACTTAACCAGGAAAGCCACATTGAGTGTCCTGGCCGTGGAGATGTTATAAGGAGACAAACCACATAAAGCATTTTTAATAAAGACATCCATATAATGCCTAAAACTGAGGTTGTATGACACAAATCCTGCTCCTTTTCTCCAAAAGCCAACAACAGCCAAACTAGGAAATTGTGATGAAAAACACTTGTGCTCAAGGCCGAGCGTTAACACGTTGCCATGCCTGTGACACCCACCTCTTTGACCTCCAGCAGCCGTCCCGGGTACTGACTCTTGGCCCGCCGAGCCGCAGCCGGAGATTTGTGGTGGGTGATGGTGACGATGTTGCTGGGTGAGGCCGTGTGGCTCAGGTGCCTCGGAGATGCCGGGGATGAGGATGGGGTTAGGTGGGGGAGGAGGGAGAAGCTACGGGTCCGACCAGAGGATGAGGAGCCCTGGAGGAAGCAGGGGGTGACACATAAAGGGAGAGAGAGACTTGTGTGGGAATTTAATGCGAAAGGACCATGATAATGTGAAAGGAGTAGGCTTCCTAAAATTGACTCATTGGGAAGATAAAGCTGAAATTTTTTTTTTCATTTTGTGCTAACGTGGCTTGAAAGAGAAGCGTCTATAGTCAATAGGTTTTGTGTGAACAAAGAATGGACTTTAGCTTTTATCTATCATACAAACGTAAACAAAATTATAACTTTTCTAGTAATATATGTGGATCAGTTTTTATTTTTTTGTATGCGTCCTTTTTTCTTGGAGAACAAGAGGAAAAAATTCATCATTTTTGCATTGCTGAAGTTGGAGCGAG
This sequence comes from Naso annulatus, assembly GCA_029783625.1. Lineage (NCBI taxonomy): Eukaryota > Metazoa > Chordata > Actinopteri > Acanthuriformes > Acanthuridae > Naso > Naso annulatus. The sequence goes on along the minus strand of JAPZDX010000008.1, from coordinate 6,886,503 downwards.
TGACTGTGCGGCATTTTTGCTTGAAAAATGTTTGTTTGCACTTAAGTGGTTTATTAAAAGAAATGTTTGCCTATCGGTGTGTTTGTCATTTCTGTTTTTCTTTTTTTGTTTTGTTTTTTTTGTTTGTTGTTGTCGTTGTTGCTGCTGCTGCGGATTTTGTTTCAGATTATGAAAACTTTAAAATTCATTGTTACTGTTGTTGCTGTTTCTTGTTTTATTGTCAATGCTTTTATTTTTGTTCTTGTTATTCATTATTAGTGTAATTGTCATTTGATGTTATTGAAAGTATTTTTGTTCTTGTTGTTATTGCTGTCATTAATATTGTTGTTGTAAATATCCATTTGTTTTAAGAATGTTTAGAAGATTTAAAGGTTTTTTTCTTCTTCCAAATGTTTAAACAGTCTGAGAAAAAAAAAAGGAATAACTCAAATTTCCAGTGAAACAAATAATTTGGGCCACAATTATCCACACTCAAACATTTAATCCTGACAAATTTAATTGAATGAGATGAAGCTATACAGCAAGAGCCACCACCGAGTTTGTGACCTGAAAAATCAAGTTCGACTCAGTTTTATAAAGCGCCCATCATCCCTTTCGTTGTTTTGCTTTGTAATTCTCTGTGCCGAAGCTAAAGTCACATTACATTCTTCATTCTGATGCCTTCTTCACTTCCCCTCTGTGACTCTTGTCTCTTCAGTTCGCTGACCTCTGCGCTCACACGGGCAGCGGTGTCAGAACAGTATCTCTCTCTTCTGTCTTTACTCTACATTAGTTTACAGCAGCACAGGGAGATGGGGCACCAGAGATTTATCTCTCAGAGGAGCACAGAGGTCTGGTCACTGCAGCGGGGAAAATAAAATACATGGAATAAACAACCTCCACCCGGGAACACTGCTCGCTAAAAGGGAAGCAACTGGCCTTCGCTGCATGGTAACCCAAGAAAACAAACCTACGACTAATTCAGTGAGGAAGGGACAAGTGCTTGTTAGTCTGCTCTTACGAATAGCTTTGAGGATAAAGCAGCATGCAAACCATCTTTTTTTTTTTTTTTTTCCAAAATAAACATATTATTACGGCTGTAAAAACATTTTCCTTGTGATTAGATGCTTTCAAACACTCAACTGAGGTAGTTATAGTAGGTAGGGTCTTGTGGAATAATTTAAACCGAAAATAATCAGCTTACAGAGGAGAACACTGTTGTATTGTGAGGCTAAGCCACAAGCTGTGAGTAAGCAGAAAAAAAAAAAAAACAGCATTTCAAGTATGAACAGAGAGGCATGGTGAGGTTTTGTGCTCCAGAATTGGCACAGAGCCCCGAGCTTTAATTTAAGTGGGACGGAAAGAAGATGTCAGACCAATGAAATTCATGGAGGGAAACAAAAGGATGGAAGAGATGAAGGAAAGTATCAAGTATCACAGGTGTGAAACACGTACCTTACATTAAACTAAAGATCTATCAGAATAGCACACAAGGAAGTGTCTCTAATTATTTTTGGCATGTGTCTTAATGTCTTTTGTAACTCCTGGTCTTAGTTTGGACATGAACTGTGAGCTATTTTCTGCCAGTACAAGATGTGCCAGTACAATATCTGACAAAAAAAAGCATAATTTTGCCTTTCTTTCATCAATTGCCAATTTTGAAAATACTCTCCTTATCAAGTAATTTCTGTCTTTTTTTTTTTTTTTTTTTAAAAAGACGAAAAAATTCTGCAAGGACGTTGAGAATTTTGAATTTCCAAAAGCAATTAACTTGCTTCGAGACTTGTCACGGGAAAAATGAAAAGGTTGCTGCAGAAATCTTGAGTTTCAGTTTTATGTCCAGGTCACCATGACCCACCACACCAACACACAGGAGCCTACAATTACAGATGGCAGAAAGTATGTATGAAAATATAATTGGAACAATAATCTTTTTTTTTTTTTTTTTTACAATTTTACCAACGTTTTTTAAGCAAGGACGCTTACAGACACCAATGGAGACCCATTACTGTGATTGCAATCCAATAAAAAACTAAATGTCAGGCAGAACATTCCCACCCTTCATTAATTTAGGATCACAAATAAGACTCTAGTCGTCTAATCTTCCATGAAAGGCAGGGCTGCCTGACAGACTTAGCTCGGGTAAAGAAAAATCCAACACTTGCTCCTTCACAGGTGCTCTGCTGCCGCCTGACCGTGGGCGGACTCGGCCTCATGTGAGGCAGCGTGGGCAGATGACACAACGGTCAGCTGCTGACCTGCCATTTTCTAAACTACAGGGAACAACTCTAATTACACACAATTAGCTATTCATTACTAACCTTGCTTGGAGGGTATGAAAATAGCTTTTAAATACCTAAAGGCCTACACGGACACTTTTAGTATTATATTTCCAACAGAGTTTCCGGCACGCAGCACGACAGCACGCAATACACTGTCGCCATTCAAGCTGATAGTAAACAACATGACCGACTCAAAGTCCACTGTGGACTCTCTGTGCCCTTTCTGTTAGAAACTGTGTGTATGCACGAGGTTTCAGCTTCTGATTCTATGTATGAAGAGAGTTTGTACTTGTTAGTTGTTGTTTCTTAAATTAAATATCAACAAAGAGATGAAAAACCACCAGCACTGACTTATAAAGAAAACTTTGAAAACAGCAGCTGACAAACAGTCTCACCTTAAAGTCCATTATGTAACTGTTCTGAAGTTTGCAGTCATATTACATGGAAATTAGACAATTCTGTCAAGTATTTCATATAAGTGCACAAGTGACCATCATCACTGTTATTCCCCTCTGTCAGCTTCCAACAGGACATGAAAGTTGAGTGAGAACAAAAAAGGAGTCTTGTCTCAGATACATATGGTGTAGTTATTTCTGTCAGTGTTAAATTTCGCCTGCTGTTATCACCATGGCAACTCTAAACAGGGGTATCATGTACAATCAGACCATATGACGCTTTCAAGAACAATTCAGTGTATTTCAGCTGGTGTATCTGCCAAAATTTGGGTCACGCCAACTTTGCATTTTTCTGGGAAATCGAGGTCTGACGTCACCTAAGACAACACATGCTGCGTCTGGGCCTGCAGGATTCTTCCACAGCTTTTCAAATGAACATCGATCATTTCAAAAAAGCTTTTCTATAAAATTTAACACCGTAAGTAAAGTGTGACCCCTTAAAGCAGAAGTGTAAACCCAGCTTAGAAACTACTTAAATGTCTTTTTTTAGTTTAGTATTAACTTTTTTTTAATTCTTCGCTTATTTTTTCTCTCTCTTTGTCTTTGTGGATCAATACACCAAATCTGCGAGAACTGATGAGGAGACTAACATTCTCTTAATATTTCCATCACATTTTCTCGATTGTTCTTCTTCATATTTGGTTTGACTGACGCATTTTTAATCCACCATCTTGTTGCCTCTTCTTCTGCATTGTTTGATTGCGCACTATTAGTGAATTAACCCACCAGCTGTTCATCTAATTAAACAAGTCTCAACAGACGCATAACTTTAGCGAAAGAACCGACATTAAACCAAATTTTCTTTAGTACGTATTTTTGAAAATTTAGTTAAAATTTGTGCAACACTTGAACGGAAACCTGGTGGTTCTGCTGCTAATGTTAAAGCTTGTTTGTGTGTTTGGAGGATAAACAGAAAGATCACGCCTGAATAATGATTTAAATCTATCTGCTAACCACATACGCTGACTGAAAAACATAGTATATAATCAAAAGCTTCAGAACAGTTAACCAACTGACCTTGAGATAAGATTTTGACACTTCAAATTCTGCAGACGATGTCCCTGCACAGCTAAAATACTGTTTGAACAAGTTTGAAAAATGTATTTAATTCATGCATTTGTATCTATTACTAGCACGAAAGTGTCACACTGTTTCTTTTTAAGCCTAACAGGGAAAATGAACTCCTGCCCTCTTTTTGAAATAAATAAGTCCTGCTACACCATTTCTGCTAAAGAGTCTGTTATCAAAGATGTAGCCGAGCATCCTCGCTGTGGCTGCGATAACGATCTGAGAGGCAGACAGCCCAGCTCCGGGAAGGATTAGACCACAGCAGTGGGTACAGTAATAACAGCTGCTGCCGTGGCAATGCCCTGCAGTCAACGAACAGGAACAAAACGTCCGCTCAGCCCTGCAGGGCAGGAGGAAAACGAGAGGTAGGCCGTCCTCCAGCTTTCACTTTCCCTTGCTTATCCAATTTTCTCTCATCCTTTGATTGCTTTTCTCGTCGCAGCTGAGCAGAGTAATTGGACTTTCCTCTCCACTCCAGCTGTGCAGCAGTTTGAAGTAGCGAGGAGCTACATGTTGAATAAGTGAGTCGGCGACGACGCAGCACAATGAGGCTGCAGTATTTAATTGTTTAAACAGACACATGATAGAGTGAATTTTACAGAGAGCAGTCAGTATGAAAAAGAAAGTCAGTGTTCCTTGTCCTTTGTAATGTTTGAAGGTGAACCTGGAGTGACTGGATTGCATCTCAGGTGTTTGGAGACAAGTGTGTTGGTATGGGTGTGGTGACTCACCAGCACGTCTTGGCCTACTCCGGCTCTTTCCACACTCAAGTGTTCATCAGAGCCCTTCAGCTTCCTCACCTGAAACCAAACACACATTCAGACAAATGAGTGCAAAACAATCTGAGCACACTTCTGTGGGAGGGACCAGGGAAGCACTCAAAGGTCTGATGAGGATGAAATCAATGTGAATCATGCATGAACTTATTGGTATTTGGTACTAAAAGGCAATCTGTATCTGGGCATGTTATCCGCCGCCCAGAAAAACGTATGTTAATGCTTCATGAGTGAGTCTGGAGGTTGTGTAGCTCACGTTGCATTTGGCTCTTAGGCAGGTGTAAATGAAATCCACACAATGTGCAGCACACAACATAAAATCGGTACAGATTTTTTTTTTTCTAAGTATATTGTTCAAATTTAGAGACGAAGGAAAGAGCCTGACCGATACATATTGCTTTTATATTGGGCTGATATAAGCCTATCACAGATGGGTCAGTATATTCTATGTGTTCTCCCATACGTGCAAGGTATAATAATATAATGCTCGAGATAACAAAAATTCAATATCACGACACATATAAAATTGTGATAAACAATATGATCTATTCCGTGTGCATCCGTCCAATTCCGTGTGACGTTTCTCCAGTGCTGACACACCATCATGTCCAACTATGCCAGTCTACATCTGACTAATTTACAAATATCACCAAAGGTCATGGACACTGATAGCCAGAATCACCATTTGTACGGAAATAAATCTGTAAAACATTAAGCTTTCTCATCTATGTAGAATGCATTTCACTTACATGACAGACATAAAATTTTATTGGATAAAAAAGTAGAAATACCTTCTTCTTCTTAAAAAAGTACAACCTCAAAATTTACAACAGAGTTGTTTAAACACATCTCTGACGGCTGCACAACAAGCTGCTTCACAAAGCAAGGATTTATACTTGGTAAGTTGTATTGACTTGCATTAAATTACACTACAGATGCTCCAAATACAAACAGCATGGCAACTACACTGCTTCAGCACACACCAGTCATCCGAGGAACTTCGGAAGTAGGAACTTTTGCTCAAAACATACTACAAGCACTCCAACATCAGCTTGTTCATTCAGAACTGAAGCAAATACCAACCAACAAATATGCTGTTAGGCTTTCATGTTAAAAATAAACCTTAATACCAAAAGTTTGCCAAAGAGATAATAAAGTTTGGATTATTTCCCTCTTTCACGCACTGCTGATTTGCACACTGCCACAGCCTGCTGTGGTGCTCCAGTAGGAGCTCTATAACAAGCCTCATTCTCCACTGGATCAGGTGAATGGGGGTGTACCCCACCGAGAAACAGACAGCACACATAAATACACAGACTAATCTTTGGAAGCCTGAGCTAAACCCCCTAAAATGCACATGCCCGAATATTAATCCATGAAACCCATTTTGAAAAAGTGCTGGTGTGGATGAAGTTGGGTGCCACCTCACGGCACAGAGTAATCTTTCCGAAATGAGCCCACAGAAACACGAAGAAGACAGTGAAGCCTGGGACGTTCAGTGACACTCTCATTCCCAAATAAAGCAGCAGGAGCGTGCGGCTGCATTTGCCTAAATCGCTTCTGTCAATGGAAGGGCTAAAAATATTCTCAAATTAGACAAGCAAGAAAAGTTACACATGACACGTGGGAGCTGAGCTCTGCAAAGGCTGTCCTGGATTTTACATATTCTACATTTTTCAGATGTGTCATCTTCTTATTTTAAACACTTCTGTGCTCAGTTTTACTGCATATTTTTTCATATCTTTTCTCTCTTGCTGACTATTTTTTACTTTTTAAATGATTTTAATTGTTGTTTTTAATCATTACTTCTCATTAAATCTTATTCATACTTCCTAATTTAAACACGACCTTTCTTGTTATTTATTTGCATTCTTAATCTGTTAACTTGTTTCATTTTTTTGAGTGGAGTATTTAGTTATAAAGTCAGAGACACACAGACAGATTTAATTAATTAGGAGCATTGCTTGTTGTCTGCAGGGACATGGCATTTATTTGGATGACATTTAAGGCTGGCAGCCGTGGGTTTGTTCTCTCTGTTTGTGTTCATGGGAGGAGAGTGAAGGAGAGTCATAAAATGAAAGTAAATGATGCACACGGAACAAATGTACAATGAACATAACCCCCCTAATTGTTTTGACTCATTACTGCTGCTCTCATGCTAAAATGTTTGTCTTCCACCATCTGTTTCAATTTTGTTTAGCATCAGTAAAAGTTCATTCATCGACTTATATTAAGCTTTCTGACATTTGAAATTTAAGATTCAGTCATTGTTTTTACTTTATTACTGTTGTTTGGCAAATGTCAACAAAGTGTGTTCACGATTACTAGCATACAGGAGGCTGCAGCAAGACTTCAAAAACAATCATTTAAAAAAAACTGCAGCATTAAAAGCTGCAACATAACTGCAAATAAAAACAGTTTTAGAGAGCAAAACTATATATTAATCTTAAATGACAATCATTTGTAAATTCAGACATTAAGTTGTTTTATTCATTTATGATTTTACAGACAAATATCTTTTAGACTTAGTAGTCTTAATGCAGTTTTGAATATTCACATATCCAGTTACGCTAACGTAGCTAACTCACGTTTTGTAACTAGTCAAAAATGATCAGTATGAGGTTTTGTGATACAGGGTATAATGTGTAACTTTGTTCTTCTGTTGTTCTTCTTCTGTTCAGACATGCTGACTATTTTTTATATTAGCTTTTGGTTTCTTTACTCAAATGGATTACTAGCAAGATAGCTGTCAGTGGATTAAATAAGCTAAGCTAACAGTTAATCATGGCACTTACTGAGTATAAATATTTATTAAAAAACTAAAATCTGTGTAAAAACTACTTTGTCTAATGAGTTCATCTCATTTATGTTACAACTAGGCTATAGTTGAACTTATAATGAGTTGGTGCCGTGGGTAGGTTGCATCAGCAGGACGCTGCTGCAGACTTCATAGGAAAAACAAGTAATTTTAGCGTGCCGAGAGGAAGAGAATGACAGGAGGAGAAAGACAGCGACAAAAGACTGCAGGAGTCATCTGAGATTTAAAAAAAAAAAAAAAATCTTTCCGTTGTTTTAAAAGTCTAGAGGGAATGTTAAGTAAGACTCGTGGGAGATGATGCCATTTAAAAGAAAATATGGCATAAAAAAAGAAGAAAACTGTCACCCTCAGACTCACTTAAAAAGACAGTGGACTGAAAGGAGAACAGGAAGAAAAACAGGGCAAGACCTTTCTGGACTGTACAGGGTCTTCACCTCGTGCTCCTGTGCGTACAGACCGGTAAATTGTTGAACTCATGAACCTGACATGAGCGCACTGAAACAAGACACTGTTGCATTTGCAAACAGAAACAGAGGAGAACGGGAATCTCAAGGGAAATGTCATGGCTTTCTGCCCACTTCTCCTCCTGCAGCAACATACGCTAAGAGTCTTACCCTGGGTCACGTTTACAACTGTGTCACTATGCGTGTTTCTGTGTGTGTGTGTGTGTGTGTGTGTGTGTGTGTGTGTGTGTTTGTGTGTGTGTCTCTTACTTTGGCACTGCTGTCAGAATGACGTCTGGCACACGCTTGGAGCTGACTCATCCAAAACTGCTGCTCCTTGGCATCAGAGGCTGCACAGACACACAAAAGAAAACAGATTTATAGAATTACGAGTCTTAACTTCCTTTACACACACACACACACACAGAGAATCAACAATAAATCCTGACTTGAGTTCACACTCAGGTCAATACACAGCCGTCAGAAAATCACCTGCCTTTTAGTGTCTTCACACTAAAAGCTTAACATTCAATTCGTTTCATTTTTTGGTAATATATTATAATGGGGTGAACTAGGGCGCACTGGACTCAGGTGGCACTGCAGCTAATATTCCTGCCCATTTCTATATTGAACAATTAATAGTTGGGGCTCCAAAATTTCAGAATATTGTCAAAATAATTCCCATATCCCAATATGATGTTTCCATGTCTAGATCTCATTATTTATGTCCTGATGTCAAGAGTTCACAGCTCAGTTCAAACAAAAAAGCTGCAAAATTCTCACGTCAGTGGCAGAAACCAAAGAATAAGTGGTTTAGCCTTATACAGTAAATAACCGATTAGTTGACTAATCAAGTAATCGCTTCAGTTTTAGACTCATTACTTCGACATGGAGTCCTGGTCTGGATGACAAATGAAGTACTGTAGCTGTAAAAACAAAATTCATATCTGTCGCACCCTTTTGAAAATATTTGTATCTCCCCATCATAAATCAGGTTCAACCAGTCTGAGCACAACAGCAATAGGTGTTTTGACCCCAAACATGGTTTACTGAGAGGAAAAGCTGCGTGACAGGAGGCAGAGACGCAAACACTCTACACTACACAAGGTGTACAAGGTCTCCAGTGCAGTTTTACTTTGTTTTTTTGGGTGACAGCCTCTCGAGCCACAAGCACTAGCAGGCACCAAAGTTGCATTTTATGTCATTTCAAGTTCAACGTGAGCTCAAAGCTTCATTCATGTCAAATGGCAGAAATGTGCCTGTGAGGCAGAAAAAGAAACTGACAACAACAGATACATCAATATAAAACACTGACACACTTGTCTTGGAGGAAGTTTTCTGACAGGAGCGATACCACTCTGATACTGTGGCACATCACAGCCAGCTGCCAGTTAGCTTAGCTTGGCATAACCACTGGAAACGTAGGGTAACAGCTAGCCTGGAAAACCAAAATGTAACCACGACAAGCTGGCCGTTTCCCCATTTCCTGTTTTTTTGCCAGGCTAAGCAAAGCTAATCAGTAGCTAACTGTAGCCCAGTGATTAACGAACACACAGGACTGGTATCCATCCTCTCATCAAACTCTCATCAAGCAAACAAATAAACCGATTCCCCAAAATGTTGAGCAATTGCACAAAATAATCTGAACACGTTATAAGGCGGAAAGAACAAAACCGTCTTAAGCTGATTTAAAGAAAACTGCTAACATTTGGGTGCAGGGTGATGAAGGCTGAGGCAACAGCGAGGACGACCTGCTCAGTGACCTCATTTGTAGCCAATGATTATTCAACTTACCAACCGTCTACCTGACTATCTGACCATGTTACCCTCCGAATGACGTCCTCAGGGTCGCTCTCACACCTGACCCTCTTCAGTTTCTGCTCAAAGCCAAATTAAACATTCAGTATTCGAGAAACAACAGCAATTCATTCGGCCAATTTGGGAGCAGCACAGGAAGCAGCTTGATACTCTCTGCATGCTTGTGGTTTTTCCCCTGGCACGGACACAATGCACTCTGTTATCCGAACACAAACAGCCAGCTGAAGTCCAGACTTGCTGACTAACACAGCGATCTGCAGCGCTTCCAGTTGAAGGCCGTCAGCGTATCTCATTTCACTGACTAATTATTACATTTTTTGATGGGTCTGTTAAAGTTGCGTTTAGGCTGTAGGTCAAATCCAGCTGGAGAGCAAACAGAAGGAAAGAGTGAGGAAAAATTAAAGATGGCAGATGATTCAGCGCATCTGATTTCAGACTGTTTGATGTATTGATGCATTTTTATTTAAGTCTTAGCTACTGAAATGAGGAAAATAACTTAAAAACACCAACCGACTTTCTTTAAGTTAAATTATTTTAAGTCAAACCAGACACTTTTTTGGCTGACCTTTCTCATTATGATGTATATCCTGATTGAAAAGTGTAATAGTAGTTGAAAAATGACACCATTCACTGCTAAATTGGTCTTCAATAAGCCCTGTTTTTTTATCATGATATTTTCTTTGCCATTGAAACGAGGGCTCCGCAGAAAAAATGAAAAATCAGTGATGCTCTCTGTGCTCTCTGTCCTAATTCGCTGACCTATCCTGCGCTTCTTAGCGACAGGTGACGTCAGCACAAGCTGATTAGCTCACCGTGCTCTGACTCGCCTCTGCCAACAACCGAGTGTCTGCAAGCGACACCGTCAGTAGGCTCGAGCTCGAGCTGAGACTGATCAGTTTGCTTCACTGCAACTTTCCTTTCAACTGTTTCGTCTTAGTTCAGTTTGAGCTAAAACAGAGAGCGAGAGACACAACAAACGAAACAAAGCGCAAGCCGGCAGCAGATTTGCTTCCCGACGAGTCTCACGCTACAGCTAACGTTAGCACGCTAGCTCATTTGCAGAAGTTATCTCCTGCAACTTTAAGATCCCTCTTATTTCAAAAAGAAAAGTTATGTGGCAGGTAGCAGTACACCTGAGCACAGCCTTGTTTTAGGGTGCGCTTGATTTTCTAACACTGTGTGACAAACAAAAACTCACCCAAACCCTCCTTGCTTTGTAACACGTGCATCGGATTGCTAATACGGTCGTATTTTCTCACACACAACTTATTTATCACAGCTGGCAGTGATTTTGTTTACATGCACAATTTTACCCTAAGTTTGACCTTCAGCCGAGCTCATATAGTTTAATTATTAGTTTTTCAGCTGTTAATGAATGATCACGGACATGCTTTAAAAAAAATCAACTGACAGTGTGAGACAGTGAAAGAACAGCTGCCTCCAGCGTTTAAATCGATGATCTGTTGACCAAACCATCCACCACGACCTCGTCCCTTTGTTTGTTTGATTTGTCTTGGGAGGACGGTTTAAAAATGTAAAAGACACAGTCACACAGTTTGTTTCAACCCACGCAGGTTTCAGTCACAATTGGATAAAATTCACCTGCAATGACTCATAATGATGGTTATGTTAGTTTATATACAACTGCAATGTTTGGAACAAAACATAAACTCAAATGTAAGAACGGCCTTACAACAAGACAAAACAAGCGTGCCACTTCTTTAGCGTTTCCAGACCATCGCATGAATGTACGCACTAGACAAACAAGACCGAAGGTTGAAAATGGGGAACACTTATTTACACATCAGCACTTAAACAATGCTTCAGGTCTGCCAGAAAGAATTAGGCTTCATTCAGATGAAAATGAGGGTGTAATTAACACTTATCACAGCAATTATGCTTCGGAGCAGCAGTGATTTGCAAGATTTTTTTTTTAACCGGCTCTTCGCTTCTTCGGCAACAAGCAGGAAGTCTAATTTCTTAGTGCAAGTTGTTGTGTCTGTGTCTAGCCTGTGACAAAGCCTGCAGACACTACTCAGGGCTAAAAGTCACCCACGCATTTTGGGTTGTTCTATATTCAAAGAAGTAAAGGTGAGCAAAAACAGTGAAAAGTCTGAACTTAACATCACAAGTTAAATACTGTGGATGTTCCAGACATTTTTGCTGAGACAACGCTTTAATTGTCAGGTTTGAACATTGTTTTAAACTATGATGCTCACCTCTGAGTCATGCTTATCATTCAAACTTTAATTTGACATACACTGTTTGTGTTGGCCTGAGGCAACAAACAGGTTGTTTAACCTTTGTGAAAAGCAGAAAACATGAGGGATGAAAGCTGAATGAAATTTTCCTGTTTCTGACAGCAGACTGTGGAAAGGGCAGCTTTCCCCAATTTTAGTAACTTCCCGAAAAAGAATATTACATCTGTTCCGCACATCAACTTGGCAAGTGTGTGGAGGTGTGAAAGTAGTAGCTAATATTTAGGACATGTATCACTACCTGGTTCATTTGAAGCATACTGAACCCTGAAGTTTAATCTACTCTTGTTTAACAGAAGCTTAAATTAACTCTGGTTGGCATCAAAGTATTTTCACAATTTTTCTCCTGAATTTTATACAAATTAAAGACACCCTGAGGTGGTATTTCTGTGGTATTTAACTGCCGTGTGGTGACGTATTTCTAAGTGAAACAGATTCAAACAGGATGTAGAAGCAGGACGAACCTTCTGGAGACATTTGATGGGTGAACGTCCAAACACACACCTCTCCACCATCATGTTGCTAGCGAAGCTAACTAGCTAGCTACCTACCTACCCACCACAACGGTGATGTTACTGCTAACGTTACTACGTTACTCTGAATCTGTCTCTCTCCCTGAATCTGTCTCTCTCTAAAGCTGTCTGCCTCTCCATTTTTGTATATCTGTCTCCATCTGGATCTTTCTGTTCCGCTCTCTGATGAATTTTGGCTCCAAGTCGCCTGAAATATGAATTATTCTTGACAAGTAGATGTCATGACATGATCGGTTAATAATTGATTGGTTTTCCTCTACATAATCATTCAGCAGATTTTGTTTAACATAAATAAAAAATTTCGGACTTTGACATTAGACTACAAAGAGATGTAATTTTTGTGAATTTTTTTTTTGTCATATTTTATTAAGTAGGCGCACACTATGACCAGGGAAGTGATCCAAAAGGGATAAAAAATTCATTTTTCATGTAATCTCAACTTGAGAGCTTTACATGTGGAAATGAATGCAGCATTCTCCCTATTACAGCTGCGTAATGAGGATGGATAGCTCCATTAGATGTTGTTAAGTCCAGTTTACACCGCTGTTAAGAAGCTGCCTCACCATGAAAATGAAACTCTTCAGCTATCTGGCGAGTGTTAACTGTTTTTTGACATGCTGATGGAAGTCATTTTAACCTATGGAGAATTCAATTTGCACTTGTCAGTCACTCGCACCACTGACGTCTGCCACAGTCACGGAAACACCTAAAGCAAAGAGGCAAATCTGAGAAAATGAGATGCTCACAGGAACTCTTGAGGAGAGCAGCTTTTTTTTTTCACTGGCAGCGGCTGCTCGCCTCTCCAGGGCGCACCGAGTATTCATATAGAAACACCTGTGCAAAGATGTCTTTTTCCAAAAAACACCAAGTATCAACCTTCCTGCTTACTTCTTGCTGTCTTGTCCACAGAAATTAAGCTCACCGAAGAGCAGCAGGCATCTAAATCAGATATTTTTCCTCTGGTGTGCGCAAGCCTCTCTGTAATTAAAGATAATTACTTGTCTGCAGAGCTGAGCAGCATCCGTGTGTGACTATGCTAATATGCACCTGTTCATATAGTGATGGAAGAGACCCACACTCTGCTCAGCCGAGAGCAGGATGTGCTGCTCTCATTTAGCGAGAATACGATGATATTGATGAAAATTTCAAAGCCGGTTTTGTGTCGGTCGCAGGCGCTGCAGAGGTGACATGCTGACAGCTCTATTTTTTTGATGAATGCACAAGGGTTGCTGGGAACTGAGGGGGACTAACGACGAAATGAGAAGCTGGTCCCTCTGCCCATTAAAAATGAGCAACAATAGACAACCGTCCTGGCCTGTGTGTCCTATTTAAATGTCAATATCCATTCCTGAGAGACGGCTCAGCGATATCGGAGCAGCACTGAGTCAGAGAGAGAAACCTCCTCTCCAGTCAATCATAGCATAAGCATCATGGTCTAATTGCACCCATTTTAATTAAAGCATTGTGAAAGATGTTATTGGTTAAGATAATGGTAAGTCTGAGGATTAATGCTGAAGCCAGCAGTTGGATTTGATTAAAGTGCTGGGAGATATTATGAGCGAGGCACTTTAAACACATACTTCAAGAGAACAGACAGGCTGACAGGGACTAGAGAGGTTAGAAGAGTGGCCCTGCAATTACAGCAATCAGGCTTCCCTCATTAAAATGACACAATAACCCACTGTAATTATTCATACCAAATCAGTAATACTATATTGTGTACTTGGAGAAAATTTGCTATAATTTCAGCTTTAACCTCGTGTTTAACTGACCTTTAATAGCTTTTATTCACTCATGACTCAGACCTTTGCATCTCATGTTTGTTGCTCTGAACAGTTCTTTTTTTTTAATGCAGTGTAGCAAAGGGGACATGAGTATCTTATTTAAGCAGAATAAGTAATTACTTCAGTGATACATTAACATATTATAAGAGGAGTAAAAAAATAACACTATGAGGAAGGCAGAGCCTCAAATAATTTAGCTTTTCTTTTGAAAGTTTAATGAGAAACTTTTATGCCTGGACATTACATATGAAAAACAGCCAACAGCCAATGAGCTTAGCTTGGCATAAAGGAAAAAGTGCCACTTGCTGTTTTTGTGTAGATTACAGACAAGAGACATAAGTTGTTGTTTAGTACAGTTTAAAGTTGAGGTAGGCAGTTTATTTTTGGTGTCATCAGGCAAAAATTCCATATTAACATTTAAGCATTTTGTAATTCAGGTGGTCTGAAAGAACACTAGAC
>JAPZDX010000008.1:6769580-6782767 GCA_029783625.1 Naso annulatus | reverse complement strand
TATATATATATATATATATATATATAAAAAAAATTTTAATATCATTCTTCTTGTAATATTACTTTGTTTTCATAGATTGTGATTTAACTGTTAAGTACTAATTTATCGTGTTAACATCACTGGCCTATGTGTGACCATTTAAACATGGAATCGGTTGTATATTTCATTCATTTTTCTTGTTAAAATAAATCCTGCTCTCATTCCTCTGTCGGGTGAAAAAAAACCCAAATAATATTAAAAGCATGCATGTCATGTCCTGGCATGAAAACTACAAATAATCATGAGTGAAAACTTGCTGTGAGGGAAGCTGGTCATGACGCTGGTCCGCCTCAGGTAAACTCCTGCAGCTCTGCGCCCGGCCCAGCAGCGCGCTCCACAGCCGCACCCCCTCCACCTCCACCTCTTCTCCAATTAGTCCTGCGGGAAGAGGGGATGAGACGAGGGAGAGGAGGGGGTGTGTGGGGTTGGTGCCCGGGCAGACGGCTGTGTTCTTTAAACGCCTTTTCTTAGGTCCGACAATATGGTGTGTGCCACTAAACTCTCCTGACGGAATTTAATGTAATTATCGGATTACAGTCCTGCCGCTCTGAGGCTGGAAATATTTACTACTATCCCGACGACGGACGTGTTTGCATGCTCTGAAGCACAGTCAGGTCGTTCGGTGATTTGAGCGGGTCGTTTAGGCTTTTTAAACCCCCCGTTTTGACAGCACAGATTCATCTGTTGTTGCAGAGATTTTCCGTAGCGGAGTGGAGCGCATTGCGCACAGCCAAGACGCACAAGTAGAGATGGCAACTGTAAACTGGAAGCGGATATAGCAGTATTTCTGCAAAGACTGGGTTTTGGGTGAGTAAAATTCAACATGTCATTGTAGATATTATTCTACTCTAAAGCAGAAAGTTATTATCTGCTAGATTTGTATGATGTCCTGTGAGATTTGATGAAGTTTATGATATAATTTTGTTTAAAAACATTAAAATTAATTGAGCAACAAGTCAACTTGAACTGCACGAGCTTATAAATGTCCCTATGTAGGATTCTATATTGGTTTTCTAGCTTTAAACATTTAAAAATAGCTATCAACTTGACATTACACTCATGCATTTTGGAGTAGAAGAGTTTAACTGTATTATATAACAATAAATACACATTTGGATGACATACAACTCTTTGTAACACAGTGAAGACGGGGAAGTTATTTTACTTTTAATCTTACTTTTACATAATTTTCTTTTCTTCAGATTTTTCCCAGACGCTTTCTAGAAGAACACCAACCGTTTTGTCCAAATCTCAGCGCCTTTTCTGTTATGTCTGTCTCCTCTCTGCCGGAATGGAAGCAACTCCTACTGGAGAGAAAGAGGAGAGAGGAGGAGGAGCGAGA
This sequence comes from Naso annulatus, assembly GCA_029783625.1. NCBI lineage: Eukaryota > Metazoa > Chordata > Actinopteri > Acanthuriformes > Acanthuridae > Naso > Naso annulatus. Next base: position 6,781,386 of record JAPZDX010000008.1, on the reverse strand, counting down.
GAGGAGAGAGAAACAGGAGGAGGAGAAGTTTGCCAGCATGCCTGCCTGGAAGCGAGGGATAATCCAGCGGAGGAAGGCAAAGCAGGACAGTTTGGGAGACAAAGAAAAGGAGAAAGACATCTGTCTGCTGCAGGTGGACGTCAGATCTCCTTCTGATGGCCTGAGTGACACGGACAGTTTTGTAACTGTCAATTTGGGAAGTGAACTGTCACTCAGTCCAGATCCGGGGCTATGGCTGGATGCAGACCTCAAACCAGCGAGTCAGGTGTCTGTAGAAACTATAGTTCCAGTTCATGAAAACCCTTTTATCCGTACGCAGAGTTCATTGAGGAGAGGAAGGGATGCAGAAGTAGGGAATGAGCCAGAAGCTAAGGAGAGGGAGAGGGACAAACTGAGCCCCAGAAGTCAAGATGGAGAGTCAGGAAGAGGAAGAGATATAGAACTGAAAATAGAGAGATTCAGAGATTTAAGTGAGGGACAGGAAAAAGAGAGAGGCGGGGACAGAAGTCAAGGAAGAGACAGAGAGAACAGCAGGGATGGATGCGAAAAAGATAAAAGCCAATGGAATGAATCGGGTAAAGAGTCAGTCAGGGAGCGGGAATTCCTCAAAGCAAAAAAAGATGAAGAGGAAAAAGACAAAGATTCACCCTGTAGTTCATTTTCTCCCCTTGTCTCTTGTCTTCGAACCATCCGAGCCGACAATATCATCATCATCGAACAGGAGAGGAAAGGCAGCGATGAGAGAAGGGGTAGATGGAGGGAGACAGAGAGGGAGAGGACAGAAGAGGACCATCAGGGGAAGAGAGGGATGAAGATGGACTTGAGGGAGATCCTAGCAGGAGGAGGGAGTGTTACCGAGATCCGAGCCTCTGAGGTACTGATCATAAAGCCGTCGGCAAGCCCTGAAGAGAGGAGTCCAATAGGAGGAGGAGGGAAAGGTTTAGGGAGAGAGGATGGAGAGATGAAGGGCAGCATGGATGGAAGGCGGGAAAGCATGGGCAGGGAGCTCAAAATGGACACGTCCTGGCTGAGAGAAAAAGAGAAAGAGAGACCATGGGGACAGGCGACAGTCATTAAAGAAGACAGAAAAGACAGCTTGGATGATAATGTGTTTGTGGATAGAGGAGGGAGGGTCAGCCAGCTGCTGAGCAAATTCGGAGAGCACCCCAAGCCTCCATCTCGATCTAAAAGCTCAGATAATTTCCTCCGCCCTGGGAGGAGAAAACATTCTGGAGATGAAGATGACCAACAATCTGAGATAGACGAGAGGAATATGCTTTTAAAAGGCATGCCGAAACGCTCCTTTAGCTTCTCTGATCGTGTCATCTGTGCGAAGGAGAACGGTTTGGATGACAATGGGTGTTATGAGAGGAGAGTGCGTGAGAGGATGCATTCAGAGAAGAACTTAGCACAGTGGGTTGACATAGCAAGCTTGGGTGACGAAACCACAGCAAAGATCAAACTGGGGTGTGCACGACTTTTAGATAAAGACAGGTTTGGAAAGCGTAGAGAAAGACCGCTAAAAAGAGAGGATGAAAGGGGAGGGGCCGTGCAGAGAAGAAATGAAGCAGAAACCTCCATTCAATACAGGAGCGAAGTCAAGACAGAGGAGCCCGTTGACACCAGGGCTGCAGAAAAGGCTGATGATGCAGAAGGAGACGAGGGGTTCACAGTGGCGTCTGTCAAAAACACAGAAGGGATCTCGTTTGCTAGAAGAATACCGATTAGGCAGGATGGAAAAGCAAGGGCCGAAAGAGAGGGGAAGCAAGTGACAGGTGAGAAAAGTTTCGAGAGGGAACTGAGTATAGAAAAAGATTCAGAGGTTGGGGGACAGATTGAGACAGAAGACTGCGACAAGAATATGTCTGATAATCAGAGAGAGGATGGATTTGAAAACACAATCCCATCTGAAGCTATGCAAAAGAGTTCTGCCGTTGCTACATCAGCAGAGCACAGACGTAATTCAGCTTTCACAGAGTGCTCCAGTCTGCTCTGCCCTGTCACAGATAGACCTCGAGATCACCACAGAGGGCCAGAGTGGAGTGGAACAGGGCCTCAAGGACCTTACCTCACACACTCTGTTTTGTCCCAACAAACAGAGGATCTTATAAGTAAAATAGAAAAAATTGGAGACACAACTGTGTATAGCAATGAGAAAGGGGAAAGAGCTTACAAGGCTGCTTCTGAAATTACCAAAGAGAGCAAACAGGAGGCACAAATGTACAGTGATACTGGATCAGAGAACCTCGCCAATGATGTAACTCCCAGATCTCCGAAAAGGATCCTTCCAGGTCCCCTCGAGATTCAAATCCCCAGAACTGTATTTTATGTTGCAGAAGAAATGGTTGAGAAAAAAAAGGTCATGGGTCAAGGCGACATGGTGCAAGACAGGGAAGAAGGTAAAGGGGTTGAGAGGAGGGATAGCTGGAGGATTGGAAAACCCCTGAGCCGCATCGAGTCCTTGCGAGAGAAAATCAGACTACGAGAGCTGGAGAGACTGAAACAAAGAGAAACACAAGATGACGGTGGGAGTGAATGTGCAGAGATAAATGTCACCGAGACAGCTGAGGCCAGGCATGAAGAGAGGGGAACTGAAATAGAGTGGGAAACTGCAGTTCATATGCGGAAGAGGCTGGTCGAAGCTGAGAAGGAACAGGAAGACGCAGCAGCACAGACATCCATGGCTGCTTTTGACGTCATGCAGGAAGTCGGCGTGTTGAAAATCAGCCCTCAGCTTCCTGTTTCTCTCCCACACTCACAAGCTGTCAGAGAGGAAGTAACAAGTGAGTACGCTACTGCTGCCTCTGAAGATACTTCTGATAGCTTACAGATATCTGAGGATGAAGACGACCCTGTGAAACATGTGGAAGAACAGCTGAGGCGCCACAGGAGCCAACACGAGAACAGAGAAGAAAGGGAGGAGGAGGAAAAGGAGCTGTCAGAGGAGGAGTTAGAGGAATATACATCGCCTCCAGAGCCTGTGCAGTCTCTCTCCCCTTTGCCACCTCATCCCGACTCCCTCGCAGCCATGAGCCGGATCTACAAGTTGGAAACAGTTGGCTCGAGGCCGGGCTTGTATCCGAGGGAGAGGACTGTAGACATCCCGTCAGTGCACCTTGTCAAAGTGAGGCCCCTCATTTCAAACGCACAGCAGGGCGACAACAAGGCATTATCAGGTGAAGACATTTGTGGAGTTCAGTCGATACAACGACAGATAGAGCAGTTTCAGATGAAAGAGCAAGAAGTGCTCAAGTCCTGCACATCACCAAACACTCCTCTCAAGGACAGAGAGACAAAGGGGCAGCAAAGCCCCAGAGGACTGTTAAAGTATATGGTACAGGACGATGCCAAGACCCAGGAGAAAGATCAAGAAACGTCGAACCCCAAAGTGTCTCCTTATCGTGTTTGTTCTCCAACATCTCAACCCAGACAATCTAACCAAACTATCACCGTCACACCGTCACTTCTCAGGAGCCAGTCCCCGGACAATACTCTGAAACCCTCAGATAGTGCCCCAACTCCAGTCTCGTCCCCATGCTCCCCGTCTCCCGCCCAGTCTCCTAGTGTCTCTCCATCTCCCACCCCATCACCCACACTCTTCTCCATTAGGAGTGCCTCTGGAGGTAAAGTAAAGAGAGGTGCCACTATCACAATCACACCAAGAAAACCTCCTGGAGGAGGGGGAGTGACTGGGTCAACAACGGGGTCCACTGCAGCAGGGTCCACTGCAGCAGGGTCTGTGCCTGCAAAGACTTCATCCCAGCAGGCCCAGACGACCTCCGCTGTGGCCGAGCCAGTGAAAAAGAAGTACCCCACAGTGGAGGAGATTGAGGTGATTGGTGGATATCAGAATCTGGAGAAGTCCTGTCTGGTCAAGAACAGAGGGACTCCAAAAAAGGTGAGTGGAGGCTGTAGTGTTTCGTTTGCCTTTCACTTTCAGTTGAATATTAGCAAAATAGCATCCTTTTTGGCTTCCTAACCCTACAAAGGCACCCAAAAACTAGAGGAGAAATGACTTGCATCTCCCAGTACTTTCGATGTCTTGCTGCAGGAGTTCAAAGGGATGGTCACCTCTTAGGTTTAAAGGTGGTCCAGAGGGCATTACCTTGTGTCACCTGCCTGATGGTCCCACGTCGTCACGCAGAATCCCCTTTCACTGTGAGAACATCCCTTTTGATTGAGAAGTGCAATCACAGAGGCCGACCTAAGCCGGTTAAAGCCTTATCAAGCACGACATCTTGATTCTTAGCCATAAAATCCTGGAGTGATCTGCTTTGCCATTTGCTTCTTTAGCCTAATTCGTTGTAGACTGTTGACTTTTACCCTTTGATGATCTCATCGTGCATATTTTAGCCAGAATTGTGGACAATTGCAGTTTTTTATTGTTGACACACAAGGCTACAGAAAGGCAGTGAAAGCAAACTGCTTGTCTCTTCTGTTGGTCATTTAATGGGACATAAAAGATTTGTTTGTTGGTATTGTAGGCAATCCCTTTGTTTATGCTTCAGCAGAAAGAAACAGTTAATGCTGCAGACTTCAGTGGAGACACAAAAGTTGAGTAGGAAACCACAATGACAAGCAGCCAGCTCCTTCCTCCCATTCTTTGTCTGCCTACCTAAAATCACAAGCCCTTCTGCGTGAATGCATGCAAGGCCACACTGGTATTTACAGTAATTCAGTGTGAGCAGTTTGGGCTCAAACTGCAAGTGAATCACACGGGAGTCAAAGTTTATATCAGGGCTTTGTGTTTCCCCTTTTAAACTTTTCCTGAGTTCAGTCCTTGTTTGAGAAAGAGTGGGGGATGAGATTTTATGCAATAAAGCAGATGACTGTAGGACAAAGTTGCACAGCATAGCAGAAATCAACTTTGTCAGTCATGTTACCATCCTGTGATGTTGAACCTGATTATTTATGTGTTCCTCTGCACTTGACCTGACCACAGAGTATTCCTATTGTTTTTGGTTCCATTTTTCTATGTAAGAGATGTCGAGTTGCTGTTAATTTCCCCTCAGTCTGTGTGTTTCAGACTGCTTCCTTGTTCTCTCGCACCAATTCTGCCATTTTTGTTGAGTCAGCTTTCCCTTCCTCTCAGACAAATATCTCTTTGTGTCGTCTTGGCTGTTTCCTAGCGGGGGTTTGGTTTGTTAGGCTGAAGTCCTGGCAAACAGTCTCTGACCCCACTGACCCTCTGCACGGCAGACAGCAGGCCACTCACTCTGACGTGGGTGAAAGGGAAAGAGAAAGAAGACAGAGTGTTACAGAAAGATGTGAGAATAAATGGATTTTGGTCTAAGCTTTTAAGAAAAGGACAGTTTGACAGTTATACTGAGGGGATGTAAGGCTTGTTATTTGGTCTAACAGAAAGTACCTGTCACACTGTGTGTTTTTGCTCACTTCCTCTTTCAAACTTCTTCACTTCCTCCATACTATAGACACACATCCACACAAGGAAGTGACATGGTCTCCTTTTTTACCCTGCAAAATGCAGCCCAGACACTGAGCAGTTTCAGCAATGTCTTTCGAAACAGGACTAATTGGCACAAGAGTGATATAGAAACTTGAGTTGGACACTTTTCTCTGAATGAGAATTTCTTCAGCTCTCTGCTGACCCGTCACTGTGACTTTCTATTTAAATAGACTCATTTATCTATAAGCACAGTTCAGCTGCAGTGAGTGCCCACTTTACAGGGCTGATTCTCTGACCACCTGTCGCTCTCCTGTTGATGCCCTTCAGACTGTTTGACGTCAGGCTTCCTTCCCTCCCCCATCTGAACCATGCGCCATCATGTCACAGAGGGAGGTAACCTCCATGCACCTCCTTTACATCTTCTTTTTTGCCCTCTCTATTTCCCCCTTTACATGTGTGCTATTTATCTTGCTTTGTATCTCGAACATGCTTGCCATGCTGGCTTGATTCACATTTTTGGAGCAATATGATAGCTTTTACTGTAGCTTGAAAGTTGATTTTTTTTTGTGAAAATCAATTCAGCAATTTACAGTGGAAATTTAACTTTATTGTAAGCATCCCATACACACTTTTGAAAGGATTGATTTCTTTTAGATCTATAAAAGCATACATTATGTGTTAGTCTGGGATGTGAAAAACTTTGCAGCAGAAATTTAAAAATCTCTCTGAAGACAGAAACTTTAACTTTGATCGTTATTAAATGAGCGGTACTGAACTTTGAATCGAATATTTATATGAGTATGAAATTCCTGCTAATGAGAACTTCCCTCTTTTGCTCGTATTCTCCCACTCTTTCAGTTTCTGTCTATCACCCGCTGCCTCTGCTGTCCCGCTGTGTTGGGTTAATCGGGTTCAGGAAGGGAGGATTAGCCTCCTGTGCCTTAGCATGATTCGCCCAGCTTTTCTAATGCAGAGCTATTATCTGCACTCCTCTGCAGGAAGACACCGTCAGGGTGAAGCTGCATTTACTCATAAAGTGTGTGCAGTGTGGTGTCTGTGCATCTCAGGCTCCATCCAGACGTGTCCGCACCACTAGGTGTGTTTACTAACGCACACGTCCAGGCCTCAGAGCTGAGCTGCTGTTAGCATAAGACACACTGTGGATGTGCTGCACTGACCCAGTGGTCTGTTTCCTGTTGGATGTGTTTACACCATTCTGACATTTGAGTAAACTATCTCCATGCAAATATCCATCCGCAAACACAAACCAAACACTACCGAGCCTCATTTTCCTGTAATACACGTGTTGCAAACCAGCCGCTTCCACTGCTTCACATGCGTTGTTAATCTCTGTGATGAGTGTCTTTCCCTGAATAATCAATGAGTTGGTGCATGGAGAGTTCAGTCGGTAAGCACTCTGCAGAGGGAGTATTTCTGCTGGGTTAAGCCTCACGCTGTCAGTTAACATTACACTGACAGAGCACAAACACCTCAGACACAGACTTCTGTGTCTCGAGGCTTGTTTACATTTGACCTCTAAAAGGAAAACATGTCAGTACAGGAAGTAGAATGCTCTTTGACCTCGTCTAGGCATAAATTTTCATTTTTAATAATTTTCAGTTTTCTTTGCTATTTCCATGTAATGCTGTGTTTTTTATTTCGGAAACATTTAATTTGTTTTAAACGGCCATATTTCCCTTAGTTCCATTTGCAATGCTATGAGATTTTTAATAAAAAGATAACGGTTTCAGAAAACATTACAATACCACAATTTATGTTTAGGTTAATGATACCACAGGATTCTGCTTATCATTTACAGTTGACCATTAAAGGAATGAAAAGAGGGTTTTTTTTTGTTGTTTTTCTTAGCTTTTATTATAAATTCCACAAATTTTAACCCTGACTGACATATAACTTGATATAAACTTAAATTATTTTTTAATAACACTAGTGTGGTTCAATTCATTGCATGATCAAATGCGAATGTATGATGACTGTCAAGTTTTATGCCATGGTAGCATAAAACATGTGGTCTGCTTCTTGGCAGCAGTCACTTTGATACCTGTTGTAGTAATGATGATAAATACGACACGTCTTTGTTTTCTATGAACATACAGTGCCAGCATTTTATTCCGATTAAGCTAAAAAGAAGTCTTTAACTTGAGCAGATTAAAAGTAAAATTGACCTCTGTTTACACGTTTACAGGGGAAGGTGTGTTTCGATGAGGACCAGCTGGAGCAGGTGTGTGAGTACCCATCAGAGACCTCCATGCTGGCTTATAGCCCCTACCCTCACGACCTGTGGAGGCTGCAGGGAGAGGAAGCGCAAGATGAGGAGGCTGAAGTGGATGGAGGAACAATCATGTCCAAAAGCACAAAAAACGTTGGGATTGCATCAAAACGGGGTGTCAGAGTGGGTCAGTGTCACCCCCTTCTCAAAAAACATAACGTATAGTGAGTGACATTATGGATTCAAGTTGTTTTGCCATTTATGATGTCTTACAGACTCTCCTTGGACTATGCTAAGAGCTAAGATGGGAAATTTCTATTTCTTGACTGTTTTTTTTTTTACAGTGCTGTCTGCACAATTGAGGGCATGAGCGCTTGAACTCTCCTTAAATGATACTGCTGGCAATATTCTACACAAATCCCTTTTTGTCAGAAATTACAGAGAAAAGACAGAAATTACGAATGAATTTATGAACAAGTGTTATTTCTTGAAAGCCGCGGTCTCTGCCTTGCAGAGCTCCAGTAACCTATTTAAAAACTGTCATTAGCACATACATGAGCCACTGTTGCACTGGTTTACTCTGCAGTTTTACTGTGAATCAGTCCCACATGTCATTAATTGTCAACAATAAATTAGTTTTAGTATAGCTAAAATAATCCCTAGCAAATGCTGTGGTTACTCCTGTTTGAGAGTTAGCCCAAAACTACTGTGCCCAGCTGTTTAAGTGACTTAGGGAGCCTTTAAAAAAACCAAACAAACAAACAAAAAAAAGTTTTGACCCCTTTTTTAAAGATGACAAGTGGGGTAACGAATTTGGTTGGGGCTGAGTGCCAAAGACAGGGCTGGTAACATTAGCCTATCACAGTAACGTTAGCTGTACAAACTTCTTATTTTATCGTCACTTTGTCATTTATATTCACCTGGCATTTTGTTCTCAGGAATGGACATGATTTCATTTAAAACACCTATCTGAGCTAGCAAGCCTGCTAACTGACAGCGCTAGCGACAGCTAGCAGTAAATCAGTAGTAAATTTAAGTGTTGGACAGCTTAATCCTTTAGCAGGTTTGTTAGCTTGATTACTAAAGTAACAACAATATCACCAAATATTTGTACCGCTGATTTCTGATTAAAAGCTTTCTGTAAACCATTACTTTTCTGCAGAGCTGTTTATTATAGATAAAAGTTGATGGTGCAACACGATTAGCTACAATAGCTCTCATTTTGGGCTCGCAGGCTCTCCGTACACTCAAAGACCAGTGTGACTTCCACGTCACAAGAACTCGCTAACACCAAACATGTCAGTGTTGACCAGATTTGACACAAAAGATGAACAAAGCTTCATTTTGACCCTGCTAATGAATCTACTCATTGTGGAAATGCAGTTTGCATAAATGGGTTTCGCTGCAACTTTTTTCATTTTAAATGATATTATGTCTTATTATGCTGGTTTTTGTCTATTCATGGTAGGCTATTTGTTGATAGTGAGAGAAATTAGCCTTACCTATACCATAACCAAACTGACCAACTGTCAAGAGTTTTGCAAATAATAGCGGGTTAGCAGTGTGGGCAAGCTCAGTACGCCTATAGTAAAGAAATAAAAAGTAAAAATTCCCATACAACATCAGATTCAAATACAACAATGTAAAATAGTTAATATTAACATTATTAGAGAGCAAATGAAATGGTATAGTTGCATTTATGGTCCTCACAAATCCATAAATGTCACTGTTGGTGAATGCAAAGACATAAAACAGGCTAGAATTAAATTCCCCTTATTTACATTCCATCTCCGTCTCTCTGTTTTCCAGATGAGTCTTGCCCTCGATAGAAGCCAGTCACCTCGCCAAAATTGCCCATGTGATGAGATCACCATTTTGTTTAACGATATGTGATTTTTATTATGTTTTGTTATTCTGAGTTGAATGTTACAGTGAGTGATTGTAATCCTCGTGGTGTTTTGTTTTATCTAGCATCAGAATGAATGAGTGGAAGAAATGTCCAGTTTGGCTTATGCAGTTAAAAAAAGAAACTTAATTGTTTTTACTTGGGAAAACATAGATTATTTTCAGGGAAACTGAGGGACAAATGTGAATGTAAAAGAATGGTACCTATTATAAAAGACCCTCAGGCGTGCACTGAAGGATCACTGGTCTATGCAATATCATAAAACTGATTTTTGTTCATATTAGTTAGGCTACTTTTAATTTACTTTCTACATTTAAGTCAGCTCTGCCTCAGCACAGAAGAGTGATATTTATATCGTCTGGTTTCATGTGCCTGCTGGATTTGCCCATACAGATGATATGAAAATCATTTTATATAGATATTTGTATATTTACATGCAATATTTATGTTTCTCATCTGAAGCCTTTTGGAAAAAGGTCCTCTCACCCTCAGTGACTGATGTGTCGAACGTTGCAAGAACAAGGATTGTGCAATGTGTGCAGGATGATTTTAAATGTCTTTGTCTTTTGTGGGGTTGGATTTAGCCTTACTGTTCACAACAACAACTTGCAAGAGTTCAGATAATGTGTAGGCTATGTATAGCCTATAAATAAAGGTATTGTTGTGTTTGTCATGTGGAAGCGCAGAGGGAGCTAAGTGAAAGAACCCTGAGAGGAAGAGGAGCCACAATTAACAATTAAGTTAACAGACGAACTTAATAATACTGCTGCTATCTGACTTTTTGGCAGTTACATTCATGATTCAACCTACAGAGCATTTCTTGTTTAGAAATCAATATTTAAATTGGTGAAAGGAGATGAAAATTCTGTGCAAAATGTTTTTTTTTTTTTCTATGATGAAGAAGCTGGCTTCAATAGGAAAAAAAATCTAATAAATGTCCTTTAAAGCAGTTTTTGTTCTCTTTTATTTGTAAATAGCACTACAGGAAGTAAAGTAGGCCTTTACTACTACCAGACTTCTATTTTCTTAAACCCGGAACCATCATGAGGTGTAACAGCGACGCTCTGCGGAAAGATACGGTATTACACATTGGGGTTTGGAGTCACGTAGCTGTTTACGGAAACAGTTTTACGTCACCACGTGTGCAGACTTGTAGCCTTAGTTCATCTCGGTACGTGGATCGCTGCATGCTCGCAGTTTGAGGCAGGAAAACACGGAGAGGTTTGGCTGCCAACACATGCACGGATGTTTTCACACTAGGATCCACCGAGCGATGAAGACTTTCATCTACATCCACCGCGGAGACGTAGGAGGAGGACTTGGCGTCACTTTGACCTTCTGAGTCAGTGGGGATCGTGCAAAAGTTATCCGAACAAAAAGGCGAAGGTATTTTGTGCAACACAAATGCAACACAGAGTGGATTGGTGATTCGGGGAATCATGATTTTGAGGAAACTTCGACCGGGAGCGTGCAGGGCATGGCTGTCACGGGTGAGTCTTTTTATGCTTTTATGGGTTTGCTGTCACACCAAACAGTCCGAATGTTTACGTATATCTTTATACACAGTGTTGTTATTACAGCAACAAGCCTGTTAAACGAACAAGAGGCGGCGGATCGTGTTACCACATTCATATCTGTCACACTTCCTATTTTGATACGCCCGAGTCGAGCCTGGCTGTTGGCAATTGGTCAAACTCTGACAGACACACAAACACTCTGCTGACATGCAAAGATATCAGACCACCACTTCTAATGTTATAACTGGGCTTTAAATTTTAAAAAACAAAACAAAAAACTTTTAACTCCTGCAGAAGTCCTCAAAAATCTCCCTCTTCCATCCAGGTTTCAGTGAGGCAGGAGCTGTGTTTCTTCTCCTCCGTGCCCCCACAGCCGGTGCCTCCTCTGGCACAGACCCTGCAGGGTTACCTGAGGGCCCTGGAGCCCCTGTTGCCCCCCGAGGAGCTCAACCACACCCGCAGGATGGTGCAGGAGTTCGGCAAGCCGGGTGGGCTCGGTGCGCGGCTGCAGGAGGGGCTGGAGAGGAGAGCCAGACACACGAGGAACTGGGTCTGTGTCTGCGGTGGCAGGGTGGGAAATGTGGCAGATGTTGGAGATGGATATGGGTGTGTGTGAGAGCACAGATAGAGATGCTGTGGTGTGTTTGCAGCACTGTTTTATGTCAATATGTCAGGCAAAAGAGTGACGCTTAACCCCCCCACCCCCAAAAAAAAAATAAAACACAACCATTTTGCACTATATAAGA
>JAPZDX010000008.1:6674464-6693984 GCA_029783625.1 Naso annulatus | reverse complement strand
AAGATCTTCCATTTTGTTTACCTGAGAAAAATGAGACACGTGATTACGGTTTCCATTAAATCAAAAGTAGTTTATTTAACTTTGCCTTCTCTGTATAACTTTTTATTATAATAAGACACTTCTCTGCTTGTACATTGCTCCCTTGAACTAAAAATGGCAACATTTGTTGGTGGGAATGTAAGTTGGGGTAGACAAAACTTAGATACATACCAATATACATACATGTGTGTATATTACGGTTCCATTAATAAAACCATAAATGCTAAAAACAGTTTGAACCACTCCAGGTACCTTGGTAATGCTGGAAACATAGTACAATCTTTAAGCATTTTTTTTCTTGAATACACTACTTTTGTTTTCTTTTTAACATGGGTACATAAAATAATGCGCACATCAACATTAAGAGTTAAGGAGGGATGAAGGACTCTTTGAGCCACTAAGTGTACAGCTATCAATGCATAAACCAGTTACAGGCAAGGCAAGCTGCACCCATGGGTGTGTGTTCATGCTTAGAAGTCAGTGAAAAACAAAGTAAGTCCAACTTCACTTGCCTGCGGAAGAATGTTTGCTTAAATTACACACACACAAAAATAAACCTGGTGAAGTTCTCCACTGCATGTTCTTCATTTGGATGATGAACGTATACACACAGCTGAATGTATGTATGTGGATGTATTTAAGAAACAACAGAATTGTCTTTATAATATCGGTTAAATCAAGTGTGGGCAAACAAGGCAGAAAGTGCTTGCCATTCATGTCAACCCTCTGGTCCCCACCCCTTCCCGAGTTATTACACAGACAGCAGAAAAACACACACATGCCACACACAAATACACACAAGCACGCACGCACATACACAAATCATCAAATGCCCGACTCAGAACATCCCAGAGACGATCCTCAAACTGTTGTCAGTAAACAAACAAAACCCCAACTTACAGCAGTGATAGAATTGATGCAGATGTATTAATCGTTTTAGTTCACACTGGATGTTGTCTCTGTTCATTTTTCAAGCTGTGTGCCATTTCATGTCTTTTTATGTATGATACAAACTATGTTTACAAGTGTGATCCTACATCAATCCAACATTTCCTCAGCGCTCCACATCTTCATTATTTGCTGTGAGTGAAACCTTGGAAACCGTGTGAACTGTAGAAGGTGACTCATTTGACACCGTCACCCTTTCAGCGTTGTCCTGAATTCAATTAGCATGGGCTGCCGGTTGCTGCCATGTACTGAAACACACGCTTTGAAAAATACTTCCTCAGACAAGGAGCTCTTGGTAGTAGTCCGTCTTGGTGAGAGGAATCTCCGCAAGAGTACAGAGAGGGGGTGTCGTAGTACAATATTCAGCCTGGCTCTGCACTCTGGGCCCAGACAGAGTACCTGTCCTGTTGCATCACATGTAACTTGCCCAAAAATATAAACACAAAGAGGAGGGGGAAAAAACAAACAAAAAAAACCCAGCAACCGTGGATGTTTTACTACGAGGAGTGCTTACTACAACATATTCAATTATCTACTGAAGCAGAAGTCAACATTTTTTTTTTCCTTAATCCATCGTGACCTAATTTTCGTTCCATGTAAGTCACTGAGGAAATGATGGTTGGGAATAATAAAGCCATAAAGCTATCAACACATCCTCAGAAGGTAAACAAAACTCGCAAGTAACACAGTTAAACTACTGTTCGTGGGATAACTGACTTAATGTGAGGGACACTTTGCAAGTTAAATGGGAGGAGGCTGATAAAGCCTTTACTTCCTAAAAAGGACCAATCAATCCAATGAAATGTCAAAGCAGGTCAACAAGCTGTGAAATTAAAAGAAAAATAAGTCACACAGTCTATTTGAACAAGCAGCGGGAACATTGATATTAAAGACAAATCAATGCAGGTGTAGGTGAGCACTGAGCAGTAGTACTTCAACTTCAATGGGTCTTATCACAGTCATCAGACACAAACTTCGCAGGAGATCAAAAATCAGCTGAGGGAGGAAATGGGGAATTTAGTAAAAAGGTATTTTAATGACCTGCTTTTAAGAAGAAAAACACGCACCCAACATTCCCAGAGGCTGAAACTTAACTGACACAAGCCAAAAAAAAAAAAAAAAATAGACAAAGAGAAACAAAACATCTTATGTTACATTGTTCTCATTAAAAGATAAAGCTGCACTCTTTCCCTTTGTGAGGGACGTAATGCAGAACTGCACTACTAAATACCACCCAAGGCCAAAGTGTGGTAGAAGTATACACAGGTACATAAATATAAAAATTAGCCCAATCCAAACATTTTTGCCAATTTAATCTCACATCTTCATTCTGCACTCACGCGACTGCATGTGTTCAATGTGTTGGTAAAGATGTCATATTTGTGCTTGTTTATGCGAGTGTGTGTGGAGCTCTGTGTGAATGTCTTCTGTCAAAACCACGCGCACCTCCACTGCAGAACCACGTGCTCGTCAAATCCAACTGGGATGACGGTACTGAGGGAAGGTAAGAGGGGAGGGGCACAACTGAACAGAGAGCAAGACGGAACAAACAGAGAAATTTACAATAACGGACGGTAGATAGTAGATTGATGCAAAGGGAAAGAAGTGACTGGTGGTGGTGGTGGTGGCTGGGGGCTTAATGTGAATGTGAATACCATCTTCATATACTGTACAATACATTAATATGTTTAGGGATGCCAACGGATAAGCCATGAAATAATTATCAAAAAAGGATTAAGATGTCAGAAGGTGGTTTTAATGTTGGTGGGGTTTATCTGAAATGTTTGTAACATTCCATCACTTCCTATTTTTGGGGGAGGGCCAATTGCCACGCTTCTCCCCGCGGCTCCCACCTCCATTACCAGGCCCGCCGGAGCCACCACCAGGCGGGCCTCGTGGGCCTCTTCCTCCCCCTCCTGCTCCGGCTCCTCCAGCGTTGACCCTGCGATTTTGTCGCTCCATGCCAGGACGCTGGCTTGAGAAGCTTCTTTTATTAGCTGTGGGCTCCTTTCCTGTCTGCTCACGCTCCACCACTCCTCCCCCTCCACTGCCCCCTCCTCCCCTTCCCAGGTGATGGGGATGGTGAGAGGAATAAGACTTCCCTCCTCCTCCTTCCCTGTCTCTGAACTCTGTGAAGTCGCTGCTCTCGGAGGCGGTCTCCCACTCCTCGTTGGCCTGGTCTGAGTTCTGGTTGGTGAAGTCAGGGGACTTAGCTCCATGGCTGTGATGGTGCTGGGCGTGGGTTTGCCCAGCACTGCCCTGGTTGTAGTGGTGATGGTGGTGGCTGTTTGCATTGCTAAGATGCCCGCTACCACTGCTGCTGTTGGTTGTAACTGTGGTGTTGTGGTTAGCATTTTGGGCATTGCCTGTCAGTGAAGAGGAGATGGGGGCTCCGTTGCTGTCCTGAATTGAATTCATGGAAGGAGACGAGGGCCTTCCACCCCCTATAACCCCAACTCCTCCATTGATTCGCGCAGCATTCTCTCGCTCCTTTAGTCTCCTGAAACGGGGAGGCTTGTCCTGCTGATGCTGGGAGCGCCCGTGACGGCGACGTCTAGGTGGTCGCTCAAACCCACTGGGAGGGAATCCGCGGCTAGTGGGAAGAGGGAGCGCATTTGGCCCTCCAGAGTTTGATGTGGAGTTTGTTGAAGCTTGCTGGTTCAGACCACCTCCATTTTCAGTGGAACACAGAGTGGCTGAAGTTGCAGGTGGCAAAGATGATTGAGGTGGGTTGTACCCCTGACTCTGAGTTTGACTTGCATCAGCTATCTTGTCTTTCTTCTCTCCTCCATTTCCTCCTCTGCCCAAGTCTTTGGGTCCAGAGGTTTGTGGCGGGGCTTGCTGCTTTCTGCCCGAGGCTGAGGACTTGGAGGATCCACTGTGAGAGGCTGAGCTGGGTCCAACACGATGTCCTCCAGGTGTTCCTCCAACATTACCACTACCCCTGTAAACGTTACCTCCTCCACTGCCTCCACCTCGGCCCCTCCTGGAGGGCACACCCCTAGGGGTGAAGACTCGGGCCTGGGAACTTCTGGGGGGTGCAGAAGACATCGGACCACTGCCAGCTGTGTTGGCATGATTAGAGCCATTCTTGGTGTTGGGTTTCTGGTTGTCATCCTTGTCTGAGTGACCAAGATCACTTGCACCACTCTCGCTGCCAGTCTCTGAACCTCTCTCCCTTCTTCTCTTAGGGATTTCCTCATACTCTGAACCCTCACTGCGGGTTTCGCTTCGGTTCCTGGCCCTAGCTGGGTTATGCTGAGACCGATCCTGACCATGCCTTCCACCACCACCCTCACCCTTAGACTCATGGTGGTGGCCACCAGCAACAGATGAGCGGTAGTCTCTGCCACTCCTGCCACCCATTCTACCCCGACTGCCACCACTGGGCCCAGCTGTGGCCGTGTAAGTGCCACGGTAACCGCGGCCACGCCCAAAGAACTCTCCTCCCCGTCCCCGGCTGGCTCTGCTGCCTTTGGCAGGGACTCCATGGTGGTGGGAGGAACTACCTCCTCTCTCAAAGGAGCGCTCTCTGTCCCTCCTTGAGGAGGACCCTGAAAATCCTGAAGAAGTGTTGTCTGCATCTTTGGGCACTTTACCTGACCCTCCCCCAGCTCCTCCAGAGGATCGTTCTTTTCCTCCATTCCTGGGTTTAACTGTCTGTCCTGACTCATCCTTAGATTGAGCTGAAGTGTTTTGGGAGATGGAGGCTTCTTGCTTCATGGAGGTGGGCTGGCTACTGTCTTGTTCTTTATCTTTCCCAAAGCCCACACTTGTTTTTTCTCCTCCATCAACATCCCCTACATCTTTTTTCATTTCCTTCAGTACTGGCTTTTTAATGGGGCCAGCCCTCTTGCTGGTATTGCTGCCTCCTGTCTGGTTGGAGGATTTATGGTCTGATGCATTGTTGGAGGGGTCCTCCCCTCCGCGGGGGTTGTTCCCACCTCCTGCATTGTTGGCCCTCCTACCATGAGACGATCCTCCACCTGTGTTGCTGCCAGGCCTTGGGCCCCACTGAGTCTCTGTCTTGTGCTCCCGTCCCCCTCTTTGGCTGGATTTGGGATGGGGATGCTGCTGCTGCGGAGCATGACCGCCATGTTGAGAGGGAGGTGGGCTAGTGGTCATAGAGGAATGGGGAGCATATGCTGGACCTGTTTTCTCCTGTTTCACATGGCTGCTTCCAGTGCTGCCACTGTTGCCTCTTTCACCAAGACTGTGGCCAGTTTCATTCTCTCTCTGGGATGGGTGATGATGCAGGGCAACTTTGACATTTCCATCATCCCTAGCAGAAGAGGAGGAGGATGAAGAGCAGGAAGATGAGAGGGAAGGTTGATTAATCGGGGGAGAAGAGTCTGTCTTCTTAGAGGGAGCATCAACAACCCTGTCACGACTGTTCTCAGGTTTATGGGGATGGAGAGGGAAGTGAGGCTGCTGAGGGTGGTGGCTGTGATGGTGGTGTAGATGAGAGTTGCTCTCAACAGGGGGAAGATCGGCTCTACCATTACGATCATAGTGAGGGTGTGGGGCCCCCCATATCTGGCCCTGCTGAGATCCTCGAGGCGGCCCTTCATCCTGATGGGCAAAGCCGTGCTGCTGATTTCCCCTCTCACCTGCCCTCTGCTGCTGTTGGTGGGGAAGCATCCTTGCACCCTGGTCAGGGAAGTTGCTGTAGTTGCCCCTCCCACCCATGTAGTGATGAGGGTGGTGGCTGCCTCCCTGGGGTCCAACTTGAGTCCCAACAGGAGGTGGAGTTTGATTGGATGTCCCAGAGTTGGAGCTGGGCTGCTGAATGGGTCCCAGTCCACCGTCTCGCATGCGGTGTGGAGGAGTATCGCTCCTAAGTTGCAGATAGATAAAATATTAAATTAAATACATTACATTAATGCATCATTTCCACCCCAACAAGAACCCCCTTTGCCCTTAAACTGGCTATTTAGAGCACATACAACATATACAGGCCAGACAAAGTATTATAAATACCTGTACCATCAAATCAAACACATACTACCAATAACAAATTTTAGCACTGCTTTCAGTTTATATAGACACACCAGATGTTGTAGCACACTGAAAACATAGACAACAGAAAGTAAAACTTTCTTCGCATAGTTAAGTTTTTTATTCAATTCAAATTTTGAACCTTAGATTGAACTTTAACTTCCCCCAGACTAACTTGTGCAACCATACCTGGGTCCTTTGGTTCCATCATCATCCTCCAAAGCCTGCTTTTGTCTGAGGGGGGATGCTAGTCCACGGCCCTCCCCTCCACCAGGGAATACCTCTGGCCCCCACGCCATCTTCGGATCCATGGGGGGGGTCCCACGGTGAGGGTGTCCTGGATGCTGTTGCTGCCTGTCAAAGGGGTCTGAACCAGAACCTCCCGAATCAGACCTCTCACGTCCAATAAGCCCTGTGGCAGTGGAAACAATTTTTTTAAAGAAATATTAAAATTAAAAGACAGCAATGACTACACAATACTTACTTCAGCCTGTATGCCGTTAGTCTATGGCCCACCATATATTAACATCTGAACTATGTTCTGTAATACACCATCATCACATTATGACAGTAACTGATCACACTCACCTGTTGCGTGCATTCCTGCTGAATAGTAGTCCATTGGTGGAGGACAGCCCTGCATCATGCGAGGATCCATGTAGGGCATCATCATCCAGCGAGGGTCAAAATTTATGGGCAGGGGTGGGGCTCGAACTATACTGCTGGGCTGATACAAGGACCCACCCTGCTTTGGTCCAGGCCCTGACTGGGGTGTCGAACCTGGTGTAGGACCCTGTGGAGCCTGGGGCTGTGGGGACAACTGGCTTTGTGATGCCTGGCTGTGCTGCTGTTGTTGTTGTTGCTGCTGCTGCTGCTGCCACTGTTGCTGCTGCTTCAAGAGCTGTTCCTAAAGAGGAATAAATGTGAAACAAAAAAATACTGAGCCTAGGATGTTTAAAAACAGAAATATTAGACATGTCCATAAATGCAAGCAAGCACTGATAGCCAAATACATAGTGCCCTTTGGAAAGTGGGACTTATTTTTGTCTGTAACAACCGTCAAAGAAATCTCTGTGCTTAAGACAACAGATAAGTATAAATTCTAACCTGCTGCTGTCTCTGAAATCGCGGTGGAAGAGACTTCTGGTACTTCGAGTAACCCTGGCCAGGAGGACCACCAGCTTGACGACCTGCTCCACCTCCAATATTTTCTATCTTCACTGGGTCAACTCCTCTTTCAACACCACTTCCTGCACGAATATGAGGACTGCTCATGGTCTCTTCTTTAATTTCTCCAGGTAAAGGTACATCCAGCGTGGGCTGCTGTGGCTGTGATACAACTGGCTGGGGACATTGTTGGGCATCTGACACAAGAGAGAAGGTTCTAAGAGTCAATCGGGGGCTATAATAAAGTGGTAAAAACATTATTCCAACTGCCACTTTAATCATCAGAAAAACAAATCACATGTAAGTAATTCAAACAACGGAGTACTGTCGTTACAGATCAAGTGTTCCTGAGACACTCACCTGCACTGGAGTCATAGCTGCTGTTGCTGCTAGCTCGCTGTCGGTCACTGACTCCAGGACTGGGCCCAGGCTGGACAGCCAGCACCGGAGGCTCCTCCGGGTCCACACAGGGGGACGGGGGCTGGCTGATGTTGGGGGAGGAGGTTGAAATAGATGGACTAGGGCTGCCTGCTGTTGCAGCTGTGGAGTTTCCGTCAAGGCTAGGAGTTTTACTGCTGCTACCACCACCTCCTGCATTGCTGCCCTGCTGCTGTTGCTGCTTCTCATCCAGCCTCTTTAACTTCTCTGCACAGGCTGCACGTCTCTCCTCCTCCATCCTACGTTCTTCCTCCTCACGGCGGCGACGGGCTCGCTCCACCGCTGCAGAGATCTCAGTCGAGGACTGCTTCCTGCGCTGACGCCAAGTCTCATCCTCATCATCCCCCTGGTTCCCATGAACCAGCAGGCCTGGCTGGGGTGGAGGAGTAGGGCCTCCTGCTGCTGGCTGGGTGGTGGCAGGTTTCCCAGGGACTACAGGCGCACCCTGGTTGTGGGGCCGGTCCTGAAAGGTTAGAAAATACATGATGCTCTCATATGCAGTTTTTAACTCTAGATGACATCACTGCAATCTTTTTGAGGAAAATGTCTTATGAATGATTACATCAAAATAAGAAAACGAGGCAGAAAGCGAACCAAAAACTACAGATGACTTATCCATAAGACCTGTGGGCGGTGGATGAGATAATGATAGAAATGATTGGTCTATGAGGCCCTATGCGGATGTCTACCTGTCGGTAAAAGGAGTAAGGCCCTTGTCCAAGGAGCGGCCCAGGTGG
Source organism: Naso annulatus (assembly GCA_029783625.1). Classification (NCBI taxonomy): domain Eukaryota; kingdom Metazoa; phylum Chordata; class Actinopteri; order Acanthuriformes; family Acanthuridae; genus Naso; species Naso annulatus. Next base: position 6,685,657 of record JAPZDX010000008.1, on the reverse strand, counting down.
GGGGGAGGGCTGCTCCCGGGGACCACCCAATCCAGGCCTGCGCCCCTGTATACAGGCAGTCAGTTAGCCATGCTAAACCACAATAATCTACACTGACAAAAACACACAAACTAACACATCTCTGCCCACAAGTACTCGCTTAACAATATACATAAATTGTCCTTCGCTGTTAATTTGGACTTAAATGTGGCCTGTCTTGACGAAACCTTTTTGCTGCTGTTCAGCATCTCTACCTGGTAGGTGGATGGTGCTCCCTGGCCCCCCCAGCCACTGCCTCCCTCCTCGGCCCATCCTGGCTTGCTGGAGGGGGGCTGGGGGCCATTGTCAGCATTTGAGGGAGGGGTGTGGCGGGTATCTCCGCCGCTGTCTGAAGCTCGAGAGCGAGAGGCTGCAGGGGGCGTATCCTGGGACCTCTGCTGCTCGTTGCTGACAAGAAAAGACAACATTTTTTCAAACAAAATTATCATATAACTTTTACACTATAGTCACACTGAATGTACATGGTCACATACTGCACGTCATTGTTGCTTTCGGTTCTCTCCTCTTCCCCCTCTTCATCTCCTTCATCATCGCTGAACTTCAACTTGGCGGAGTAATCAATCTCCTCATGAGCCCCTGTTAAAGCAAAAAAGACAAGAAAACATCCAAAGCATATCAGTACCAACTCGAAGCATCATTATTTATATTACAAACATTTCTTATCTTTTTTCTCTCTGATAAATCTATTCTTCCCCCCTCCTCCTCCTCCTCTGTGCTGACTGTAGTGACCAGAACATCTCTGCATGTAACAGCTTGAAATATGACATTTATAAGCATTTTCATTTAAATGCATCAGCCTCACCTACTATCACATGTCACTGACTCAATAACACATTAAGATACTTCAATGTCCAAACTAAATGTGTACACTCCCATGAACAGCAGTGACCAAAATGAAAGTCACAGCAGTTACTACAGCTTTACTCTTAATTATCTGAAAAATATTTCACTTTTCAGAAAAAGTTGTATTTTTGTTCTATATAACCGACAAGCACATAAAAACACAACTAGTCTTAAGATAATTTAAAATGATACGTGATTTTATTTATTCTGTTGTATGTATCAAATATAATGATATAATTCTTGCATGTTCATATTCAAGCACTTCAAAAAGGCACTTCTTAATGCAAGTGTCAAGATTTTGCTCTTTTCTATAATCTGCATGACTCTAGATTTGTTTTTCATTGCTTAAAAGCGTGATACATTTTTCATTTTGCCATGTTTTTCTGTAGTGTGAAATCAATCCCCCATGATCTGATCAGGGACCACTCTTGTCTAAACATTTGGATCTTGCTCCACAACAGAACTGGTTCTCCATAGCCAACCAAATTTACGTTAGTTGTATATTTGCGACTCAGTTTATTTATTTATTTTTTTTTTTTTTACCTGCCCAGCCCTCATCTCCATCGTGGTCCAGCTCGTCTAGCTCCTTCAGGTCATCCTGCTTTAGGATAGAGGGTCGCTTCACCACCTCTCCACCTGTATCCCGTGAGCTGCCCTGAGGCCTGCTGTCAGGACCACCCTGCGCACGAGAGAACCTGAAAAAGGGGAGGTTGTTCTTTGTTAGCATGATGTTGAAGGTAAAAAGGAAAGAAGAAAAAAAAAGCATGTCCACAAAAGCCAAAAAATTTAGTCAATTCAATTATGACCTATTAAGAGTAACTGTAGTTAAGTAAGACAAAACTAGCTTTACAACAAATTTTGCTATGGAAGATACCTTGGAGCGGGCCCGTCCCCAGGTGCCGGGTACCTGTAGGGACCCTGAGGGCCATAGGGAGCCGGGAAGGGGAGGTAGGGAGGATACATCTATAAAAAAAACAAAACAAAAACCAAACAAGTTCAGGTACACTTTTTTTTTAATTTATGCAGGAGACGCATTTAAATAAAAAAACATTAAGAAAAGTGCAGCATGTGACACTCACAAAAATGTTATTTAGACTGTAAAAGCATTAAAAAGCAGTTTTCTGTTCAGTCCACAACAAGCAGTCTCTTTATTTACTATTATAAATGACAAAAAAGCAGCCAAGTCTTATATTTTAGGAGCTGAAACCAGCAAATTCTTGCTCAAAAAAATACTTAACTATCAATACAGTTGGCAACCTTTTTTCCTTCAGGCAACATCTGATTACCTTATCCATGCAGCTCCAGAGAACATACATCAATATTTGCATGAAATCAAGCAAAGAAAAAAACATGAGGAAAACTTACAAAGGGGGGCATGATCCCTCTGTATTGGGGGAATGCAGGCCCCACAGGGGGCTGGGGCAGGGGCAAGGCGGGGCTGCCTGCGGGAGGGTTTCTAGGTGGCCCATGGGACTGAGAGTTCGGAGGGGGGACCCCGGCTGCCCCATCCATTACCAAAGCCCCACCAGTGCCACCCTCCACTGCCCCCTCCCCAGACAGGGTGGGTGCCAGGGCTCGGCCCCCACCGTCCCGCCAACTTGTAACGTCTAAGGAGAATGAACACAGGAGAAGACACTTCGTCAGTATGGTTCATGAGCTTTGATGGAACAGAACAGAGATGCAAAGCCACTACTTTAGAAAAACAACACATCACTTTAACTAAAACTGAAATCTAGATTAATTGATATGAATGGATTGAAGATTTTAATTTAATTTTAAATTAATAATTTGCTATTAAAATTCTTGTTTAGCGGCCCTTGTTATCAACTGCATCACAAGCCAAGATCTGGTGTCAGCAACATAATAAACGGTCTGGGTACAAAAGGCAAGTTTTCTTTCTTTTTTCCTTTTGTTAACCAGTACTGACTCAATTAAATGACTTGTTGAGTAACTATTAGAGATTAGGTGGGCATCACTCACTCTGGGGGCGGAGGCTTGGTCCGGGCCCATACCACTGATCTGCAGTGCCCTGTTCTTTGCCAGCTTTGTCCTGGTCGCCAGCCGCCTGCAGGGTGGGAAATTCCTCGCGAGAGAATGGCGACGGTTGGTTTGATCCCTTTCCACCTACAGAGAGGTGAGACGAGGAGAGAATGCTTTTTAGAGAGGGCCACAAGTGAAATGAAAAGCTTAATAATAATTTTTAAAAAAGTATAAGAGATAAAAAAAAGAGGAAGACTCACCATCCCCTGGTGTTCCATGTGTAACACTGGCCTGTGCCCAGGACCTTGCCCCTACGGCCTGGGTAGAAGCTGGGGCCAGAGCCTGCCAAAGAGACAAATACCACATGATATGTCAACTACGGCTGCAACAAATCTCCATGAAAATTATTCATTAAGAGTATGTTTTTAAATTTACATTAGTGTGTGCGTACCTCTGAAGCTGGCGGGGTTCTCGGGCGGGTCGGTGCAGGTGTCGGTGAAGCCACAGGCTGCTGCGATTCCGGCTGCGGTGCTGACAATGCATCGGTACTGAGGGACAGAAAAGAGTTACAAATCAGGAAGACAGAAGATAAGACTACAAAGCCTAAGTGAGAGGAAAACCTCTAGTAATATTTTAAGTTGAAGTCTAAAATTTCTTACCTCTTTGGGTCTGCTTGTTCCTGTTTGCTTGCCCATCCTGTGCCGTCTTTGGGAACGAGCGAGACGTTGGGATCGTTGCCTTTATTCTCCGCCTTCAGACTGGGCAGGTTGGCAGGGGGTGGCATACGCCGTGCAGAGGCAACTTTACCAAGAGACTGCAGGCCATGGCGGGGGGGAACTGATATGGAGAAGAGAAAGGAGGTCATTAGCACAGATGGACCCCTGAAACCTGACACTGATTGAATCTACTGTGTGCAAGAAGAAGCCTGATGACAGCGACAGCCCTTGCTTATTTTGCTTGCAACACAATTAGGATGCTTCACAACAAATAAGGTGTGACAGTTTTAGTCTGACAATTTCAATGAATATGAATTAGAAAAAAGGCTTCTAGATGTTGAAAAAAAACCCTTCAGCCAACCCGTCAACTATGCTTCAAGAATAAGTAATGCAATATGGATGCTCATAGAAGCATGGAAAAGTGCCCCTATTCTGAACAGTGAAGCTAGGCTGAATCAATCCCTTAGGCGTAGGAAAACCACAGCAGTGCATGGCTTAACTATGTAGGAGGAGGAAGTCTGTAGTTTAGAAACAGGGACAGCTGCTTAGATCTGGTGGGGAGCTTCTGAATAAAACATAGACTGGGGACTCAGCACAGAAGTCAAACAGCGTCCACAAGTAAGCCTCTGTCTCAGGTCAGGCTCTGTGGCTCAGCTGACATGCCAAGGCTCCGGAGCAATTCACCCTCCAGGCGATGCGTAATGCCTTTCTATATGGTTAAAGTTGTGCCACTTTCTAATAGAAATGCTGTTTTTGCTCTCAGAGACAGGTGCAAAGGCAGATAAATAAGGATAGTAAATATCCCTGGTCCCTCAATAATGTTAGCGGCATCAGCAAAATCAGGTTGGCAGGCAGTTGAGAGATGCGGCATATTATCCATTTCCTGTATTGGAAATCAGCACCACAGCATTAAGGGGGGACAGTCGGCTAATGCATCAGAGTTAAAGCACTTGGTGTCGGGAAGCAACACTGCACAGCCAGGCCCTTTCAAATACAACACAAACAGCACAACCCAACCGTAACCTAGCAGATCTGTTTCTTTTAGGCTAGATCTGATTAATTACAAAATAACTTTTACATTCTAAGTTGGAAAAAAAATCAGTCAATCTAGCAGAATGTGAAAGCAAATACCCTGCGTAGAACAATCAATCTGTTTCACTGACTGTGCAGTATGTTGTGGCAATGACAGATTGGACACGACAGACCCGTGATACTCACCAACAGGCTTTTGTGTTTCAAGGCTCTTTCCTTTGTATGTATCAAACAGGTTGAGAGACGCATACTTGGTTTTGCCTTCCTTCCCCTTTGCAGTTTGCCCAGAGCGCTCTGACATTGCGCTGTCCGCTCATTGAGTATGGTGAGCCCTGAGACTGTGAAAGAGTAGGGGAGGCAATAGAGAGAGAGAGAGAGAAGGAAAAGAAAGAGAGAAATTTAACACCAGGTATGCACAGTATACCATATAGTATGAGAGTAAAAACTGTTGACTGTACAAGCGCACATTTACACAACTCGCAAAACAGAAACCATCTTACGAATCAAAACATCCTGAGCGTATGTGCTGCGGCCCGACAGATTTAAATGAGGGACTTGATGGCAGAGTGAAAACTTTGCTGGATGTGTGTGGTGCAATTAAGCCATCATAGAGCGACTAAGGGCCTGAATATACTCTGACATATGCCTACGCAGACCTTCAACACCCTTAGACATGTATTGCTTCTGTTTATATAACTTTCTGCACACCACTTAGAGGATGTGTTTCATACAATAAAATAAGCTTCTACAGGATCGATGTGTAGTGGCCAAAGCGACAAGTCTGCACAGTCACAACCAGCTGCAGGAGCGTGGATGTCTGCACAGAGCCTACACGTACACTCTCTGAACCCCTGAGACGAACAGAGTATAATTTTGGCCTCGGCGTAGAACAGTGTACAAAATGTTTCCAACTCTGAAGCATGATGTGTTGCAGGACATACACTATGACACGTCATACTACATGTATGGAGGAAACACATTCATTTAAGGGCAAAATACATTTAAGTTTTTAAGTTGTAAAAGCAAGGGCTAGGCAGGTTTTCTGCCACTACTCAGGTGTTTTTATAGGCACACAACAGTGAGTAAGGTGAAATGACGATCCATACATCATTTTCTGAACTATTTCTTAAATTTTAATTTTGTCTTACAGAAGAAATATTCTTCCATTTCAACTAGAGGTGGGACCAAGCCGAGATTCTCAGCCTGATACCCTTCCCATCCCGAGTTAGTTCTGACCAAACCGGGCCGACGACCCACCCTCATTTCCAAAATTCCAACCGACGCCAACCATCAGCCCAACATTTGTAAGCAGAAGCGCAACATACAGCAACAGGTAATACTGCTATGCTTGCCATAAACTCAAAAAACGAGTCGTTTCTAACATGAAAATATGCATCCTTAACATTTAATTTCTCACACACACAGCCCCCCAAGTTCACAGCAGAAGTGCAATTTCTGACAGCCCAGCCCACCAATCAGGTCTCTACAAAGGCTGTGGTACGTTCAGGTGCCGTCGGATGAATCGAAAAACAGAAATCCTAGCTCTGAATGGATAAAAAGAGGAAAAAAACACAGAAAGTAGGTCACCGAGCCCAAACCAGTTCCAACCATCGCTTCTAAAATACTAGCCAAACGCGGCCCAGTCCGTGGGTACCCGATGGGTCCCGCTGGGCATAAGTTGTGTATCCCACCTCTAATTTGAACAAATATTCAGTCCACATCCTTATTAGACAATTTTTCAACGATGTATTTTTACTGGAAGATAAGCTTTCTCTTCTGTCTGCCAGTCTATACATATATAAATATTACGTGGCATGCCGATGGGTCTTATTTGTTAGTTTAATTGGTCAATCGTTATAAAACATGTGCAAGCTATCGAGTTACCCGGAGGAATTTTGTGTGATGCAGGTTTTAGTCAGGGCTTTTCTGCAAGGCTTTGTGACATAGAGGAGCACATTTTTATTAACTGAACCACAGGCATGAAAGTGTCTGTTCCCCAGTAATGGAGTACTTTAAACTGAAAAAGTAGGAAAGTCCTGTTAAGCCCAGTGAACAACTTAACCAAATTGTATAACTTGGGGGCAATTTTTTGTTCTACATGCACACACACCCATGTGTTATCCAGGTTGCTTGTAATGTTTACCTTCTGCTGTACTGCTCTGACAGCATAAATCTTACTTACACGCACGAAAAACTTTGTGTGGTGGGAGGAGCATTCAGAATTTACTTTGCTCTGTCCCAGCTTTTTAGGTGGTTCAGTAATGGGATAACTTAGGCGTCCTTTTCAAAAGGCACATTACCAGCACACAAATTTTTAGCTCAGGTAGATTCAGCATTATGCTGGCATAAGTACAGTTTAATATGAGCAGACTTACAACAGTGCATGACTAAATACCTCATCACAGGAAACACTGTACAATAGAAAGGGGGGGGGGGCCCTAAACCATGGTTTCTATGGTAACACATTAGATATTATATTCTTCTATGCCTTGCCTTGAGACAGGGTTGGCTCCATGGCAACTGCCGGGCCTTAAGCTTGAACTCATTTTACTGCACATCAGTAAAACCAACTGAGCGGACATCTGTCCAGTTCTGAATGATTTGGTTATATCCAGCAAATTAAACTGCGACCCCTACTCCACCCAGCTCCTGTGAGGAACAATCACTGAGATAAGATGAATCCCCAAAAATCAGTGTGTTAGAAATGAATAACATCAGTCATTCCATTCTCTTGCTTTGAATGAAGCAATGAAACTAGCCAATCTAACCTCATCATGAGCAGAATTACAAATTTAGTGCAAACAAAGACTTTAAGGAACTGTATTTTTTTATTCTGTACAATCCTGACCAGTGTGTATTTCAATGGCTGAATAATAAAAGCTAAATCACAAGTCATGACTGCTCCATCAGCCACCAACGATTTACCTGCTGAGCAAGTTGACCTGAATACAAGGCTCATACCAGCAATAAGTTGAACTATATTTATGCAAAACAACTGATTCCAACAGGAATGAAAATGAAACCACAAATGAAGCAGCGATGAGACATACAAATATAAATGTAAGTACCTTCTATTACGCACTGATAATCTGTATAATGATAAAACGCACGATGTCAGCAAAACAAAAACATCGTGAAGGAAAACAAGTACGTGCAACAACAAGCTATTTCGCAGAATGAGTACGGAGCAGCAGCACTGCGCCTCAGCAGCCAGATGAGATTAGAAAATTAGGTCGTGGGATGGCTGGTCAACTACATGTTGTATGGGGATTAACGGGGGCCAGCGGCTACACTGGCAAGCCATAACTGCAGCAACGTATACCACAAAGGGGCCTTGTACAGCTAAAGCTAATGATAAGCACTAGCCATACAGAGACCTACACGATTATTTCGGGGGCAAAATCAGCTAACGGCTAAAACCCTGGCAATCGATAAATATATGACACCCAACTACTAAAGCTACCGACGATAAAGATGTCTTTTGTAGTGCTAACTAACGTTAGCTCGTTAACACGGGCCTCGGTGTTCGTGTTGGGAGGGGGACTGCGCTCATGTTTCATAATGCATTTTAAAACACATTGCAGATACACTAGCTTATTCCTCTTTAGCCCAGGCAGCTGCTGCGTTTTGAATTACACACTGACATGCCACTGAACCTTTTAGTCAAATTGTGTTGATTGTAAATCGTGTGTAAGAGGCACAGGATGCCACAGAAAAGGTGTTTTATTTAGAGAACAAAACAAAATGGCGGTGGAGACAGGCCCGGTGAAATAAATAGCGTTAACGTTAGACCGGTTGTGGAGCGTAACCGTTAGCTCTAACGAAGCCAGCTTGGAATCACAGTTAATAGCATGCCGATGGCCATTGACGCTACGTCAAAATAGTGTTTTTTTCAAGGATAAATACCCATTTTACCTAAAGACAGTGTATTGTAAACTGACACCGCATTAGCCAGAGCTAACGTTGCTGAGCAAACCTCACAGTGTAATTACGTTATTCCAGGCGAACAACTTGCGCTAACACTGAACTGCTACCATTAGCTGCGTGACAGTCTTTGAGAGTTAGCGATTAACGTTCTAAAATATTACAACGACAAGCTTACTAAGCAGCCAATACAATTCCAAAGGCATCATGTATATGGCTTACCCAAAAGACACCCACATAATCCTTTATTGTGACAAACGTAGGCTAACCACCTAAGCCAAGCTAGGCTAACGAGCTAGGCAACCACATAACATTAGCTAGCTAGCAACAACAAGCAAGCCCTTCTGCTTTTCCTCAAAAAAAAGACAGCCATTCCTAAAACCATTCTGTCGGGTACGCTAAATCTGTTTCCAAGGGCTACGGTGATAATTGCGGTTTAATTAAATAGTGTCTCAAACCGGTATTTGCATAAAACATGCAAAATATTTCGGCCACTGACCTGGTCTTGTCCCGACTTGTCTCGAGGTTGTATCGCAGAATGAGGTTAGCAATGCTATCGCGTAGCTTTCTAGCAAGTGACCCAGCTAGCTAAGCAACGTTATCCTCCTGCAGTCAAACAACATAGCGTTAAGGGCTTTGCAGTAGATCACACTAACTTAGTAATTATAAGCAATAGAAAAAGAGGGTATTCGGCTTACTTGCACTCCTTTTCTTTTCTTCAAAAATAAATGAAAAAGGGAAAAGAAAATTCTAACAACTGGACTCGATCCGTCGCCTAGAGAGCCGTCAACGGCTACTGGGTAAATTTGTGAGATGGAAGCCGTTTGGGACCTCTACAGTAAGAAAAAGGCGACTCTTATTTTTTTTTTTTAAACCGCCGATCGAGTACCATTTGTAAATAAATATTAACAGAATAATTTATATTTCTTTATGGACTCAGTATGAAGTTAAATATATGCGGACTGTCTTCCCTAAAATGCTAGTTATCCTATGTCTTTAACATATTTGTCATATGTGTCATAATAAGGGAGCACTGCATGAAAAATAAAGAAACAAATACTCTACAAACAGCTTAAAGTGGACAAGCAAAGACAAACTTATTCAAAGGCTGCAGAGAAGTTTATGTACAAACAGAGAATTGAGGTTATTTCAGGTCACACATGTGGTACAACATCTTTATTTCTTGATGTGAAGACTATGTATGGTTTGCTTTCCTTTGGATGTAAGAACCACTGCTAAAAACTGTTTCACCAAATTTCATGGTCTCTAATAATTGAATATAACCAACATAATAGTGAGTTTCCTGTAGAATACTTAGCACATTGAATAAGATAGCACAAAACTAACATTTGTCAAAACAGAGCCTTCAGCATGCAGAGAAAAGACAACTGTTGAGTGAAATCAATATAAAGTGAATGCAGATTTGTCAATTCCAAATTTCATATATATATATTTTACTTTTGGAATAAGCTGTTTTCTTCTGTTCTGCTCTAATCACTAATTTAGAAACAATGACAGGGTCTTTGATGAGAAGATGCGTGAATTCATGCAATTTTTGCAAATCAGTCTCTGCTCAGGAAGAAAAAAAAAAGATTTCTTTGCCTAAATCATGAATGACAATTAAAATCGGTCTGGAGGAGCCCACAACAAATAAGATGGTGAACAACTGTTAGAAATTATTTATTTATTGCCCAGATTGCTGCACATATTGTAACCCTGTGTGCAATGCTGGTAAATACAGGTAACAATGGACACTGGATTTAAAAAACAAAATATACAAGTCTGAGAAGAGTGGAATTAAGACTGATTGCAAAATATCAGTTTACACAAGTAGAAAAGAGGATACTTTTGCAACATTATGTGCCCACCTCTTTAAAACACACGCACGCACACATACACACACACACACAGTATTTTTAGTAGAACTGTATGTTGTCCTATAATCACTCAGCAGCTCAGCAGGAAATAGCATTCAAGTGCCATCTCATAACAAAAGGCAATTAATATTAAATTTACATTTTACATAACATGTTTTTTGCAAAGTCAGAACCTGTTTCAATTAGCTTTTTTTTCCCACCGAACTCTTGCATTTTAATAAAATCAAAGAAGTCCTCACTACATTAAAAAAATCCTTTAAGAATTGAAAATAGGCGATTTGAGAATGAAATTCTGATAAACATCTGTGCAAACAGAAATCATCTCCACCAGCCCCAAGTACACAGTGAATCTGTCAGTTTGTGACGCAATTCAGGGATAGACTAATATGACAGAGGTGTTCATATTTATACTGAGTTCACGATCATTTGATGAGATGTCTAATGTCTCCCTGGGATTTGAGGGAAAAATGTTGTGGCTGTGCAAATTTTTCGCAACAAAAAGATGGAAAAATGAGACTTGTGACTTAATCAACTATGTCAAATTTCAAGCGGAGAAAGATAAGGAGAAATTTGTGTTTTACAGATAATATGTTCATCACAGGCTTAACACAGAAAGTCCTTGGTGCTGAGCCTCTTGTTTTTCCATATTACCATTATACAGTGAAATTAGAAAGTCTCTCGTTTTCGTCCCCCAGAGAGCCTTGGAAGTTTCCCTTTTTCCCTCCAACAAATAAAATCTGGAAGACAAACACGACACAATATTAAATCAGCCCTGCTCAGAC
>JAPZDX010000008.1:6617142-6627711 GCA_029783625.1 Naso annulatus | reverse complement strand
GCTTTAAAACTGTTTGATTATTTAGTATGTCCAGCAGAGGGCAATCATTCATTTAATAACTCATCAGTAATTTGTTTAACTGTTCAGTGCACTGATGTTTGGAATTAAACTTGCTCACATGTAAGCTATCCCTCTTCAGTTACCTATCTTTGTAGTTCTATGAGGTTGAGTGCTCTGGTGTGCCCTCTACTGGTATCCTCCAGTAACACATTCACTATATGGGCAAGTATGAGATTGATGACATGCACAGCACAACTGTTTCAGTCCTAGTCTGACTGGTCTCTACCTGAGGCAGCTGTCGGTCTCCTCCTCGGAGGCGACTCAGGCTCTTCTGGAAGAACGAGTGGATCTCAGCCTTCTCTATGGAAGTAGTCAGGTCCATGGAGTCCAGTGAGCGGGCATTATCGTCGCACCGCGTCCGAGAGAAGGTGAACGCAACCACCGGCGTATGCTGCCTCTGGGACAGGAAGTGCACGAGAGTGAGCCACACCGCTCGGTCCTGGAGGGGAAAAAAAAACACAGAGATGAGGACATGATAGAGAAAAATCCAGAAGCAGTGAAACTCCAGACGAGAACAGAAGGGAATTACCTGACTCGCTGTAGTGTTTTGAGAAGTATTCTTCGTTCCGAATGACTGAGCGTGTTTGCTGGTGCGCTCCTTCTTGGTATCAACAGCTGTATAGTACCTGAACAACAAACTTCCTTTATGAGAAACAGCTTTGGTATCTTCTTCTGTGACTATATTAATCAGCATCTGCTCAAACACCACGCAGCTGCACATGAAAAAAAGTTGTACCCTTTAGTGAGGAAGTTGCCCACAGCATCAACCAGCAGGAACATCTCTTTCTGAGTCTTGGTGCTGTTTCCTGTGTACAGATAATGCTCCAAAGGCACAGGTCTCTTCACTGTGCTGATCACGTAAATATGCCTCTTCTTTATACGACTACGAATAAAAAATTGATAGGAGAGAAGGAAGTGTTCAAAAGACACAGAAAATTGCAATTAATTTTAAAGGCTTGTGTCTTATTTTGTCAAATGCTGCCACAAGAGGCTCTCTAACGTTCAGCAGGTGTGGTGCACCTACCCGATCCACTCGCTGAACTCCAGAGCATTTGGCACTGTGGCACTGAGGAGAATGATGCTGACGTGATCGGGAAGCATAATCAAAACCTCCTCCCACACGACACCTCTCTGAGGAGAAACAGAGGGACGTCATGATAAGACAGGAAAGTTATTCTCAACTGTCAAAAGCAAATGAGACAAACAAAGATACAGAAGGCAGCTCCCGACCTCGGCATCGTTGATGTAGTGCACTTCATCAAAGATCACCCACTCCAAGTCTCTGATGACCTCTGACCCGTTGTAAAGCATTGACCTGGAAATGAGACAGAGCAAGAAATCATAAAGCCCTTTTAAAAAAATAAATAAATAAAAGCATATCATAAGAAACAGCCTGAGTACCTGAGGATCTCTGTGGTCATGATGAGACACGAGGATTCAGGACTGATCTGGACGTCGCCTGTCAGGAGTCCAACATCTCCAAAGGTGTTCTTGAAGTCTCTGAACTTCTGATTGGACAGGGCTTTGATGGGAGACGTGTAGATTGTCCTGTAATAACATCAGATTAGAGATGGTGTTTTTTCCTGTGATCAGTTAAGTGCTAACTAAGATAGCGAGCTATTTGAGACTAAAGAGTTGCTCATAAAATAGGGCCCGACCGATATGGGATTTTTGGGGCCGATGCTGATACTGATATTATGGAGCAAAAACAATTCTGTTATCCAATACGCTGGCAAATATTATCTGCGCATATCAGAGAACATATAAACCGATATATATGACGATAGGTCGATGTTAGCGGATAACATCTGCAAACAGATACATCAAGTCGGCCCTACAATAGCAAAGTCAAGTTTTTTTCTACAGCACATTTAAAAACAACTTCAGTTGATAAAAGTGCTGCACAAGCTACACAAATTTATATTATATAATAAAATAAAACTACTGTTGGCCTTTGCTGCATGTCATTCTCCCTCTCTCTCCCCCGTTTCCTGTCTATTCTTCAGCTGTCCTATCCAAGAAATAAAGGCACAAAAAGCCCAAAGCCCAAAAATATCTGTCTGTGTATGTATCTGTAAGGCAATATTATTGGCTAATACCGGCCTATCGCAGATATATCGGTATTTGTTCTCTGATAAGTGCCGATATTAAAACTGTTATTCTAGGCTGAAAAAATGCTTGGACTAGTGATTTAAAATGGTGTCAACATGTAGTTTGTCCAGCAGAGGGCGGTCCATTATTTAATCGGTAATAAATGAAATGTTTACTGGTAAGTACCCTGATGTTTGGAATGAAGTTTGTTGGATTTCCTGCCTCCATAACAGATCTTTGTTACATGTATTTGATAACCACATTCAAAATATTAGTTGTAGAATATCGGCCGATATAACAGATATCAGAATTGACTTACTCCCTAATATTTGTATCAGCATCGGCCCCAAAAATCCCTTATCGGTCAGGCCCTCATATGTATGTATGTATGTATCCATGTGTCTATATGTCTATGTGTCTGTCCGTTCGTCCATCCATCCATCCATAAGGTTATCATTTCTAATCTAAATTTATGTACATGTTATCTCATTCTAAGTTATTTGTTCACAATACTATACTATGCACTATACCTCATCTCATGCTCTTATTGAATCCTGTTTTCACAGTTTCACAGTTGCTTTCAGTAAAACCTCAATAGACACACTGCTGACTTCAGCCTTTACTGGAAGCGTGTTTAGCTGACTGCACGCAGACACACAGTGTGGGCAGGAGAAATTGATTTGTACCGACAAAACACACACCTTGTCATGTGTTTCTGCGAGAGTGCGATGGCGTATTCGGCCACCACTGTTTTGCCAGCTGATGTGTGCGCGGCTACAAACATGGAGTCGTGAGCCTCCAGCCGCAGCACAGCCTGTTTCTGGAAAACGTCCAGCTCAAACGGCCACTGGAGCAGAGGAGGGTGGAGAAACAGGCGAGTTATTACAGGAGGCTCAGTTGGCATGCAAAGTGATTTTCATATGATGAATCATCACAGAGGCAAGCACAGGTAATAGAAAATTGAAGACAGCACAGACACAAACGGAAAGAAACAGACATTTCATCATACTTTAAGCTACCTTGATGATAAGAATGCCCACCTTGAAAGCTGGGTTGGGGATGCGTTTATAGAAATCATCGCAGGGTGAAGTTACATTGACAGGGATGGCCCACTTCTTATTTTCCTCTGGGTTCTCTTTTGGCTTTGCTTGCTCATCTTTTCCTTTTTCTGGGGGCGACGAGGATGACACAGCATCCTGATGACAGACGAGAGCCAGATTTCACTGCAGTTAATGTTTAGCCAGAGGCACAGTTGGAGTTTAGGCTGCATCTATAACAGTAATACTAAGGTCTGTGACTGATTTCAGTTTACAAAATGAACCAGTTTGCAGGGATTTAAAGCTGTCAGAAGAGATGACCATGAATCACATCACACACTATTTTTGTTTATCTGTTATTCTCATCTTTTGACGAACATCAGCTGTACATATCCTGATAAATTTGATCATTAAAAGTAAAAAATTCACAACCTCTTCCTCTGCACGTACGCTCAAGCTCTTGACTACAAATATGTTGATCTGTACCCTTCTAAAATCTTTAAATTTTGAGCAAACCTCACAGTTTCTCATCGATCATGTTATTTTCTCTCTGTCTCTTCTCTCATGTTGACCTAATGTCACTTCTGCGATCTCATCATACAGTTAGATTGAGACAACATGCATGCAATGACCACATATGTCACAGCTCGAAATCCTCAATTTATCCTTGTATATCTACCGTGAAAACAAATGAAACAAACAAGCTGCAGCACCTTGATGCCGAGGTCCTCAAGGCTGTTTGTTCTGGGTAGTTTGGGAGTTTCTTCTTTTCCTTTGCCTTCCTCTTTCTCCTCTGCCTCAGGCTGCAAATCAGTGATGTCATCCAATGTGGACAGAAGGGACATGAGGTTGACATCTTCCTTTGCAATCTTGGCATCTTTGGGATACAAAGTCGAAAGAGAAAATTAATAAATCTTAACTTTTTGACCCAATTTTTGAATAGGAAAGAAAAATACAGTAGCTAACCTTTGTCAGTGAAGTCCATCCCAACTTTAAATCCAGGTGGGACTCTGAGTAAATCTACAAGGGAAAAATAACAACATCATCCATACAGAGCTGAAATTAAAAACAAAAGTCTTAAACTTTTTTTTTTTTAAACAACAATGCAAGTCAAAATTCAAAAATCACCTTTCTCAAAGTCCACATCCTCCTCCAGCTCTGATTTCTTCTTGATTTGATCCAGACTGAGTTCCTCCATTCCTCCTGTGAACAAATATAACAGAAGATGATCAAGACTACAGGAAAACATCTCACTTGTAAAGCCTTCAAATAAAGGAGGATAACGTAAATAATGGTGGAAAAAGTCTTTAAAATAAATGTTTCTCACCGGGGAGGAACGGGTAGTTGGTGTTGCTTCCTCGCAGGCTCTCTGACGGAGGTCCAGGTTGGCGTTGAAGCGAAAGTGAGTTCTTTGCTGACAGGCCAGTGTTCTCCAGTAACACCTAAAGGTGAATTAAAAATATTTGACGTGAGCAGACCCAAAAGTATCCAAATTAAACTTTATTCTATGCAATGTAACACAAAAGTATAGGTGCTTTCACTTCAGCAAACAAGGATAGATTCTTCAGCATCATTTTCATCTTTTTTCTCAGTAAGGGACCATTTAATTTCTATTTCGGTGTTTAGAACAGATGACATGAGGTTTAAAAAAACTAAAAAATATTTCCATAATTTATTTTAGTTTTAATTTTCTGCAGATTCATGTCTTTGTTAAGAAATCAGTCATTTGGTCAACAAACTATCAGAAAATGTCAATAGTGCCCCAAACAATTTTCCAAAGTGTAATCCTAAATATTGAAATTCCCGTTTTCAGTCTAAGATATTCAGTTAACTAACATGAGAAACAACAAAACGCAAATACTCACATTTTTGAAGCTGGAACATTTTTCTAACTTCAGCCTCATAAAGACTAAATAAAAATCACTCAATTAACAGAAATGTTGCTGATGACTTCCTGTTGATCAGCTAACCATTTCAGCTATAGCAGCCATTTTTCTTTACAAACAATTAAAATGATAACAGTACAGTGGGAACAGTGAGGCATTGTGTTTGTGAGCTACCTCTGTGAAGTCCAGCAGCATCCCTGTGGTTGGATCTCTGACAACCGAGAGACCGGAGTGAAGTGCAGACGGAGTGCAGTTGAGTAGGGAGTCGACGTTAACGTCTCTCTGAGTCACCCTGGTGACAACAACAACACAACAGTTACAACTTCATATTATTTAGAAACTCCTATGACAGAAATTAGATGCCTCCGATCCATCAGTAATATCTGTCTCAAAAAATGATTAATGTCATGTGTTGTTAAAATTATGTCATTTCAACCCAAGAAACAACACTTTTCTAAATCGTATGTTGCATTTTGTCCTGCAGCTCATAACTGTCGCATTGTTTCAATAATTCAAATGGATTCAATGAGGAAACATGAAAAAAAAAGAGAATATCTTATTCTTTAAAGCTCATTTTTATAACATTCTCTGGCTATTCTGGTGAATTCATTTTTTACTGTTTCTCAAAAAGCTGGTAATTAAGATTTAATAAAGGAATAAACATATTCTATCTTTGGCTGTTCAATAAATCTTCTAAAAGAGAAACTATGCCAATACATATCTGTTCATAAAATTATATTTTAGAATAGTTTTGTCAAATGGGTACAAAATCAATGATGCACTTTAAATTACAGAACATGCACATTTATACCACATATTAGTGTATGTTCTCATAATAATGTTTTTTGTTTAACTAGCAGTAATAGGATTGTTTATAGGGGTACGTACTTGAGAAAATTCTGGAAGGCAAAGTCTGTGTCATGTATAGGAAGCCAGGAAGGGTCCTGCAGAAACTGTTTCTCTACTTCTGTCTCCAGGCTCAGGCTGGTGGGAGGAAGCCCATGAGGGAGCTGCAGAGGCAAAGATAAGATCAGAAATGTTGCAAAATTGACTATATTTAAACAGATCTAAGAAATTTGTGAACAAAAAATCCATATATGAGTATCTGAAAAGTTTAAGTTGTTTTTTTTTTTTTTTTACATGCAAAATCTATCTATAACGACAAAAGTACAGATACATTTTGGCTATTGAATAACAACACAACAAGTAAAAGTTATTTGATAGTGAAATGTAATGTGATGGAAGATGTTAAGCAATGTGAAAACAAAACAATGTAACAAATACACAACTACGAATGAAAGGGATGCATTGAAATATTTATGTATGTAGAAGTATCTAACCTGCAGAAATAAAAAGCCTCTGTGTATATTGTGTTAAATCGCTAAATCACAGATATTTTAAGTTATAAGATGTGTTGGTTGTGATGCAATGTAATCATATTTATGAGCTAATTACATGTTTGTTGAAACAGTAAACAAAGCTGTTATATAAATATAGTGAAAACAGCAATTCAGTGCAGTAAAAGTATAAAGCAGCAAAACATCAGTACTGTAGTTAATTGCAGCACATGGGGTAAATGCACACAGTCATCCTGCGTCACACTGACCGTGCTCTGTGGAGGCAAAGGCTGGTCAGGCAGGGGGTGTGTGATGAGCTCAAACCTGCCCGAGCATCCCATCTCCAGCAGGGACAGCGGCAGGTCCATGGGGCCCGCGGGGGGCACATCTGCAGACATGAGGGAGGCACAACAATAGACATTAAGAGAATGGCTGGAGTAAAAAAAAACACAATAAGGCTAACTGTTTGTCAACAACCTTGCAACATTGAGCTAGAAAGATGCGCTACATGACAGCTAATATGACCCAGTTGTCTGTACCTGCTCAAGAAATACTGATATTATACAGCAACTGGGTTAATATCTACATATTATATCCAACATTAGAATTTAAGTTACACCCTGAGGCTGCCCAGTAGAGCACTGATTGACAGCAAGCTGGCTAACTTACCCTGTTAGCCACATCATCACACAAGCTACAACAAATGAGCAAAGCATGTCCGCAAGATGCAACGCGTTCTAATGATACATATTAATACTGACTTGAAATTCAATAAACCACACTTACTTATTCTGTCCATGTCCCCACTCGCAAATGAAAAGAGAAGTTGCCACCAACTAGTTACTGGTGTCGCCCCGGAAGTTGCTAAACGGAAGTGGCTACTGAAGCAAGCTAGCTAAACTGTAAACGTGTCATGTATTTTCATAAAGACATTTAAATTTTATAACACATTGTCATATCCAGAAATATATCGTTTTGAACGTTCTGCTACATTATAATCATTTTTTATGTTTTATTTAGGAAAAAGGCGACCAGTCGCTGATACGTCATATTTACGCGCCGGTGTTTTTGTTACGCTAGCTACTTTTGCAGCTTCGTTAAAATTGTAAGTAACGTTGTGCATTAAATAAGAGATAATAACTGTCTATAAAGTCGTTTTAAGACGCCGCATATGTCTTATTACTCCTGAAGTTTGCATTTTGGTGTCATATGAATTAGCTACATTTGTATACTCCTTGAAATAAGCCGTATTTTGGTTGCTGGCTTGCCACTTTATTAGCTTACCCATGCTAGCAGCAGTGATTCGCAAATTTGTTCATGCATTTTTTGTGTAGATACACCTGTGTTTGTCACCAGCTGTTAATGCAGTTGTCTGTGTTGTAGCTGCTGTCATCATGGTGGTGTTTCCAAGCTCACTAACTGAGGAAGAGGAGGCTCTGCAAAAGAAATATGCTAAGCTCAAGAAAAAGGTAAGTAACAGGAAGCTTCCTCTCATCACCTAATACCATATGAAATGTAATTTAAGACTTTGAAATTTTAATTTAAGTCGTGGATGCATAAATATCCCATTCGCTTCCATGGGAAATGTTCAATTTATTACAACTTTAAAGAAAGTGTTAGTCAGTGGATCACAATGAAAAAAAGCCTCATTTTACTTTTAATTTTTTAACTGTCTTTTTAGAAAAAGGCGCTGCTTGCCTTAAAAAAACAGAGTTCAACCAACCAGACAAATCAAAGTGGCTTGAAACGGAGTAAGTGCATTTGACTTTATTTACAATACTGTAGTATTCTAATAAAAAGTTGGCTATACTCTTATTCACTTTACACCATCCTTCATAACAGCTTTGTCGGACCAGGCTGTGGTTGACACAGCCACAGCGACAGAGCAAGCAAAGATGTTGATCAAGTCTGGTGCCATCAGTGCCATCAAGTCAGAGAACAAGAACTCTGGCTTTAAACGCTCTCGAATGCTTGAAATCAAACTAAAGGTGAGCTGTTTTTCCTAGATAGTGTGCTTTTCCAGCTGTTTTCCTGCTTTGTTTTATCAGGTCCTCTCTTCAATTATTAATTTATCTGCTGCAGGACCCCGAAAAAGGCCCAGTTCCAGCTTTCTTACCATTCCAAAGGAGTGTCTCTACAGATGAGGAACAACCTGAGGTATGGTGAATTTACAGTAAAATGTGAAAAATCATGACTGCAATGTTATTTTTATGTTTTTCTATGGAGGCCAGTTGTTGTTTCCATTTTTCACTCCTTTTGTAGAATTTCTGTCAATGACAACTTGTGGTAGTGTTAAAAAGACACATTTATCATATTATCCGCATTCACGTATCACATTTGCAAGGCACTGTTTTACAAATTCAGAGGTTTGCAAAAATTCCTACATATGGGTTTATTAAAAAGCTGTAGTGCCCTGTGTTGTTGTTGAACAGAAAACAAAAGCTTCACTTTATTCTCATGTTAAAATTTTTTGCTTCCCTTAGTCTGGGAAGAGAGCCCACAGGAAATCTCTATATGAGAGGTAATGTCTGAAAACCACAACGAATAAGCAAAACAACCTGTTTAATAAACTGACAGTGAGCATCTGTGGGTGTAACATTATTTCCCTCATGTGCCTCTGCAGCTTCGTCAGCTCCAGCGATAGATACCGGGACGAGGATGAAGGAGGCAACGTGTCATCTAGCCGCGATATGGACAGAGACAGAGAGCGAGACCGTGACCGAGAGCTGGATAGAGAGCGAGACAGGGACAGAGACAGAGAGAGAGACCGGGACAGGGATAGAGACAGAGACAGAGATAGAGATAGAGACAGAGGCAGGGACAGAGACCGGGAAAGAGACAGAGAGAGAGACAGAGACCGAAGCAGAGAGAGAGATCGAGACCGCGACAGGGACCGGGACAGAGACAGAGACGGACCGTTCAGACGTGAGTAACCAATCTCTGTTTTTAGAGATATAGATAATAGAATTAATCGAGTCATCAAATGGCATGCTGTGACACATAAACGATTTTTCTGTCTCCCATGTCGTCATTCTCAGGGTCAGATTCATACCCAGAGCGGAGAGGCGTGCGAAAGGGGAATACAGTCTATGTTTACGGCTCGGGGCTCGCAGAGGACAGCCTGCGCTCTGCGTTCTCTCAACATGGAAACATCATTGACCTCTCCATGGACAACCCACGCAAGTATGGAGCCAGTAAACATCTCTGTGTGCACATTGTGGTCATCTGGACCTACTGTTGTGAATGATTTGTCTTTTTATACATACAGCTTCTTTTCCTGCTTCTGTTTTATTCTATGTTTACGTTGTGATTTGTGTTCCTCTCTCTAGTTGTGCTTTTATTACATTTGAGAAGATGGAGTCTGCAGACCAGGCTGTAGCTGAGGTTAGTAACTATTAATACTGCAGCAACTTCCAAAACACAGCAACAAACTAAAGATATAATATATTAAGTAGAAGCAAATAATTTAACTGTCTTACAGTATGAAGTGAATGGCAACCTGGGTACAGAAGTAGTTTCATTCATATGTAAAACATTTTTTAAATAAGTATATTTTTTTCATGTGACGTTATGTATTGAAGTTCCCAAATAAAATAATTTTATGTAATCATTTTGTCTTTTTCAGAAGGCTTATGTAGATGTAATGCATGAGCTTCAGTCCTTGAGGAAGACCAAATTTTAAAAATTTTTTATCGAACCCCTACACCACCGCTATTACTTTATTACTAATTGAAATTATTTTGTTAAATTAGATCCCCATGGTAAAGAGGAAACTTTCCTGCTCACATACATTGCTGTCCTTATTTAATAAAGTGGTAAAAGTACTGACTGAAATTGAGTCATTCTTTTATTTAACCAGAAAAACCCCTGAAGTTGTGGGGATGCCCCCGCTCATGTAAACTGTATACAAAACGCACCACCACTCACCTCTCCTCTGTCTCACAGCTGAATGGAAGCACAGTGGGAGACGTTCACATCAAAGTCAGCATCGCCAGGAAGCAGCCCATGCTGGATGCTGCCACTGGCAAATCCGTGTGGGCTTCACTGGGTAATTACAGCGCTGTCATTGTTAGTTTATGGTGTTCAGATTGTGTGTGTATGTGTGTGTGTGTGCACAGCCTGGACTAACCTTTACCAACGTGTCTCCTCTGTCACAGC
>JAPZDX010000008.1:6605461-6617042 GCA_029783625.1 Naso annulatus | reverse complement strand
AAGAGGAACCAGGTCGTGTACAGTGAAGATTTTTTATGATTTAAAAAAAAAAAAAAGTCTTTTTTTCCATTTTGGCATTTTGCTTTTCACGTTAATGCTTTATTGAAAACCTGTTAGCCAGCTGCTTAGAGTGTATGTGTTGCAGGATGTATGGCGAAGTAGCTGTTGTCTTTTGGAATAGATCTCATGATGCTGTGCGGCAGCTTTTCTCATGAAAAAAGAAATGCTCACTGGGGTGCAGAGCCCGGTTATGTTTTGTGAAGCTCAATAAACAGTGTTTGAATCATAATTTTCATGTGTACTGGTTTACTGTGTTCATCCTCTTTTCACAGACACAAGATGAAAAAGTTTTTTTGTAAGCTGGTTTCTTAGGATCTGAATGCAAAACGTCTTTCTGACACCTTTATATATGTACTGCAGTGTATATTAGCAGAAAATTGGTGGTGACCAGAGACGTAACTTTCCAACCATGGAAGAGAAATCAATCAAACAAAAAAGTCTGTCAGGTGACTTTTGTAGTAACAAGTCATGTT
The DNA here is from genome assembly GCA_029783625.1 of Naso annulatus. Taxonomy (NCBI): domain Eukaryota; kingdom Metazoa; phylum Chordata; class Actinopteri; order Acanthuriformes; family Acanthuridae; genus Naso; species Naso annulatus. The sequence continues at coordinate 6,616,509 of JAPZDX010000008.1, read as the reverse complement.
AGCTCTTCAAATTTTGGACACATTGCAAAAAGCAAAACAAAACATTTCTTTGTGATGTATTAAAGACACTGCACCCTCACACAGATGTTTTCAATAACTTGCAGATTCACTGATGAAATTGGGAGTGGGGGGGTGGTAAAAACTGCCACCTCTGGTGCCCTAATGTTAGAAAATATGCTCTTGGATGCCCCCTATGGTAAATAAAACACGATGAAATGATCTATAGGATGCCCCTCCAGTGGACAAAATGACATAAAACGCCCTCATTTCACTGTAAATATATGATGTTTGTTTTTTTCCTGGAACCCCACTGCATAGAAAACATTGTTCCTATTTTCACTATTTTCGCTCCCGCTCCTCAAACATCCCGAGTCTGCCAGTGGGCAGATTGGCCTTTTATTTGCCTTGAAGTTTTAATCTTTATACTAATTATTTTGAAAGCTCGAAGTTCATTCAACAGAAGTGTTACATGTTGATATAGGTATAATTGTCCAGCTAACTGAAGCAGGTCTTAATGACAACACACGAGAGCGATGTGTGTTGTAGCAAAGTTATTTAAGCCGCCAGATGGGAGGAAAAGACTCAAAGAATGGTCTCAAGCTTGAGTTTGAGCAAATGTTCCCTGGTAAGCATAGCAATGTAACAGGAGAGCAACAGTGATGTTGCTCAGACAGTTTGTGGTCACTGAAACAGCTTAATTAGCCAACATGTAAAAACACCAGTGTCTGCAGATTGTTATGCAACTGGCCAAAGTTTAACAAAGAGACTTTCCAATTATTTTATTGACACATCTTTTTTTTCAAACAGTCAAACAGTAGCCAGTCATTGTAAAGTGAACTCACATATATATTCAAGTTTAAGATAAAAGTTCAGAGTCAAACTAATCAGACAGTTCAGAGAGACATGAAAACCAACTGGCATTTATCACTGAAGACACATCAACATGTCACAATAGGAGGAACACAGGTGTACTAAAAATTAATGATGTCTGAATTTCGTTCAGATGCTTCAGTTCTGGGGTCACGCTGGCTCCTGTCAAAGCTTACAGGGACACTTAAATACAGTGGCAGAACTGTGGAGTTGTCAGTAACACCTGTGCTTTTCCTGAGATGACAAGTCAACATGTCTGCTGTGAAAAGGGTCTCTTTCTCCTAGTGTAAGATACTGTGCAATCCCTGCCATTTTAACAAACCTCCATCACTTAGTCTGTATATCTTAATGCCGATTTGACACATCTTTAATGTGGGAGGACTTGCTCTTACAGTCTGAGATTTTTTTAAGGCATCGTTCTTCGTTTCCCCACTGGACATCAGCGAGCTTTAGATGTTCACACCCTTAAGGCTGTTTTATGCTTGAAAGACACGTCAGCAGGCGTCTTAAGAAAAGTGTCAGCTGCCGTCTGTGGCGCAAGCTGTGGTCTCCATGGTAACCAACTAAATGCTCCTCCATATAGCCTAGTGGTATCAACTGTAACTGCTTGCAGTTCACGAAAAACGGCAATTTTGTCACCTCAACTGCCAGTCACTCCTAAATACCATTCATTGCAAGGCTACAATTTATTCCCGGTCCAAGTGCGTAGACTGTTGTTTCCATCTCCATGGCAACAATAGGGCACTTGCTCAAGCCAGTCAAATCAAAATGTAACACAATCAAAACGACATCTGAGACCTTACAAGTTCTGACAGGTGCAAGCAGAGCTTAATTCATGCAGGATCCTGCTGGAACAGGATCTGGGACCTCTTGGTTTTTGACTGCCTGTGTTCCAGCACCTATTTGCACGGATCTGCCACCTCTTGTAGCAAAGAAACAAAAATAACAACACTGAAATAAACGATAAAAAATTTAAATTACAGACCATTTTCAAGCAACTCCAAATTCTTTACTAGTTAAGATTTACTCTTAAAAAGTGAGGGGGTATAATCGTTGGTGCACAGCGCGGCCCCACTTGTCACGTACTGCAAGGTGCGAAAGACATCCACGAGAAACTGAAGGAGCAATTTGTTACCGTCAGTACTATTTCTATTGCAGGTGTTGAGTGTGAGTTTGTCTTTTGGACAACTAAAAAGTGGGCATTTATTTGTCTATTAACAGGCCGCTGTGCCAATCTTTACATGATAATTACATTTTAGAAAGCTTGTTTGAGTCCTTACTATAAACTACTGTCTTACTTTATATTAGACCTGTTGAGGAATTAACTGCTGCTGTAGGGCTGGGCGATATGACCTAAAAATAAAATCCCCGATTTTTTCATACCACATTCGATTTTCAATTTTAAATCGATTTTTTTAAACTAAAAAAGACAAAGGAATTATTTCAAATACATTGTTTTTATTTCAAACAGAATCTTTTTCCTTATTGGGAATAAAGGGCAAACCAGCTTTAACCAAACTGAACTGTTTTTTAAATAAAGGTTTTATTCAACAAAGATGAATCCTCCAATTTGGGATTAATTAGGTGCCAGTCTAACTTTCACCAAACTTCACTTAAATGGAGCCCAGAGCTGAGAGAGAGCCGTAGGCTACCGTTTTTACCCTAGTTAAAAGGAAAATCGATTTTCACAATTTTTATTTTTGAACATCTTCCAAACAAATTCTTAGAATTTCGATTTTAAATCGATTTTTTGCCCAGCCCTATTCTGCTGTAAGCCCCACACGAGGTGATGTGGGCATTTGTGTGTGTAGTTTAAAATAATCTTAAATTATTGTCATAAATTTTTTAGCATGTAAATCATTTGGGGCCTGTGCAAGCCCCAGAAAATAGTAAGCGGGCATTTACACATATGACATGTTTTCAGCACTGTTTTCTGTGTGTATTCCAGCGCCTGCGCCCACATCCTCATCCCTCTGCTCTCATATGCACTTTGCAATCCAACGCCTTCTGATTTACAAAGTAAGCACTGGGTGTAAGACATTCAGACGACACATTCTTGTGTCTTTTTTACATAATATTTGTCTTGAGACACTGTCGACAAACACTTGTCTTTCAAGTATAAACCAGCCTTTAACTAAATGTCATTAATGCTTTGGCCTATGACACCTGTTTAGTAACCAGACATTCTTGCTCTTCCTCTCGTATTCCTCCAGCGGCTCCTCTCGCCCTCTCCCTCTCCTCCTGCTCATGCAGCGAGTTCTGCCCTGTGGTTTTGCCGTGCTGCTCCTTCAGGTGCCGCCGTAAGGCGGGCTTGTGGGCAAAGCGTGCGTGGCAGTATGCACAGCGGTGTGGCCGCTCGCCACTGTGGAGGTTCATGTGGTCTATCAGTGTGGACTTTTGGGTGAAAGTCTTGTAGCACAGGGGGCACTGGTGGGTTTTGCCTGCGCCTCGGTGCACGGCCATGTGTCGGGTGAGGTTAGCAGAGTGGTGAAAGTGTTTGCTGCAGCAGGGGCAGGCGTACAGCAGGTGAGTGGAGCGGGAGTGGATAGCTAGGGAGTGGGCTGAGGGGAACGTCATGCCGCAGTGCTCACAGATTACAGGCCCAGCTACACTTGAAGTGGATCCCACCACTGCGACAGACTCGTCCCCTCCCTCGTTTGTTCCGACCGCTGTCAACCCTGAACTCCCCTCTCCAGCACCACAGCTCGACTCCTCCAAAGCAAACTGGGTCAAACTGTTGGCGGTCATTGGTGGGACTTTTTCTCCCCGAGTGTCGTCCATGCTGAAGTCTAAACTTGGGAGTTCAACTGAGACGTAACTTCCTGGCTTAAGCCCATCTTGGCTGTAGTCCAGCCCAAAGCTCCCTCCCATCCCGGCCGCTACTTGATACCACAACTCCTGGTGGTGATCGACGACAGGAGTCTTCTTCTCCTGTGATGTCACCCACCTTCTTCTCTTAAAGCCCCGCCCCCTGCCTCTCCCTCTGCCCTGGAATATTTTAGGGTCATGCAGCCTGCGCCTGAAAGCACGCAGCCCCTCCACTGAAAGTCCCCCACTACTGAGATTTTCTTCAGTAGGATGCAAGTCATATTCGCCGCCTTCTCCTCCAATCACAACGCCTTCTGCTTCTGGGTAACCAGCTTCTTGAGGTCTGTCGGATGGCGCTCCTCTCTCCTCCTCCCTGTTTCTGTTTGCCTGCTCTTCCTCAGATACATACACTTTAAACACACTGTAGTCCTCATGTCTGACCTCTTCCTCCTCGTCTGATGCACTAACCTGTAATAGAGATGAAGACTGTGAAAAATGCCCATTACATTTTCCAGACATTTCCAGCACTGCTTGCTCTGACCAACCTAATCCAAAACCTGAAAATATAAAAAGAAACTAAAACCAACAAATATTCTGTACTGTTGTCTTAGGTTCTCTCTCATCCTTTTGTGTGGCTGGACACTGTTCAGGTTCAGAAAGGGTCCTTACATGACTAACATCTGCAGCTTTGAATAAATGTCAACCTGGCAGACAAGAACACCAATGTGGCAATTAACAGCAATGACCAACCAAAAGCTGGTTAAAGGGACACTTCACCAAAAATCATTTCTATCACTTACGTACCCCTTATAGGCTTTGAATGTGACATACAGTTTTGACTCCACTTTTATCAGAAACCTTTTTCTTAAAATTTACCTGTTTTTAAGCTCTTTATTTTATTCTCTGTCGTACTATTGGACTTTCATCCCAATCTACTTATTTTTACTGTTTTGTGACTTATAACTCTTCAGAATACTACTATTGAAATAATTATTTTTACGAGAATACTGTAAATTGAATGTAGACTACAAAATATAAAAAACAAGTACCCTATTTTAGGTTTTTCTTCCATACACAAACCTTAATGCAAGATACATCCAACATGGGACTGTCATCACGGTGTTGAATCCTGGCCTCAACAGCCACGTCGTAGTTGTTCTCGTCCACTGAGCGTAACTCAGGACTGTGTGGGTGCACGGGGGAGGTTCGGTCCGTGGGGGGCGATGCAGATGCGACAGAGTGAATGCTTCCACTGACTATCACCGGTTGAGACTGGCTCTCCTCTGAAGTCATCTAAAAGCCGAAACAGGAAGAATATTATTTGAAATTGCTAAAAAAATATATATATAAAAAAACAAACTAAGTGCAATGCAAACTGTTTAAGTGCTGATCATTTGTTACTGTGTGTACCAAATGAAGGAAAAAAGTAGTACCACTTTCATTTACACGTAGTGCATATTGCACCACACAAAACAAAGAGACACGTAACTATGCAAGTTTGTAACACTCAAGTTTGTTACATTTTCACATTTGGGACAAACAATTTACATGTAACTACAAAAACAAAGCACAAACTGTGACCAAATTAGTTCCGCAAAATCCAGTAAAGCAGAAGTAGATACTTTTCCTTCCTTGCGCAACATATTTATTAACTAGACAAAGTGAAACTCATTTAAAATTATTGTTTTGAATCACTGACCTTTGGAGGACCGGGATTCTTTAGCTGCACATACTTCTGCAGAGCTCCTCGACAGCGCTCGACAATATGCTCCATCTGTAAGTAGCTGGCAGCCGTCAGGTAGTTGACGATCTCTTCTGGGCTGAACTGCAGGATTCCAGTGTAACAAGACTGAAGCAGATCGCAAACCACCGTGGCGCTGTACAGCATCGACACCTGGATAAAAATGTCAAACAAATAAGCACAGCAGAGACGCACTGACAGCACTGAAATTGTGAATTTGTGCCTACCTGTAGTTTGGAGGATGGGTTGAGGAGGAACTGGTCCCGTAAGAAGGGAGAGCAGGCAGCCAGCACCACCTTATGCCCCCTGAATGTCTGGTTGTTGCTGGCCACAATGGTGATGTCACAAAAGTGCTGACGGGACCTCAGTGAATTCATGTTCTTCAGGGTCGCGTCCCCGTGGCACGGTAACCGGAAACACAGCATCTCCATCTTGCCTGAAAAGAAATGGGAGAGTATGCATTACAAATAACTCTATCAGACTGCCAGATCAAAACGCAAATACAACATGCAAAATGCTGAGACAAAAAACAGGAACCATAAGAACAAACAGTGTGTTTGATGCCTGATACATTATGGTCACCTGATATGTAACGCGCAGGTATCTGAGATCTAAGACAGACTGTTCTCCTGTCAAGTGGTGCATGAACTCTAGACTGCAATGTAGCAGAACTGGCACACAGGCTTCACACAGGGACAGCTGGAGTCTTGTCAAATGTTTGATTATAATCCAGTTTATCATCATATGAGAAATCCAGCATTTAGAAGTTAAAGTTGAAGAATTAATAAGAAGAGCTGCAACGATTAATCGAAGAGTAAATTATTTGCCAGCTATTTTTAGAATCGATTAATCGGTTCAGTCATTTTATAAATAAAAATGTTTAAATTATTGCTGATTTATCCTCCTAAATGTGATGATTCGCTGCTTCTCTCTGTCATTTATGATGATAAATGAGAAGGCTTTGTGCTTCAGGCTGTTGACGGGACAAAAGAAGCAATTTGAAGATGTCGCATTGGGCTCTGGGAAATTCAGATGAGCACTTTTTTTTACATTTCATGGAAGAAACAATTAATGGATTAATCATAACAGATACAGACTGATTAACTGATAATGAAAATAATCATTAGATGCAGCACTATTATTGAGTTTCACACATGTACAAATGTAGAGATAAACTGTTGGTGAGAAACTGATATTAAGCAGTTACGGTTTGGTACCTGCCAACAACTTAAAGCCTGACAGGGGCATAGAGATTAAATAAGTAGATGATTTACACAAAAATTAATAAGAGACTGTTTACTAACTGATCATTTCACTATCCCACATAAAAAATAAAAAATGCTGTACTGTATTACTTAGTCATATATGCTCAGATATTTAAAGGAGTGGGGAATTTTAATGAGTTCCATGTGGAACTCATTAAAATTGGGTTGGACATTTTAGTTATAATCCGAAATTTCTTAATAATGTAAAAAATGGCATGAAATTATAAAAGTAGCTGAATAGTGAGCATAACTTCACCGATGATGAAAAATCATGTAGCTGGCTCACAGAAATAGCAGAATTAGTAGATTAAAGTTGAGCTAGGTGAGCAAAGTTATTAAAAGTCAAAAATCGCAAACTAACTGAAAAATGTCTCATTGATTAAAATAAACTGATAGTTTAGTCAAACTGTTATAACCTGATGACTTGTCACCTAAACTCTATAACTACACTTACTACTATGGGTAAGAAAAACCATCAATAATATTTATATGACGGCCAAACAAACAAACGAACGAACAAACAAACAACAAAATTTTGGGGCTTTCTTTCTTTTTTTTTTAAACAACACAGTTCCTTAAAGTAATCAGAGGACAACACCGCTTACAACGCTGTTTTAACACTACGAAGAGTCACCATTTTGTCTGTTTGACTCATCTTTTAGTTGTTACATGTTGTGGTAACGTAGTTAACAGACTGCATGACGTGTTTTAACAGCAGTAGAAACAAACGTCTTAACGTTAATAAATGAGGCTATTTAATCGACGGGTGTGTTTGGAAACGATCATTGCACAATTGTTTTCTTTATTTCGTTTTGGCCTCATGGGATATTAACCTGGACGTTAGCTAACGTGAGCTATTAGTTAGCTTTCTGGTATTTGCTAGTGACCACCAGCGGACACAACAAAGCGAAAGTTCGCTTTCACTCACCTTAAACCTTCTCTTTTTTGACGTCCTCTTGGTTTCTAAAATAATAAACGTCGGTTTGCTTCGACGGGATAACCATGGACTTACGACGCTAACGATAGTAAGCCAGTAACGTTAAAACTGTTATTTCGTCATCCCAACTGCCACTAACGTTAGCTACTATCTCGGGTTTTCTATTTACTTTTGGCCTCTTTTTGGAGGAAGCGCATCCCGTGACAATAAACACAAATCACCGGTCTTTCGTCAACAAACTGACTTTGAATCGGTTTTCGTTGGAGGTCTCTCCTCTTGGTTAGCCTTAAAATCTGAGTACGCTCGCTGACTTCTGATCAGTGCTTACAAACGCGGGGGCGGGGCTCGTGTGATGACGCGGCACGTTCATATACGTAGTGTTCATTGGGAAACATGTCGGCATCTGAGACAACGACAAAGGTAGTAAACTACTGCAACACAATAAAGCATGCTAGCGTAATTCACGTCTGTTTAATCACTTGAAACACACAAGCCTACCCAGCAAACTGTGCTACTAATGCTGCTGTCTGCCACAAAGCATTTTATCTATTTGCTGTTTGTAGGAGCTCTTTGTTGCAAGCTGTGCTACACTGCTAGCCACATTAGCCTGGTACAATTCTGTGTTAGCTAAATTGCTCTTATGTTGGCAGTGTTTTCATCACTTTCTCCCGTTAGTTTAAATCTCGTCTTGTGTCGCTTTTATCACGTTAAGAGATTATTGTTTTATTCGCTGAGTTCAAGCCGGTTTTCAACGCCAAAACAGAGGCTTCATTTGTGTACATTGTGGCAGTAACTAAGGTAATTCAAGTGAGAAGGTAATGTTAGGATTTGAGCAGTCCGTGTGATAAATCGGCATTGCTTTTTATTACTTGGACTGTTCTATTCTTGCTTTGGTTTGTTTAAAATGCATGAATGGAGTGATTGACTGATGGCGGCACTTGACGTAACTTTGGAGAAGATCAGCCATTGGTTGGAAGGTTTATTTTGGAGTGGAGAAGGCGGAAATAACACAAGTAAATGCACTAAACACAGAACTTTGACAGCTATGAACAGACTAGCAGGTGTTATGATAAGCATGCTCGTTTAAATTACTTAAAGTGACACGTTATCTAGCGCATGTGTCTGGTAACTGGATATAATATCAATAAAATGAGGGTGTAACATGTGCCAGACACCTGCCAGGTTACGGACGCCTCTACATTTCTTCTCATTTATTCTTAAATACACTTTAAAAGATTACATGTCTGAAGTTCATTCTTACATTACTTCAGCCATAGGTGAAGTGTTTTGCATTTTTGTGGCTGCTTGAAATGCAGTAGTGAACCGCAGTGAATAAACAGATCAAGTAGTATGTATTCCTGATTATTATTTGCATTTGAAAATGACAAAATAATATTTTTGACATATTCCTGCTATGTGTTGTTTCTCTGCCAGGAGTCTGTTGAAGGAAATGACTCAGAAAAACCATCAGGCTCATTGGCCGGACCTAGTCAAGTAAAAGAAGGTACGGTATGTCTACAGCTCATGAATGCAGACGATGCATTTTAAGTCCAGAGCTAAACAGAGTTGCTGTTTGTCATTGTCAATAGTACTACTTGCAAAAACTCACAGAGAACTCTGAACTTTCAGATAATGCAGCCTCCACCTCAGCTGCTGCTGCCAAGACAGAGCCCATGGGTGGTTTGCCATCCGTGTTTTCATCTCAGCAGCCTGTGAAGAATGCTTCCAGAGCTGGAGTGGAGGGAGAGAAGTCATCACCTGCTTCCCCCCAAAACAAACCTGCTGCAGGTAGGACTCGGACGTCCAGCCAGCTTTCAGTGATGTTCCTGAAGCGGTGGCTTTTTTTTGGTTTACTAATTTCTGTTGTCTCAAATCTTGCAACACAGGGAACTTGAAGCATAAAGGAAGCCTAAAAAACTACATTAAATTTTAGGATATCACAATATGAATGAAGCCAAACATATTAAAAGTGCAATAAAAGTTTTCACTAGATGACAGTTCTTATTGCTGTCTTTTAGCTGTTACAGTCTACACACAGATGCTCTGCTTGCAGCTGTGCAAATGAGCGCTGGTGGTTACTGATAAAAAAGCTCCCGGATGTTGAAGTTTTGAAATATTAATATGTTGCAATTTAAAATAATTTGACGTAATGACTGAGACAGCTGGCAGCATCTGGTTTGATGTCAGTGATATTTTAAATTTTCTTAAAACTTTGAATATTGTGAATTTCCTGGTGCCTTTGATTTCCGAAAAAGAGGTTGATATTATATTTCTGCCGGACTTTTGATGTTTTTTTGATACCACAAGGCTTTTCTTGTGTGAAAGTGAATGTAATGCTAATTGGAGACTTTGGCCTCTCTGTCTTACAGGACACGCAGCGAAGTCCCTTCCGTCAATGTCCTCCTCTTCGTTGTGCTCGTCTCCTTCTACGTCTTCAACATTGTCCCCCGGCCGAGCAAAAATGAGCGTTTCTGGACCTGGTAGCAGTAAATCCGTGCTGGCACCTGCTCCTTCCCCCTCCTCCTCCTCCTCCTCTTCATCATCCTCTTCTTCCTCTTCCTCTTCTGCCACAGCGTCCTCATCTCCTTCTGTCTCTCCTGCTCCACCCAAGATCCACCGGGCCCGTAAGACCATGAACAGGCCTCCACCGGGGCAGGTGAGCCGATCTCATCTCCAGCAAGCACTGATGTTTCCATTCAGAATGAGTGAAAACAAACGTTTAACACTCCTGAAAGTGTGCTGCCAAATTTTAAAAGTCTTTCATCCACTTACAGCACGTCAGCACTGATTCAGGTCTTTTTGCAACCTTGTTCCACAGATCAGTCACGGTGAGGCACCTGTGACACCTTCAGGTTCCTCTGCCTCCATATCTGCCGACTCTGAAACCGGTTAGTGGATGCTGAATGCTCACACTAACAAATGTTTGCCTGTGTTAAATGATAGAGCCTGACAGATATATTGGTTTGTAGATATATCAAGCGATCATGGATATATATCAGCGTATACGTTCTTTGATATGCGCTAGTATTTAAACTGTTTTTTAAGGCCAGAGAAAATGCTTGGACTAGTGATTTAAAGTGGTGTAATTACATATTTTTTTCCAGAAGAGGGCAGTCTGATACTTAACAACTAACAGCCTTTACTCTTAAGGTGTTTTTACATTAGGCATGATTGTTTCGTACTGTCCCCGAGCACGATTTCTCCCCCTCCCCACCCCCCGCTGGCCCACTATCACATTAGTAACATCGTTCCGTGCTCAAGCACGCTTGCATATGCACACAGCTGGTTTGCAGTCTGTCAAAACTGTCAAAACACACAAAGAAGAAGAAGAAGCAACTATATATTTTTACCTAATGTAATGGATGAAGCAGTGACAGTAGAGGAACGTGTTTTTAAATATAAGTATTAAAATAACAAGCCAAAATTA
>JAPZDX010000008.1:6584511-6596164 GCA_029783625.1 Naso annulatus | reverse complement strand
CTTCGATCTGTTCCTCCAGGGTTTTTTGCCTTTTTGTTATCATTAAAATGTTGTCAATATGTGGAGGTGAAAAACCCTGGAGGAATGGATCAAGGATTGGAGGAGAGTTTGATACACGGATCCTTAATTGACCAAAAATGGTCAAGGGAGGGTCGAAGGAACTGTTCTTTAAGGCCTGAAAAAATGGTTGGACTAGTGATTTAAAATGCTGTAATGATGTAGTTTGTCCAGCAGAGGGCAATCTGTTATTTAATAACTAATAAGTGAACCGTTTACTGTTCGGAGCACTGATGTTTTGAACAAATGTAGGATTTCCTGCCTCCATTACACATCCTTGTCACAAGTATTTGATAACCACGTTCAGCTGATATATTGGGTATTATAATTCTCTTGCTCCCTAATATCGGTATTAGCATCAGCCCTGAAAATTCCATGGTGGTCAGCCTTAAAATGACCAATTTCATGTATGTCCCGTTATGCATACTAGCTAGCTAAAAGAGATTTTTTTTCCCAATGGGATCAGTAAAGATCTGTATAATTAGTCATTATCAGTAGTGATCTTAGTGAGGTTTTGTTTGAAAGCCAGTGATATTCATGAGGTGTGTCGTGGATTTATTAGTTACAGGAGAAACTCCAGGAGTGAAACTTATTTAAACTTGTTCTGTCGTTTTTCCAGGACCAGCGGCTGCTCCAGGAGTTCAACAAAATTGAACCTCCGCTTATATTTGAATGCAACATGGCGTGTTCCTGTTTCCGAACGTGCAAGAACAGGGTGGTACAGGCAGGCATCAAGTAAGAACTTTTAGTTTACAGGAACTTATCTAAATCTACTTTCTTGTCACCTAAAGGCAGCTGTTGATTACCTTATTGTTACAGCAGTTGACTTAACTGATAAGCCAATCATCTAATAGCTAACATTAATGATAAATCAAACAGTCTTATCGCTCATTGTTCCCTCTTTCGTGCTCAGAGTTCGTCTGCAGCTCTACAGGACGGAGAAGATGGGCTGGGGAGTTCGAGCTCTGCAGGATATTCCTCAGGGAAGCTTCATCTGCGAGTAAGAGACACTTTTCTGTTAGGCACACAACAGGTCGCTTTCATATGAAAGGTCAAAGATCAGAAATAAAGTGTCTTCTCTTTGTCAACACAGATATGTTGGTGAGCTGATCTCTGACGCAGAGGCAGATGTGCGAGAAGACGACTCCTACCTGTTTGACCTGGACAACAAGGTGAGCCTTTCAGAAGCAGTTCTGATGGAAAGTGCAGTGTGATTTGAGCTAAATGCTAATGTCACTGTGCTAAAATGCTCAAAATTACAATGCTAACATTCTGATGCTAAGCAGTTATAATTCTGATACCGTGCCATCACTATCTTAGTTTAGCATTTTAGCATGCTAGCTTTTGCAAGTCAGCACTAAACACAGAACAGCTGAGGGATGACATTAGTATTGCCAATATTTTGTCATGAACTAAAATGTAAAATGCTGCAGGGTGGTATCAGTCTGTTTAATGTGCACAATTTCTGTGAACAGGTGATAGGTTTCATACACAATGCATGTTCTTCCTCTTTTGTTCGAAGGATGGAGAGGTTTATTGTATCGATGCTCGCTACTATGGCAACATCAGCCGCTTCATCAACCACCTGTGTGACCCAAACCTCATCCCAGTACGTGTGTTCATGCTGCACCAGGACCTGAGATTCCCCCGCATCGCCTTCTTCAGCTCCAGAGACATCCTCAGTGGACAAGAGCTGGGGTGAGAAGTTTACAGTCACCTGCTTCGAGTTTATTTTTACATCCTCTCATCTGTTTTTCTTTAATTTCTTCCCTTACTTCCATATTTATTACTCTTTTTTTCCCCCCTATCTTAACATAATATTTTGCATTGAATCTTTGTGTTTCGGGAAAGAGTTTTTCTAAGTTTCCACCCAGAAAGTGAGCGTACGTCTGCCCCATTATTTATGAACTGCTGTCTGTTTCATTAGGTTCGACTACGGAGATCGCTTTTGGGACATTAAGAGCAAGTATTTCACCTGTCAGTGTGGATCAGAGAAGTGTAAGCACTCAGCCGAGGCCATCGCCTTGGAGCAGAGCCGACTGGCTCGCATGGAGGCTGGTCCGGAATCAGGAGCTGACTGTGGGATGACCATGCTGGGAAACTCTTAGAAACATGAAACCCATCGGGCCTTTGGACTAACATCATGCTTTCACATGCACACATCGGCAATAGAAAATACATCCTGAGGGTTTTATCAAGTTGAAAATTCTGTCTTTGATGCATGGTGCTGTTTTTTTCAACTTGAAAGACTGCTTTACTTTTACAACATGCCATCTTGAAATTCAGCATTTCCACTACAACAGAGGACACGGGCCTAAACGTATTTTAAAACTGTGTAGGTATAACAGCAAGTAATGTGATTCTGTACATACAGCCTGTTCACTGTATGTCAACATGTCCTTTTGTCTGGATATATGACTATTGTCGCACATGCATATGTATTCTCTGTTGTGCCAACATACGCAATGCATTTTTACACAGTACAGTTATGGGCCAACCATTAGCCCATACTGGACCCAATAAGGACCTGCTTTTGAGTTATTTTTAGCTTAATTTTCTCTATTTTTGTACGTATTGTTTTCTTTATCACATTTAGTTTAATAAATTACCTTATAAGTTGACCTTTGGGTTCTTGTATTAAATGCATTTGTCTTTAATTTTTTGCTTACTGGTTTACTTGCTGTTCAGCAGATGTGAATGGCGCTCTTTTTCCCTAACAACAACAAAAAAAAAAACGTAGAACATATTTAATGGTATATAAAATGACCTTTTGCTTCATTTAGTGTGTGTATACAGTGGTTAGATTATCAAGTTTAAGTGTGATGTGACTTCCTGTGGAATCAAGGTGGCTTTAACCCAGACTGTTGCCTGTTAGTGTTGTTGTATGGCCAGTAGGGGGCATTTACAGACCACAATGCAAAGCAAGCAAGAGGGGACGCTTCACAGGGCACAATCAGAGATGACACAGAAGGAAGATGCTCCACTCTGCCAATAAGTCGCTGTCCATGATTTATAGTAAAATAACAGTTGACCAAAACAAACACCTTGGCCATTTGACAGCTTTTTATCCAGCATCCATATTCTCCTGGTCTGAAAATTCAAAACTCACTGTTAATCATCACTACTGACACTTGAGCCACTCTTGTTTCTTTTCAAAGGAGGAAATACATGTAGGAAGCAAGAAAGAGTCAAGCCTTTACATCATGAATCATTTCTACCGCCTCCTGCTCACTATGTATTAGTCATTAGTTCTTGGTAACTGGACCGGTTACGACTAAACTGGAGAAGTGCAAGAATAAGTGTGTTAAAGTATGTTAAAAGTAGATTTTAATCCTTTTGTAAGGTGGCCTTCAAAATTATTATATTGGTGTCACCTTACAGCCCCAGTCAATTCACTGATGCTACATTATGCTGTGGGTGAAGCAGACAGTGCAAAGAAATTTGGGATTAATTGTATTGATTGACAGATAAGAGTGATCAAAATTTAGATTACATAGAGTACTACAAGTAAAAAGTCCTTATTATGCAGAATAGCCTATTTCAGTATCATAATATTAGGATTTATTTCTGGCGTATAATTATTGTGCACTAATGCATAAAGGCATTCTAGGGTAACCTAACGTATTGAAACATGCAAAATGTAGACTTATTAGTTAACCATTTGTATTTTGTATAAAGAATCTAAAATTATTAGGCCACTGCACTAAACTACACTATCTAACTTACTATGACTGTCAAATAAATGCCGTAGAGTTAGAAGCTGAAGTTAAAATTTGCCTCCTAAATGTAATAGAGTAAAAGAATAAATTAAAAAATAATGGAAATACTCAAGTAAGGTACAATTACGCTTCAAATTCCATTTTATCAAATTAGTATTAACAATTAACGATATTTATCCAGGCAGGGAATTCTTTAATTTGGGTGGTAATGAATAATCTAGAGGTGGTTAGTTACAAAGCATGTAATACCTGCTTTGTGTATCATATGCTGAAGTTTTGTGTGTTTATACAAAACAAAGAGGCTGAGTTTATGTGCAATATTATTATTTTTTTATCAGAGTGAAATTCTATATTCACAAATGTAGATTTTCTTTAAAATTCACTTCAAACCTTGTGGCTTTTAAAACTGAAGTGAAACTGCTGTTTCAGTCTTTAAAGAAGCTGGGGAAAAGACATGCATGGAGACTTGTATAATGATTAAAAAAATATCCCAACTTAATTTCAATTTAATTTGAATTTTACAGTAATTGATTTTAAATTAATTTTATTTTTACATTTTTTATCTTATTATTATTATTATTTATCTTATTTTGTTTTGTTTTATGTAATCACTCATGCAGGGCCCATGCTGCTTGGAATAGTTGAGATTTATTCACTGATATAAACGCCTGTTTATTTGAAAATTGTTGAATAAAGAAACTTCATCAAAATACTTCGGCAAAAAACAAACAAACCAACAAACAAAACCGATTACGAATAATTCCTCTTCTCAATAAACAATCGTTGGAGGCGCGCGCAGGTGCGCATCCCTCAGCAGGTGCGCTCGTGACGTCACCGCCTAGTTACAAACTGCCAGGAAGAAAAAAAAGATTTCCCACCTTAGTTACCGCGTTCGCTCAGAGACGGCGGAGCTCCTGTGCAGCTCCAGGTTTCCTCAACGTTCGGCCTTTTTGTACAGTTTTAAAAGAAAGTCCAGCGAGGGAAGTTGTGTTTTAGAAAGTTAAGAAAGAAAAGAGGGGGAAGTGAAGGCGGAAAATGGGTAAAAAACAGGAGACAGAACCGGACTCCAAGTACGGTAAGTTTAGCCGACATCGCCCGTTACCTCAGAGAGTTCACTGTTAAAATCTAGTTCAGCCACCTTCTCGCAACTTCCGAGCAGACGAATTTTTGAATGTATTACTGCTAAAGTTTGGGTTACAAGAGAAGTTTATAATATTGATTTTACTGAATTACTTTGTTTACGTAGCTTTACTTTGACTTTATTTATCTTTTGACGTGCAGCTGCTGTAGAGATAAAAACAGAAATCTTTTCCTTCAAGCCAAATTTAGGCTCCTGTGCTGATGTGGTTGCATGTCAGCACATACCTGCGACCGCATTTCCATGCATAAAACTGGTTTAATGGTTTACAGAGAGCTGAAACATTCCAGTTAGTTTCACATAAAAATAAATACTTAAACTGGGAGCATCAAGGCCAGACCTACATATGAAACTCAGAACGTACCTAAAGATGATTTTTTCCACCAGATAAATCTGAATTGATCACCACATTGAAAATTGCTGTTTTTCTCCAGCACTGATAAGTACATTTACTCGAGTACTAGGCCTACTTGTAGGTTGAATTTGACACAGGCTAATGTACGTGAGAATCTCCATTTTCCACTACTTTAAACAATCTTTAAAAAACCCTTTTTTTTTTTTTTACATCATGCATTTATCAGACAACAGATTCACATGAATAAAAAACATTCCACAAGACCATGTCAGGAACAGAAGGCGATAAAAGTTGCTTTGTGGCTTTGGGCTGTTAATAGTGTGATAATAACCTCTTTCAGGGCTGCGTCTGTTAGCTTGTGATTACTCTGATTACCTTTTAATCAGCAAATTATCTTTTGCTTTATTGATTCCTAACTTAATTTTAAAAAAAATGTTAGAAAATAGTGGATAATGTCCGTCTGTTCTACTGATTTGCGTGTGATGTCTTCACACATCTGGTTGGAGTTTCTAAGATTTAAACAAGAGAAATTCTGTGACGTTACCATCGTCCTAACCCTGAGACATTTCGGAGCCGCCTGTGTGTGTTTGATTTCAATCCTCGTGACATGTGCTCTGCATGTCTCTGTCTCCTGCATCCCTATTAACTATATGTGGTATTTGATCTATTGTTGGAGTGACAGGTCTATTGACAGTCTGGGAGGTTTTGCATGGCCACAGTAAACGAACCCTCCCTGGAGGTAAATATCCAATAGGATTTCACGGCAGCTCAAATAACTTTTGAAAACATCGGAGAATAAGATGACAACTAAAAAGGTGGCCGCGAGTGTCAGAGCTGACAGATGGCTAACACTGACATTACTGCAACAACTTTACCTTTGTTCTCACAAATGCCTTCGTGTGTTCCTCTTAAACTCATCAGCATGTTTTCTAATTGAGAATCTGCTTCCTGCTCATTCTCTCATGTTCCAACAGCCCTCATGAGGAAGTAGTAATCCTTTTCAGCGTCGAACATGCCAAGACTTTCCACATCTGACTGTCGGTTGTTGCCCCACTGAGTTTGGTTCTTCTGTTGTACAATATGTTTGGGTTTCTTTCTTCTTGTTTGGAGCCGTTACACATTTCAAAGACACAGTTTTTCCTGTTAAGAAACCAAGCGTTTGGAAATAAGTGACCTCCACTCGGTTGTGGCTGTAAATCATTGACCAGGAAATGTGTTAAAGCTGCTTGAAGCAACAGGAAAAGTACTCAAATCTGATTTAAAATCACATGCTGGTTAATGTAGCTAATGTATACAGGAGGGGAAGCGCTGATGGGTTTATTTTTGTAATGCTGTGTCTATTTTTGTATGAAGTTTAAAACTCACTGCTCAGAAACGCAATATGAGACACTACAAAATAACTATAAATCTTTATATTATGTTGCATTAGTCAGAATTAAAGTATCTTCTTATGTCAGCTGCTGATGTCAAATGGATTGTTGTTTTTTTAAACTGGTGGGCATCTTATTTTGGAAACAGGAACTCAGTTAATTAAACGATCAGATTTCTACTGATTTTTAGTATGTTTAATGACTCTTTCCATCAGAGATTATATTATATATTGACTATTTGAGTAACACAAAATTAATCAGTATTTGAAGAGCAGTTTGTTGTCATTTGTCAGGCGAAAATACCAAATATTTGCTGGTTCCAGCTTCTCAAAAGTAAAAAAAATTTATCGATACTAAACTGAAACTGTTTGGTTTTGGACTTTGGTTCAAACAAAACAAAACACGCAACGAGAGCACACTAATTCACTATTTTTCACTTTTTTTGATGTTTCATTGGGGTAATGATTAGTATTTTTTACTAATCGACAGTGGAAACAGTTGTTTTTTATTTTTTAACCTATATTTATTCAGGGAGGGTTCCACTGAGAGTGAGCTCTCTTTTTCAGGAACGTCCTGATCACATTCACACCTGGAATGGTAAATGGACTGTAATTATTTAGCGCTTTTCTAGTCTTTTCAACTACTCAAAGTGCTTTTACAATACGAGTCAGCATTCACCCATTCACACACTTAAGGCAGGTGACTTTTCTATAAAGAGCCGATCTGCTCATCAGAAACTCAAACAGACACATTCACACAATGGCGCAGCCATCGCGAACAACTTGGGGTTCAGTATCTTGCCTACACTTCAACATGTAGACCAGAGAAGCTGGGGATTGAACCACCGGCCTTCTGATCAGAGGATCACCCGCTCTACCTACTGAGCCACAGCCGCCCGAGGAAGCTGCACAGTCCTAACTGCAGCCACTGAGCAGCTCAGCTGGGGTTAGACGTCTTGCTCAAGGGCCCTAAGTGGTGGAATAGGGGCGGGGCAAGCAGTTCCCTTCACTTTAACCACCTAGTTTGATCCTGCGGGTGGGGGGTTTGAATCAGTGACACCTCAGTCACAAGCTCGCCTCTCTAACCATCAGGCTACCCCTTGACGCATGGCGTCACATCAATGTCACCAACAAAAAATGATCTTGACTGACAAAGACTAGTTGAGAACTACCAAATCCTCTCTGCTGCTGTCGTGACAGTTGACATGTTTAATCATAAAAGTATTTTGGAGCAAAGTAACATCAAATCAATCACACTTTTATAGTTTAATGTTCCCCTCATATTTTATACTACTTTGTAAAGATGATTCATCTTCTTTCTTTCCTCTCCCGTGGGATGATCTTGTGTAGACTGCAGGTTACAAATTAAACTTTTTTTACAGTAAAATATAAGGCTGGGTGAGGCAAAAGCAATGAAATACAGTCACAGTTTTCACACATTTTTTTTAGATTTGATTACAACCCATTTCTTCAATGATATTTTTTTTTCTATATGTTGTCTTAAATGATTTAATTAATTGTTATTTCAACTTGAGCAAAGTGAAATAAAACTGGAAACTCATCCGTTTTTGGCGCAGGTCTTCTTCAGCCAAGGCCAAGTGAACCCTCACACTAGGGCTGGGCGATATGGGCAAAAAATAAAATCCCCGATTTTTTCATATCATATTTGATTTTCGATTTTAATCGTTTTTTGTTTTTTGTTTTTGTTTTTTTAACAATAAAAGACAAAGGAATTATTTCAAGTACATTGTATTTATTTCAAACAAAGATGAATTTCCCTATTGAGAGTAAAGTGCAAACCTAGCTTTAACCAAACTAAGCCTTTTTTAGATAAAGGTTTGATCGAACAAATATGAATCCCCCAATTTGGGATAACTGAAGTGTCAGCATAACTTTCACCAAACTGCACTCATAAAAAGTAAGACCCAGAGCTGAGAGAGAGCCATAGGCTACCGTATTTACCCTAGTTAAGGGGAAAATCAATTTTCACGATTTAAATTTTTTAACATTGTCTAAACAAGTTATTCGAATTTCGATTTTAAAATCGACTTATTGCCCTGCCCCACCTCGCACCTGTTGTCTTTTTGGATTACGTAAATCAAAGCTATAAAATCTGCAAAGGGGTCAAAGTTTATAGTTTTAAAGCTTTCCGGCATAGTTTTACGGGGCATAAAGAAAAGAAATCTTCTTTTAATGTGTGACAAATTCACAATGAGTCATGGTCTGTGTTGCTGTTTCCTCTAAACACATGGCAGTATTCCAGCAGAGCTGAAATCTGACACTCAGGGCATGACAAGAGGTCGGTGAACAGGTTCCTTTGTCTAGAAAATTAAGTGTCACTACTTGAGTCATTTTTCTCAGTGTGAAGTTTTAGGAAAGAGTTGATGAGCACATTCCTTTGACTGATGGGTGGTGTGTCAAATCCATTGACATCCATACACTTATTTACATAGAATCCATATCACATATTACTGTATAAGAGTTTACTTAGAGGGGAAGAAGAATTTCACATTTTAAACAGTGCAGTGTTAAACTGCTTGATTGAATTTTGTAATATTTTCTTGGTCTCTGTGAATGTCATGTTGGTTTTGTCGTATTCTGTTTATGTGACTGAACCTTTAAGCAGAATCTGTATCTACTAACTTACCACTTCCTGGTAGAAGATTTGCATCCTGTTCAGTAGTGCTGACGTGCCTGCAATGTTGGCACCGTCTCCATTTACTTTATTCAAATTCCAGTAATCGCAGGTCATTTTGGTCTCTCAGCGATGAGGAATGAATGCGGTCAGCTGCCTACCTGTATGTCAATTCCAATGAAACCAGTCAAAGTGCAAACAAGTTGACATTTGCCTAAAGAAACCATAAAAACACGTGCATACTTTTAAAAAAAAAATCACGTTGCACTGACGATTCATTCAGATGCTCGAGCTCCACATCTCAGCCCTTTACCACAATGGCTTTTGAAGTAAATCAGTATTGGAGCACAATAATGCAGATTCATTCTGTTGCTGTCTACTTAGTGTTGTAGTCAAGACCACACTAACCGAGGCCAAGACTTGACCATACCAGAATGTGCCGAGACTGAGACAAGACCAAGATTTTAAAGGCCAAGACTGAGACAAGACCGAGATTTTAAGGGGCCGAGACCAAGACAAGACAAGAACGTTAAAAAATTTTCTTTTGATTCCAAGGTGGCGATAGAAGTTTAACATTTTCCCAGGCGTAATTATGTTAACAAATAAATCTGTTGTGGTCTTGACTGACCTTGACTAAAACCCCCAAGACCAAGGCAAGATCGAGTCAAAATGCGTTTGGTTCTGACACAAGACCGAGGCTTCAAAAAGTGGTCTTGACCGCTCTCAAGACTAAGACCAGTCTCAAGTACTAAAACACTATATTTACTGGCCTATATTTTCTACCTGACACCTGCAATAAGGTGTCTGCATCATCCTCTCATGATCTTTGGCTCCAAGCAGCCAGGTGTGTTTTTCCTGCCAAACAGGATAATGCAGCGGAGGCTGATTAAAGGCAGTGCGTGTTCTCAGTCGGAATTTCTTCCAACAAGTTTTTAGATTTTTTTTATCCGCTGAAATGATTAAACATCAGCGACTCTCCCTCTTCTAAAAGCCTGACTTTGAAGTCTTCTTATATTCCAGTAACAGCTCGTACTTTTCTCTTTGATTGCACATTAACTGAGGACTGCTGAGTAGTAATGAAAGCTGCTTGTGTGAAATAAACGACACTGGATTTTATCGTTGCTCTGGTTGGCAGTTTGGCTCACTGTACCAGGAAACCACAAAACATTTCTCTGAACTTATAGTGTTATTGCATCTAAGAACAACTAAACCATAAAAAATATAAAAATTTAATCTCCTTGGCTTGCACAACAATTTAGACACTCTTGTATGCACATAAAATCCTTAAAACAGCACCACCCTGCTTTTATAGGGACACATTTATACAACTCAGTGTAGGTAAATGAAACTTTGTCTTCTTTCTTACCCTGATACTTTTATTCATAACGAGTAATATTTCCTTACAAAGTCTTTGCTTATATGCACAGACCCCTTGATTTTTCACAAGTTCACTACACAATTGTTTAAATCAGCAGTTAATTTCCTTAAGGTGCGGTGCAGGAAGTGCCCATGCAAAAACCAGTGTTAAAATAATGTGTCTTTGACAATCTGTCTGAAACCAAGCCAAGCAGCCACTGATTAATGTTAAATGATGACGGTGTGCCAGTCAGTACAGGTTGTTGTATTAGTGGGATTAATGTACTTTGCATTAAAAGCTCATGATGTCACTAAAGGACCTGATTTTCTGTGTCACTGTTTCCTTTTCTCAGGAGAAGCTGCAAAGTTTGATCCAACCTTCAAAGGACCCATGAGGAACAGGTGAGTGTGTCTCGTTAGCTGCTGACTTTTCGCCACTGTCAGACTCCTCTGATTTCTGAATCCACAGTCTGTTTGGCTGCAGGGTTTCATGTGTGTGCTGTGGGGTTTTTATTCAAGCTGACACTGACTTTCTGTTGACTGCTGGAATCACATTTGTCTCCCTGAGGCAGATTTACAGCAAAGCTCTGCCTGCTCACTTCAAACTCTCTCTCTTGTCTTCTACAGAGGATGCACCGATATAATCTGCTGTATCCTGTTTATGGCCGTCATCCTTGGCTACTTAGTAGTAGGGGCTTTAGGTAAGAGTAACCTGACACCAACACAGGCCTTTGATATGTCTTTTGCTCACTGACATCATAATCAGCCACTGTTCTCCACCTCACCTCTCGGCTTTCTGCTGCGTTCTGTTTGTTCCTCACACATTTTTTGTTACCCCACTCTGCTGCCTACCTTAAAGGAACAGGGAAATACAGTTTTCCAAGACTCACGTTAAAAGACTGATTCCACTCTCATATCCAACCATTAAAATATGAAGCTACGGCTAGCAGCTAGTTAGCCTGGCTTAGCACAAAGGCTGGTGTCAAGGGGAAAGGGGAAACAGCTAACCTGGCTCTATTCAAAG
>JAPZDX010000008.1:6476652-6490368 GCA_029783625.1 Naso annulatus | reverse complement strand
CCTCCCCAATCGGCTTTAATGCGGAGATAATGCAATGGAATTAATTAATGTAGAGATGCCAATTATCAAGCTTGATAAGCTCGGAGACGCCCCGTTGTTTGATGGCCTACATTTGACGAATCCCAAGTGTTTACGGATTACGAATTTGTTGCATCTGATGTGTCACTGAACGACTGTCGAGCAGCCATGTCATTGAAGTTGCAAAAATCTATTGGCTTTTTAATTGAAAGCAATCTCCAGCAGGCCCGTGATGTGAATGCATGAATGCATGTTGTTACTAATGGATTTTAGGTCAGGGGGACGTCTGTTGGTGGTCCGAGCCGCGATCTGTCTCGACATGACACACACAGATACAGTAGTTAGAGCTTCTCTTGTGGCAAAGTTTCCGTGGAGCAGAATTTTAATGAAGTGATTTGATGAAAAATTCAGCCCCCCTTTTTTTTTTTTTTTTTTTTTTTCCCTCACGTCCTTTCACTTCTGTCTTTCACCCTTTTAGCGAGGACAGCTTCTTTGATCTGATTAGGACGAAAGGGAGACAGGAGCACGTTGAAGGGAATCTGAGAAAGTCAGAAGGGGAGGGAGGAAGTAAAAGCCCTTCATCCATGTCATTTAAATAAACTGTGCTGACAGCTGAGAGCTGTCTGTCCCTTTACCTGTTTTACTGTCTTTAAAGGTGCCAGATAATGATGGAGATGCTGCCCTGCACACGGACATCTTATCATTTCTCAGACACTCACAACCTGTCGCTGTACAGTCTGTCTAATCATGGAGATCCATGCTGAAAGAGTTTTTTCAAAGTTGACGGTGAAAAAAAGCATGATACTGTCTGGATAACGGCTGATGTGAGTTACACTCTTCAGCCTTTGACTAATAAAGGGACATTGAAGGACAAAGAAAGACATGAGACTTTTACACTTACTGTGACTGTGTCCCTACAGGTAAACAAGGAGGAAAATGCTTAACAATTCTGCATATTTTACAGGTCGACAATTAATAAAACAAGTGACGTCTGACGTGTAGAAGTGAATCCCAGAAAGATACTTTGTGGTTCTGAATGTTAGAATGCAAATTCGTGCTTCACAGAGGAGTTTAAAATACAAGTAAGCCTTTAAAAACAAATGTGAACCCAGCTGCATAACCTTTAGCAGACAAAATTAAAGCAATTTTTGGAGTTTTTGCAGTAAATGACTGTGAGCCCGTTTTTTGTTTACACTCTATTTGAAACATTTCAACAACTTATCAGTTGTTGATAATATTTTTGTCACAGTTGTTTGTTAAATATTTATATATACACTGATGAATATTCCTTGAACATTTTCTGAATGTTTCATGGTTAACTAATAAGGGTCATGTAGGGTTTGATGAAACAAACAGTTACATTGTTGAACATCATGTGAGATGTTGAAATGTTACAAATACTCTATTAACGATCAGTATTTGACTATCCAGATAAAGTATTACTCATTTTTTTTCTGCTTCTGTAGGGGGCTGGCTGCACCTGACTGTCTATTATTAAAAAGTGTTTTATTTGTCATATTTATGATCTTTAAAAGATCATAAAAGGGAGCTGTCCTCTTTGTCTGAATAACCGTCTAAAGCTTAGTTACTTTCAATTTTATGTAATATAAAACACTGAAAAGCAGCAAATCTTCACTTTTGAGAAGCTACAACCATTAAAAAATATTTGCCAATTTTGCTTAATTCAGTTGATAAATGAGTTGTTGAAATTGGTCGATAGTCAATCCATTGATTGACCTTTTGTCCTAGCTCTCCTTTTTTATGCAGTATATAATATAGTGGATGTACTTCTACCATTTAAAAGCCTGTTTTAGTTAACTGCATTCATGGTGTTTTAGTTTGGACACAGCTAAAAATTATTTGTATTATCCATTTTTCTTGTGTTTGTTCTTTTTAAAATATCAGAAAAAAATTATTGTCTGGCCTTCAGTCCAAGAACTTCAGTCCAAGAACCAAATATACTATAATTTAAGACAAAGAAAAAGCAGGAAATCCTCACAATTAAGAAGATGGTAATGTCTCTGCTGGTTGACCTTCTGTCCACTAATTAAGTCGTAGTCTCAGCTGCACTTTTTCATAATTCGAATGAGGACATCCAATAAACTACAGCTTCACAAGCTCAGAAAACCAAAAACATTCAGGTCAAACTGCAGAACGACTTCAGTGTCTTAAAGTTCATAATCAACTTTTTAAAAAATCCGTTCTCACTGGATATGAATCAGGCGTAAATTGCAGCACAGACAGTAACTCAGACGCGTCAGTCAGGCTTAGCCGAAGTTACAGGGACTGGAATCGGATTTGTTTGTGACCACCCCCACACCGCCCAAAAGTTTAATCTCTTGAGATGACAGGTTGCCAAAAATCTGTGCAATAAACAAACTACTTGGAGTACATGTGACTTTTGGTGTACAAGTACAGATCTCACCCTGCCTTGTCCTCTGTCCAGATGTGCCGCATGTGCACCTGAGAGCTTCCTGCAGCTGGACACAGTCAGCTTACATGACCTCTCTGATTACACACACACACACACACACATGTCTTAGTGAAACTGCTAAGATTATTTGATGTGTAGAAAAGCATGAGGTTGTGGAGTCAATTACACGCCTGTCACTTTTTAACAAAAGTGGAAAAGTTTATTGCTCCATCTTTTAATCATTTTCAGCAAAAGGTTTGAATGTGTCAACCTGTCAAATGACCTTTTACATGTAACACACATGGTTCAAGCTGTATGGTTATTGTGTACAGATGTAAAACTAACATCAGCCTGATCTGCTGTGGTAACGGTGATCAGATGAGACGCTACTCTGGCTTTTCTTTGTGGCTGGTTAAGAAAAAGGCATCAGTTAACACCATGACATATATCTGTTACCTCTTCACCAAACTTACCTGTGCGATCTCTCACAAATTAAAAGTGATTTGCTAATGATGTAGCTCCTCCAGTGTTAAAAAAAATTTGAGCTGTCATCATTATGTTGTTAATGGCTATATTGTCAGTTATGTAATATGAAAGGTCCATGTGATGTTTCAGTTTCCCAACAAATAAAAATATAAATTTAAAAATATAGAGGAAATAATAGCTTAAGCATGACAAAAAAGTCAAAATATTAATATTCACAATAAATACCAAATGCAATTTTCACTCTAAAAGCATTTGTTGTGGTCAACATGCAGGAAAGCATGGCACAGCGTCAGCGGTCGATGTGATGATGTGGGATTTTTGGGGCCGTTGCCAATACCGATACAAGGGGGAAACACAAACTGCCAACTGCTGGAAAAAAATGCTTAATTACACCCTTTAAAATCACTAGTCCAAGCATTTTTTCCGCTCTTCCAACTGTTTTAATATTGGTGAATACTGGAGAACATAAACACAGTTACCAATATACCAGGGATAAGCCAATATTTGACGATAATACCAGCAAATATCGGTATATTATTGGTATATCTCGGTCGGGCACTAGTCAGCAGTAGGACTTAACTGATTAGTTGACTGGCTGAAAAGTCATCCTGAAGAAAAAAAGTGTTGCCTGTTCTCAAAATGTGAGCATTCCTTATTTACTGTTAACTTCGTATTTTTGGGGTTTTGAGCCGTTCGGTCAGACAATGTAAACTGTTTCACAATTTCCAATGTTTAATAGACCAAACGATTATTAGTTAAAATAACCAGCGGTTCGCTAATGAAAATTGTCATTAGCCGCAGCCCTCGTCAGCAGTTACATTTAGCTCATTGCAGCAAATGAACCGAGCAGAAAGTGAGCACTCACGACCGCTGCCCGTTCTGCTCCATAAGGTCAACACCGATACCTGTCTGATGGATTGAACTGGTGCATCCCTAACACACACCGAGGAACACACACGCTCATAAAAACACACATGTGCAGTCACACACTCACCCCCTTACTTGAAGATACATGCACATTGGACCAGAACCACTGGCACAGCTGCACATTCTCCGCTCACTGCACCTCCTCTATGCATGCCAATATCCATTTCCACCACACTTCGGGTCATCGTGCTTCTCCTCTCTCTCTTCCACCAAACTGCTGAAGTCTGCCAGCATTTCCAGGTTATATGAAGCAGGTAGGCAGTCTGCCAGTCTGCGGGAGGCCTTCAGAGACAGGAGCTCAGACAGCGCTTCCTTGTTTACTTTCATGAGTTGTTGACTGGCCACCCTGCCGCGGCTGATGCAGAGTCAGAGCGTGTCAGCGGAGGCCTACTGTGGATTGAAAAGGCATCAAAACATTATTGTGAGGCCGGGGCGTTGAGTGGCAGGCCGAGAAATGAGGAAGTGCATCCGCTGGATTCCTGTGGAGGTGTTTTTGTGTGTGTGAAAGGTTTGCACTCCAGACAAAAAAAAAAAAAAGAGATAGTGAAGAGCTTTTTTTCTCTCTCTGGTTTGTTCTTTGCCGTATCCCCTTTTCCCAATCATCGTATTAGAGGTATGAAGGATTAGAGCTATGCTAATTAGGAGGTTATGAATGGAATTATGTCTCCCTGAGGTTGCAGAATCATTTCTGTGATAATAGCAGTCTTGTTATTCATATATCAAGATATGCCAGTGAGCCTTTTCTAATGATTGTGCTGTGAAGGCTTCGCTGCGTCCATGGTCTTATTTCACCGTGAAAAATGTGGAATTTTGTGTCTGGTTTCGAAGAAAGAAGAGAGAAGATTTTTGTGCAAGAATTTGGATTCAAAAGAAGCCAGTTTTTGTCTTGAAAGCCAAAACTGCCTGTTTACAAGTGAGCACAGAGACGAAAAATATATTTTAGCTCTTTTTTTTTAAGGCTTCATGTGAGAAAAATGTTTTAAAAAGAAGACAAGTGCTGTATACTTAGTTTAAAACTCGTAGTATCATCTCATTAATACGTACAGAGTGGATGACCGAGTTATTTCAAGACTTGCTCGTCAGTGTAATGAGGCATATATCCCGTGCAATACACACACATCCACATCTGCACACAGAATCAAAGTGAAAGTCAAAGAAAGAGGAGACAGAAAGTGGGAGAAAAGGAGAGCGAAAAGAGCGGTGAGAGCCCCCCAGAGAGAGAGAGAGAGAGAGGGACTGGAACGCCTCCAAATGTTCCACTCTGGAATATCTTCAAGGACAATCAGTTGAACAGTTGATATTAAGAGAGCCGTGTGAAATCGATTGCTCAAGGTGTTATCTGCGCTGCAAAAATGGCTGGTAATTAGTCATGGCTAAAGGAGTGTTACCGAGAGAGTGAGATGGATTTAATCTTAATAGATTTCACTGCACTGCAGATACAGTAGCTCCTGAGTGAAAGAGCTCTCCTCCCTCGCTCTCTCTGGCTATCTATCAGAAGAAAAGCAGCTGAGTAAGTAGCTGTGATGTACTGCTGCCGCTAAATGTGCCCGAACCTTCAATGTAGATATTTTGCCCGAGTTTCTTGTTCAAAGGCGGTGCCCATTTGGCAGCTGTACCTGTTTTTATTCTGAGTCTTGAGCAGCAGCAGCTTGGGAGCCATTATTTGTGAATGTAGAAAGCTTTTGCAATGAGGTACTTGAGTCCACGGCAGCTGTTGACTTAGAGATCTTGGTAGAGCATTCGGAGGCAATCAGTGCACAAAGCCCTCAGTGACTGACAGGGAGATTGGGTTGTTTGCTTCTCTTTTATGTACCTGTGCCTGCCTGAAGCAGGCCAGATGTGTTAGTTTAGCGATTAGCAGAGGCTACGATTGATGAAGTGAACTGAAGAACTCAGCATTTGTGGGGAGGTCAGCGTGCAGGTGTGAAGAAAAGATGATAATACCTGCACTTCAAACTTTTATTGAGTCTCTCCCATCAAAGAACAGTCTTTTAAAGTGCAAGTCAGGTGTTATTTCATGACCCCCCTCCCCCCCCTCTCTATACGTCAGCCCTGTGATGAACTGGTGACTTGTCCAGAGTGTACCCGCCCACACTCAGTGTAAGCTGGGATTGGCTCCAGCCCCCCCCCCCCGCGACCCTGCAAAGGATAAGCGGTTATGGAAAATAAATGAATGAATGAATAAATGTATGAACATCTCAAGGTCTCTCTACTTTGACTGATTCTACTCAACAGAGGCCAATTTATTTGTACTGGAGATGTAGATAATTAAAGACAAGGCGCACATCTAATTATAGTTTAGCCACGCTAGCTGCATGGCTGTGGCTTTATTAGTGTTTTGGTCGGTCAATCCACTGATTTGAATGCCAGTTTTCCACCAGTTTTTGAAAATTATTGACTTTGATGATCCACTGACCTTGCTTTAGGCGCCAGAAGCAGGTCATATTTTTATTTTATCCAATACTTTGGCTCATAGGCAAATATCTGCAAGACTTTCAGTTGTATTTTATAATGCTAATAGCAAATGTTAGCATGCTAACACAAAACCAAGATGGTGAATGCAATAAACATTATAGCTGTCGCGCCACTGTGTGCAAGTTAGCGTACCGAAGGACGGAATGGTCACCTAGCAAGGTGTTGAGCTGGCCGATCAGATACATGCATGTGCGTTTTCCTGGTTGGTTATTTTGTAATGTGATCACTGTTTGTCACGGTGTAACGTGGTATATGAAAAATGGTGCTGCAGTGACAAACTATGTCTGCTAGTATTACAAGTGTGATGAATCTGTGAAGGATTTTTTTTAGTCTGCTAAGCTTTAAAATGCATTCAGCTGCTGCTCTAACTAGACTTTCTTAAACATATTTCATGGCTCACCTGTGCCTAGAGGTTTTTCTCGTAGCTGTTTTCAGCTCAAATGCAGCCTCACAGAGCTGCGTATGTTGGCCTGAAAAGGCTTAGTAATTCCTAAAACACATGGGCAATATAGCCTTTTGCCGATCTTACCAAAAAGAGAGTAAATAGTGAATCTTTTGGGGACTGCTTCCTGCTGTGGATGAATACAAATCTGGTTCTCTACAAGGCTTTTCGACAGCAGGACATAGCCAAAGAATTAAGTTTCCACTTTCTGACAGTACAAAAGCATAAAATCCTTGAAACAATTTCACAACCTTATAAAACATTCAAGGTATCTGTATTTTGTGCAGATAAAACAAATATTTGAACACAACGTTGTTATTAGGACGACTTAAACAAACGCTTAGTGTAAAGAAAGTAAAAACAGAATCTTGTGTCTCGCAGTACTCCCTGCTTGGCAAAACCTCCCCGTTAACTTTCTCACGCCAGCAGCAAAACAGCTCAGTCATTAGGAACGAGATTACATCTGGAGCTAGTTTTTCTAATAATATGGTGAAGTAAATAATATTTTACAAGGTCTTACAATGGTATGGAAAGTGTGAAGTTTATGCAGTGTGGATAGCAGGATGCTTCAGAAGTGTTGATGGGAAAAACTTGTTTACTAGAACAGTGCAGCAGCCCCAATTTGGCTCCTTGGGACTTTCTAATACAAGTGCTACGTACAGTTTTAATATCCTGCTAGCTAAGAATGATTTGCTTTCTGCTGAAAATGTAATTGCTTTGTTGTTTGCCAAAGCGCTTTCTCAGGTGTTTGACCCTTTAATGTTTTGTAGACCTGCACTTTAATTGTTTCAGTCAATCATGTTTGTTTTTTGCATCCAAAAATATTATTATTATTATTTTTTTTCTCTTGTCCTTTTCTGCTGCAGAAACTGAAGCAGAAGAACCAGCAGCTGAAGCAAATTATGGACCAACTCCGCAACCTCATCTGGGAGATCAACTCCATGCTGGCTGTCAGGAGCTGAGCCACACACTCTCCAGCACAATCGCACATATGTCACACAAGCACACACACACACACACATATACATTTTCTTCAAGTATGGACAAGAAAATAGGGCTGTTAACTGGACGTATGACAGGGTAACACAGACTGGCTGAGGCTGCACTTTATGGAACAAATTGGGACTTTGGCAATATCAGCCCAGAAGAAGACGTGAAACCATAGAAGAAAAACATGGGAAAACAAATGAAGATGAGAGAGAGAGAGAAACAGAGGCTGGGACGGAGGGTGCTGGTGATGACAATGTGGGTGATGGCAGAAAATATTCTGTCTACCTCCTTATTCTGCATTTCAATCAGCATTAAGACTGAATTGATAAAGAGCTGATATATCTATTTGTAGGTACTAGCTTAGTAGAAGGTTTATGCCTGTAGAGACAAATCAATATATTCTATTTAATCAAATTCTGTACATCTGTTACTTGCAGATTTCTTGTATTAGAACTGCCTGAGGTCATACATTTAAAAAGTTTTTGTATGGCTCCTTAAAGACACACACTGTGGCTAAAATTTTCTTCTTATTATATTCAACTTCTTTTTTTATTTGATGTAACACGTAAACTCATCAGTGTTCTGCTCTGACTGGACTTGACATGCCATCAAAACGCCTTGTTAAGGATTCTGCTGAACTATAAACCATGCTGTACTTTTTAAAAAAAGATGCCATTTTGTGGTTTATTTGGCGGGTTGGGGGGAATTCTTTTGTGGATCTGGCTCATATACTGTATATCAGACATCTTAGAATCACTCCCAAGAAACATCACAAAAAATTAAGACTAAACCAGCGCTGAAAACACTCCTTCAGGGGCGCCTCGTGGCTCAGTCGGTAGAGCAGGCGCCTCATATGCAGAGGCTTTGTCCTTGATGCAGCAACCACGGGTTCGATTCCACCTGTGGCCCTTTGCTGCATGTCATTCCCCCTCTCTCCTCCCTGTTTCCTGTCCACTCTTCAGCTGTCCTGTCTGAGAAATAAAGGCACAAAAAGCCCAAAAAATATCTTAAAAAACATAACAAAAACAAAACTCCTTCATGAGTCATGTTGCAGACATTTTCATGACGCTTTGTCTGTCGGTCTGACTATTAAAAATTAAACAGTAGTATAATTTTAAATGCAGTAAAAAACAGCAACTTTAATGTTTGTTGGTTAATGCAGTAGGCAACTTAGATATAAATGCAAGAATATGATGCCAAAAGTAATTTTCAAGCTCAATTCTTGTAATATTAGTTGTGAGATTAGATATGAGACAGTTCCTGTTGCACATGAACTAAGTGCTGCACGGACGCTGCAAAATTTGTAATCAAGTAAACCAAACTGCAATGAGTTTCTGGCCTTTAACAAAAAAGTCGTGTTTCATCCCAGTCTGCCTTAATTCAAGCACGTCTTCTGACCCTGCTCATGCAGATATGTTGTTGTGAGCAGGGCTCTCGCGCATTATAAACAGAATTTAGCTTCTCTTTAATTGTTTAACTCACCTTTCAGCCAAAACTCCTGTTAACTCACGTTGAGTCCGATGAACATACATTATAGCTGGGCCCGAGCGATGTATCAGTTTGCCGTTATCAGACATTATTGGCCTATTGCAGATATATGCGCTGATATAAAAACCCATATTTTAAACCTGGAAAATGCTTGGACTAGTGATTTAAAATGTTGTCATTAAGGGCTCGACATTACGCTTGCCTGCTTGCCCAGGGGCAAGTAAACGCTGTGTTCGGGCAAGTTAAATGTGAAATGTATTTGCCTGTTGAAAACCGAAAGTATCACATGATATAAATATATCGCAGAAGTGGAGTTTGCTACAGCTGAGCTGCCCGTGTTGTCTTGTCCTTTTCAGCAGGAGACGACTGGGGACAAAAGGGATTATTGTGATGAAGATGTGTTATGTCACTCACGTACTAACTGACTGCGCCGACTCTGACCGAGCTGCCATGATCGTCTTTCATCTTATGTTCCTTATAAAAATCTGCTGGGTGGCAGGTGGAAGAAGATTTTAATTTAAAAAACTCATCAGCACGGCTGTGGGCTGATTCCCGAGATAATTAACATTACAGAAAATATTCACAGCTGGGGCTTTTCTCTTGTTGCTGCTGCTGGGTTTTTTTGGCGTGGTGTGGTCAATCGGTAAATGTAACGTTACCATTTCGGGCAAATAGGTTTTACTATGGGGCAAGTAAAACATATTTTGGGCAAGTAGCTTAAAAAGCTTTATCTCTTTACCTCAAGCCCTTTTCATATCAATCAGGTCAGAGTACATTAAATAAATTCCAAGACATCACATACTGTACACCTATACATAGGGGGAAACGTAATTAAAGGAAGAACTACTAAATATATTATCTGCAAAGTAAATAAATTTGACCAATATCTGCGGCTATTTGTGAGTTATCCAAATTTGATGCATGGCTGGAGAAATTGTTGATCGAGACAGATCCAAAGCTGCATGTTCTCCTCTGTTGCTGTGCAGCTGCCAGTGATTTGGTTTATTCAGTTAAAGAGAAAGTACACTTTCATCTTTCACAAGGACCATCAAACAATTATTTCAATAAGCTTAAAGTCGTTTTAAATCTCTCATCCTGTTTGTGTGTTTTTGTGCCTGAACGCCATCTCCTGGCAACAACTAACAAAAAAAAATTTAACCAAAACTGTGTCACCCTGAGAATTTATGGCCCACTGAGCGATTTGGGTGGCCCGACATCATCTTGGAGGAGCTTGTGGTCTCTGTTCACGATTTCTATTTTTGCCCACACACTTAAAACAGAACAGACAGAGGACTCAGTAAGAGAGAGAAAGATGAAGTCACAAAGGACCTCATTCAATACAAACATGAAACATGAGTCAAAATCTGAGCACATCTGTGCGCACACTCATCTGGCTACACTGTCAGGTCACAAATATGCATGAGAAGATCGGATGTTGGTGCGTTTAATAATTCAGAGCCAAGCCGGGGTCATATCTAAGATGTGTTATGAGGTTGTTGTCCTCAGGGAGACGCAGAAGGACAGATGCAGCAAGAGGGCTTTCAGCAGAATAAAAAAAATCAATGCTCTGAGTAGTGACTAATAAACCCCTCCTCAGTGGTCTAATACAGGGTTGGTTATTATATCTCTGAGGGCAGCGCAGCATTGAGGGACTATTATTACTGTACAAATGGAGTGTGTTGTCATTTAGCCAAGGCAGAGGTCAGGGGCTGAGTACTCGTCCATGTACACTCTGTTGCAAATAATGAAGTGAATAAAAAGGTGCGGGGTTACGCTCTGATGTTTACAAATTGTGCACAAAAACAAGCATACACTAACACAAACCAGCTGTCCAAGTCAGCAGATCTTCTTATGCCTTGCAGTGAAGTTTCATTTCTATTTTTTTTGTAAGGGATCAAATCTACTTTTTTTTTTTAGTGAATTTGCCTTTTTCAGTCTTACACAATGTATGTAAGTGAGGATGACGACCCTGTAGATTGGTGACGACATTGTGTCTTTGTCTCTTGGGTTACACCAGAGTAAAAATTATTTTTAGGAAAAAATGGAATGATGATTTTCAGATTAATATGTGCCGACCTGGTGGAGGACATGACTGCTCCTCTTCAGTGAAGCCAAAACATCTTGATTGCCCCCTCGTGTCTGCTTGCAGTATAAGTCATAAATCCTGCACCTTCATGTTAGCAGGTTGGACAAAGTACACGTCAAATTTTTTCAAAAGATCTTTTCTAGATCTTTTCACCCTAGTGTATTTTCACATATTTACGTTTCTTATAATTTAAGTTTTAATTTGTTTTTCTTTCATGCTAAAAAGCAGGGGTGAAACGTTGTTTGATAGCTAACCCTAACCCGCCATTCTCACGAGGCATGCTAATGCTCGTCGTCTCATTTGAGTGGTTGCAGATACTGTATGAGCTGACTCACACAATACAGGTGTTATGCAACACCTTTGCCTTGAAAAGTAAAACAAGATGTTTGTTGTATTTGGTTGGACTGGTTTATTCCAAAATAAAACTGAGCTGTACTGATGCTCATGCAATAGTAATACCCACATTTTTTTAATATTTAAGAGAGAGAGCATTTAAAGAGATTTTATGTGTATATATATTTTTAAAAAAAAGGTATCAGAACTGATTTATCTGGGATTTTTATTGTTTGTTTTAATTTTTTTAAATATTCAAGAGTTTTCTATTTCACGTGGATATTTAAATCGCATGTGCACTTTATAAAAGGAATGCAGGTTTTATAAACTGTGTGCCCACATTTTGAAATTCGCATGTGCGTTTCAATAAAATGGGCACGCGAATAAAACTCAAGTGCAATTTATAAAACGCACATACATGTTAAAAAACTTGTGCGTGAAATAGAAAACGCGCCTGCACGTTTTTTTAGAAGATAAATACATCCATGTCACCTCCTAGGATCGTATTGACTCCTAAACGCTGGCAGCAGTAAAACAGCTTCTCTCCCAGTGGACTGCACGGTATGGGAATGCAGGTTGAGAAACTGTTTAGAAAAAAATATATTTCCTTAATTTATGTATATTAGACACTGATAATCCTCCGTAACTTCTGAAGTCTAAAATATCAGTTTTACCCTCAAAAATCATGGATTAGTTATGCTCCTAAAAAGACTTCGTATACAAGATTAATATTACCAGATAATCAGTGTTCATTTTTTAGTTCTTGACAAGAGGACTGGTATCCAGGCCTGGCAGTTTGAGCATGTTTGACACCACAAACTAACAAAACAAAGTCATCACAAAGGAAAAAAAAAAAGAAAAGATAAAAAAAAATATATTTAAACCCAGCCTGTTTAAAAAAAAGGCACAGGGAGATGCAGTTATCATCAAATATGAGTTTATTTTTTTATAAATCATTCTTACAAAATTGGCATTTATCTATTTCATTTGTGACCTCTATAAAAGTCTTCTGTTAATTACAAGGTAGGAGGGAGGAGAAGGCATCGGGACAACTGGGCTTGACAGAGTCCTTACAGATTAACGGACTACTAATGTGATACAGCCAATCACTGATAAATAAGCCCAAACAGGAAGTGGTCATACGTTGTCGCCTTAGCAACAGTGTCCAAACACAAAGATGAAAACAGGGTGTTATAACAAAACAATGGAAGCTTTGACTCATCCAGTGTATGAAGGCAGGGCTGCTGCGGCTCTGCGTGTGCTGCTGTTGCTGCCCGTCTTCTGGAACAAACAAGTCGAGGACAGACAGTGCTCGGCATGTCGAGAACTCACATGTTGATAAAAAGGCACAAATCAAGAACAGACTACTTTCCAGCACACACGCCGCCGTCTCTATAAACACTAACCACCTGGCACATTTTGGGTAAACCTTCATCCATCTGTTCGGAGCGCACAATGATAACTTGCATAAAAGTTCTCCCTGATGAAACGACGGACGCCACCGAGGCGTTTTTAGTGGATGCAGAGGTTTTCCTGGTGGCCTAAATCCCATCTACCCCGCTCTCGACCGAGCTCTGATTCATTGTGCCACACGCCAACTGAAAGACGGAGCCGTCTCTGTCTTTCCAAGTTATCTGACCTGAATACAAGCTTTGAAATAGTCAATTTAAGCTCGACTGCGTTGCAGCCGCAGACCCATTATTGTAGTGCATGGGGAGAAGATGTTGCATTAGAATCCGAAAATGTTTCCATCTGGTACGGGGGACCCAGCTGCTTATTATTTTCCATGTTTCAGTTGGCGTAGTCTTTATTGGGACTTTGCAATTTGACTCCCGCGGAGAGCCAAGATGGAGCGGCCCAATCCAATTCTAGATCACTGGTGTGTGCAATCTTTTAGAGATAAAACTCCACTACGACGACTCTGAAAATGTTATATCTTTCTCTCGGGGATTTCTGTGTGAGCCGTAGCGTGATATATGTTCCTCTGGAAAACCAGTGCAGACTTAAACATGATATGAGCTGTATGTTGGCAACTTTGTGGATTAATGTGCACAGCGT